>JARHVA010000120.1:6980000-7570000 GCA_037957365.1 Torreya grandis | reverse complement strand
ATCATTCCTAAATGTTATCATGGTTTTTTTTATTTCTCACTAATTTTTATATACCCATGCATATGATGTCTCATTACATGAATTTAGGACTTGATGCTTATGACCCTTGATCATACCTTCCTTCACATCCTCAAATGAGAGATAAATCTAAAACAATGCCAACTCCAGAGATGTTTGAGAAAATGATAGAGGATGCATTATAGATACAATAAGAATATTTACAATAATATCATTCACATGAAAGATAAATTATTGTTAATGTCTTTTTTATCATTCTCAAGAAATGTAATCCTACTACAACCTCTCATTCTCATCAGCAATTTGTACAAATTTTATACAAGGTACAAGTCAATATATACATCCCTATGTTTGAAGGAAAAATATATGTAATTCACTTTGAATTAAACTCATCTATTCATATTACCTAGTATGCCAATTCTATGACCAAGATAAAATAATATTTTTTCTTATAAATTTTTTTTATCAGTTAAGAAATGGTGGGAAACTTGATAAACTACACATGAATAAGATCATGATTTTGACACATTTATAGACACATGGAATGGTTTTATATAATCACTCAAAGTAACCTATTATCTTGTTATAAACTATGATGATCAATACGTTAAGTTATATCAGTTATGCCAAAGCAAGGGAACAATTTTTTGTAACAATACACATATAATTTTCATACTTGGTGTCAAGACTTTGGATTTAAGAGAGAATAACCTTGTTTTAAAGCATAGGCCAGGCTTAATACCTCATATCTAGTCAGATATGGATTTTCTAGATATGTCCTCCATTGGGAAAGCCTACATATATTCTATCAAGTTTGAATCAATGACTAAGGCCAAGACAAAGAAGATTCTAAGTCACAAACCAAGTAGTAGTCTAAATCTTATAATCAAAATTACAAATCAAGGAATAGGTCCAAAAACCCCCAAAGAAGAAGTAACATCTGTTAGATGATAATACTAAGCAATCTAAGACTAATAAGTGGTTTTTAATTCACAACTCTAGTATTGATTCTAATGAATAATGTCACACTAGGTGTTTCACTAAAATTTTGCATATTTCCTTTATCAAGAAAGTTGTAAAACTTGAAATAAGGGTGAGGTTGGTATAACCTAATATTTTGTGTGTGCATTGATCCAAATAGTTGTAGAGACTCCTCTTTGTCTAGGGAGGAATGACCTATAGATAAAAAAAATCACTAAATAAATGGTTGATTAGTTTGGTAATAGGGTGGATTACCTAGTGTGAGCTAGATCCAAGAAGCACAAGCTTCCTTGGAGGCTGTCAATCCACACTTTTAAAAAATTAAGTTTTGAAAATGAAAGATAAATTGCTTGCATAAACAAAAAAGAATATTGAAATCAAATACAATAAGTGCTTGAGAAGAAATAAATGATTTTGACTAATTATAGAAATAAATGATTAGATATCAATGGTAAATAAATTAAATGTGGTTCATAATGTTGAGTGATCCTCTATGATAAGATAGAAACTCATAAAGTGGAATTTGGTTAGGGTCTGATAGGTCAAATAGGTTTTTTGTTGAAAATGATAGACAAATACCATCAGTAGTTGGGGTCAAACTATCAGAGGTTAATGAATGTTGATGGTTAGGTTAAAACCATCGATGGTTAGGAAACCATCGATAGTTATTGTGGGATCTAGTTTAGGAAAATAAGTTTGGTTGGGACGGTTGTAGGAAGGTTTTAGAAGGCAAACCTAGATTGGATATCAGTTATGAGGTAGAGGGAAAGTGATACAAGGAATGATACACAAAAACTAATTGTTGAATCTTGATAAGGAACATATACTTATATTTGTTATTGTTATTTTAAAGAATGTTGAGGTTGGTTGAAAGCTTATTGTAGATTCTGAAGCAATCTTGTCAGAGACAATACCTTGGCTATTGACTGATAAGTTGTAGCACTTTTGATTTGTGTCCTAATCTCTAGAAGCTAGAAGAATACTTGTACAAGAATCTCTTTGGTATATTATATAATAATTTCTTTGATAATGATTGGAAATGATATTACACTTCCTATTCCTCTCTTAATATAGAGGGAAGGGAGTGGTGAACAATAAGTTCAACAAGCTGTCTAATTTTAAGCTCAACATGGATTAATTATGCAAAATGATAGATCAAACAACTATTATTAGAAAAGAAAGTTGGAATTTTATTTGAATTTAACCCTTGAGGTGGTTAAGGCCAAACTATTGGTGGTCAAGGTTAAGCATTAGTGGTTAAAGGTCGACCATCAATGATTGAGAGGGAAAATTTTAAATGGTAGAATTAGCCATTGTGACTTATTTTTGTTAAGCCCAAAATATACTGAGAGGGGGGGTGAATTAGTATATTATATATTTTTTACTTAATTTGATTTATTTTCTTTAACCACTTAATAACACATTCAAGATATGCAATAAAATTGAAACAATAATTTGCACCACATAAGAGAGAGAGAGAGAGAGAGAGAGAGAGACCAAATTTTTACATGAAAACCCAAAGTGGGAAAAACCATGAAGAACAATCTCAAGTATATGAATGAGCACCAAATCAAAATATAAATTTCACAAGCACCAACTTGTAAGAACACCAACCCCTTTATTGAGCACCAACCCACAAGAGCACCAACCCCTCTTGTGTATAAAACACATCTCTCAATGTTGCTTACTCAAAAGATGATATAACTCTACAATATCTCTTACTTTTCTCTATTCAAAAAAAACACAAACCATGCACTTTCTTGCATATTAAAAATGGCTTCTCAAGCCTTTATTTATAGATTTCCAAATGACCTTTGACATTCACCCTTTATGAGCCTTCAATCCTCATGGAAAATAGTGCCAAACTTGCATGACCCTTTGTATCCTTACATTTGAAAAGTCATATGGTGACCCTTCATAAGCAAAATCATCCTTTCCTCTTTTATCTTTATCTTGGTGACTTTTTGTATTCCTTAAAGTCTCCCTTCATTGAAAAATACACCATACCTCTTTTGTATTCACATGGTGACTCTTGGAATTCCTCAAGATGACTCTTCATGAGAAAATGTGTCCCATACCTCTTTCGTCTTTTACCCCATGACTCTTTGACTTCTCCATGGGACCTCTTTTGACTTATATGCAACCAAAAATATATTCATTAATATTAAATAAATATTAACACACAATAGCCAAGATATGAATATTAAAAACACCATTAAATGCAATGGGGACTTTATCACCAATAATGATAGACCTTTGACATCAATGACAATATTTCTAATAATATCCCCCTTTTTTATTGATGGCAACCTCAAACTAAAACTGCCACATCCTAAAATCTATACATACTACCATCTAAAAAACAACAATAACTCCCTCTTACTATAGCAACCTATACCTATTCCTTGTACCTATTTATACAGTTGTACCCATTATTCTCCCCCTTTGACATCAATGGCAAAGGGCCTACATGGAGCTAACACTTAGCTCCCCCTCAACTGATGTTGAACATCAATGGTAAGAAGTAAAAAAATTACTCCCAACTTCTCTCACAGATACTCAAATGTGTCTTTTGGTAGTGCCTTTGTGAAAATATCTACAATCTACTCTGTAGTACTGATATAATCCATCTTAACTTGTTAATCTACAACTTTCTCTCTCAATAAGTGATATCTAATGGGAATATGTTTTATTCTTGAATGCATCACTAGATTCTTTGAAATATTAATGGAATTTGTGTTATCATAAAAATTAGAAATAAATTCATCATACTTTACCTTGATATCTTCCAAAGTTTACTTCATCTAAAGCACTTGAGTACAACACAATACCACTGTAATATATTATGCTTTAGCTATAGAAAATGATACTAAATTCTACTTCTTTCTTAGCTATGATACTAAGCTATCACCAAGAAAGAAATCTCCTCCACTTGTACTCTTTTTGTCATCCAAGCACCCTATTCAATCTAAATCTGTATAAGCAACCTAAGTAAAATCTCTCCCTGTGGGATACCATAATCCATAATCTAATGTCCCCTTGATATATCTGAATATTCTCTTCACCAACTAAACATGACTATCATTTGGAGATGACTAATATTTTGCAACCATACCTACTGCATGTATGATGTCTGGCCTTGATGCTATCAAATATAAAAAACTACCAATCATAGATATATACAAAGATTGATCTGTAATAGATGAATCTTCATTTTTTCTCACCTTATTTCCTATACACATTGGTGTGTCAACTGGTGCACAATCCTCAAAACCAAATTTCTTTAACATTTCCTTGGCATATTTACTTTGAGATATGAAAATTCCTTTATCTGACTGAAATATTTACAATCCTAAGAAAAATAACAATTCTCCAAGCATAGACATCTCATATTCTTTTTGCATATTATCAAAAAATTATTTTATCATATTTTCAATATTTCTTCCAAAAATGATGTCATCAATATATACCTCAACAATCAATTGATGCTCACCTTTTGTTTTGATGTAGATATTACTATAAACAAATCCTCTCTTGAAACTTTATTCCTGTAGGTACTTATCATGTCTTACACACCAAGCTTTGGGAGTTTGTTTCAATCCATACAATGCTTTCTTCAATATGTATACATGGATACTAATATTTTAGAGAATAAATCCCTCAGACTACTCAATGTAGACCTCTTCTTCTAGATTCCCATTTAGGAAGGTAGATTTGACATCCATCTAAAACACTTTGAAATTTTTAAACATTGTATATGCAAGAAACATTCTAATAGCCTCTAACCTTGCCAGTAGTGCAAAATTTTCTTCAAAATCTCTTCCCTCAATCTGAGTATATCCTTTACAAACTAATCTTTCTTTATTTTTGGTTACTTCTCTATTTTCATTTAACTTATTTCTATAAACCCATTTTGTTCCTATCATATTCTGATCTTTTGGTTTAGGCACTAATTCCCAAGTATCATTATTTTCTATCTAATTTAATTCTTTATCCATAGCCTTAACCCAATGCTTATCATGTCTAGCTTCTAAAAAAGTTCTAAGCTAAATTTTGGATAACAACAAGAAATTAACTTGCTGAGATTCACTTACCATCATTCTTCTAGTGTGAATTCTTTCATTTATGTCCCTGATGATGTCACTTTCATTATGATTTTTCTAAACATATTTGGATAGATTTTTGGTGTCTTTTTTATCCTTCTTCTCATCTTCATCTGATTCTTTAAAATCTTCCTCTTCAATGATTTCAGGAATGTCTACTAGATCACTAATTCTTTGTGTTCCATCTTCTTCTATTCTAACACTTGCACTCTCAAAAAAATTCTTAGTTATTTTCTTATAATATTTATAAGATTTGATTTTTCAATAATAACCAAGAAATATACCTTCATCTGCTTTGAATTTAAACTTACCAAGTTTTTCATCGATTCTCTTTATGAAGCATCTACTGCCAAAACTCTAAAATAATCAACTGTTACTAGTTTGTCTTTCCATAGCTCATAAGGAGTCTTGTCACTATTGACTCTCAATAATGATCTATTCTAAATATGTACTACTATAGCAACTAACTCTCTCCAATATTTATTTTCTATATTGGATTCATTTAGCATTATCCTCATCATCTCTTGAACTGTTCTATTTTTCTATTCAACTGCTCTATTTTGCTATGGATTTTTAGCTATTGAATAATGTCTCTTTATTCCATGGTCTTCAAAAAATTCAATAAATTAATCTGACATGAATTCTCCTCCTCGATATTATCTTAGACACTTAATCTTCAAACTGGTTTCATTCTCAACTAATGCTTTAAATGCTTTGAAATGTTTGAAAGCTTCTAATTTTTTCTTTAAAAACATCACCCAAGTCATACATGAAAAATTATCAATAAGCAACATGAAATATTTCTTACCTTGAGTACTTTTAGTTCTCATAGGTCCACATAGATCAGTGTGAACAAGCTCTAACATCTGAGTGGTCGAGTACTCTTTTGTTTTGAACTACCTTCTAGCTTGCTTCCCATGTTGACAAGGTTCACAAATCATGTCAAATAGATTTATAATCTTTGAAAAAATTATGACTGCTTGATTCTTATTGATGTTGACAAGATTGTCAAAATTTATGTGCCCCATTCTCTTTTTCTATATCCAACTTTATTCAATCTGACTCAAATAACATCTTTGACCTTTGATGTCTGATAGTATATACAAATTATTATTTATTCTCTAAGCAGCTATAACCAACACATCTGAATCTTTTCTTCTAATTTTGAAAATTTTTTCATAAAAATTTAGTGTGTACCCCTAATCACACATTTTACTTACACTCAAAACATTATTCTTAAGACCTTCTACATACCAAACATTTTCATTTTAGTTCTACCATTATCCAAACTTAGTGTACCTTTTCTAGCAATTTTGGCAGTAATATTGTCTCCAAATTTCACTATGCCACCATTGATCTTCTTCAAGGTTATTAACTTGTTTTTGTCTCCTATCATGTGCCTCGAACATCCACTATTAATGAACCATGGCTTATCTTTATTTCTTGCATGCACAGTTGTTTGTACCAACATAGATTTTTTAGGTTGTTTCTTCTACCATGAACCTGTCTGAATATTCTTCTTGATGAATGGAGCCTTGAAAATTTGGTCTTTCTTGACTGAATCAAACACACTTATATAGTATCAAGACATGTATCCAAATTTGTTTCACTTGTAAAATATTATGGCCTCTTCATTAAATCTTGATAGAGGAGCAAAAGACTTGTGGCTTCTGCTTGACTCCGCATGACTTTCCTTCTCCTTATTTATGAAATTGTTAGCCCTTTTTTGACATTCTATTTTCTTATGACCATATCCATCCTTTTTTATTTGATATGTCCTCTGTATTCTTAACTTCTTCTCTTTTTATTTTTTCTTTTATAAGAGCTTCAGCATAGATCTTTCCTTTTTCCTTATCTGTGAAATTAGTGACCTCTTTCTCTTTTTCAAATCCAATACCTATATTATCTGACATTGATCTTTAATTTTCTAATATCTTATTCAACATATTAGTGATATTCTCAAATTTTGAATCATTGACTGCTCTATCATTGATTGCTTTATTTATTTTCTCAAGATCTGCTTTTAAAGAGGTAATTTCAATAACAATCTTGCACATTCTTTACTTAATATTTTCAATAGTGTCGTTAGTTCTTCACTCTTCTTAGCTTCTTCAAAGTGTGATTCTAGATCTTCAATTATTTCTTTTGACTCTTTTTCATTTATCTCAATTTGGAGCTTTAATCTTTGATTTTTATTTTCAAGATCTTTTAACTCTTCTAAGGTACAAATGAGTTCTCCTTCTAGATTCACTTTAGCTTCATCTTATTCTTCTTCTTGATCATCTGAACTTTTGCTTTTGGATGCATCTTCATGTATGGCCATGAATAGAATATCCTCTTCTTTTGAATCACTGACTCCTTATCTTTAATTGAGCTAGAATCTTTAGAACACAAACTCTTCTTCTTGAATCCCTTCTTGAATTTACTTTTAAAATTTATTTTTATATGTATAATTTCCTTCTTCATTGTCATCATTACCCTTATTTGGGTATTTAGCTACAAAATTTCCAATATTTCCATAACTAAAATATTTAAAAGGTAATTTTCTTTGATATTTTCCTGTGCCCTTTTTTAGCTTGTGAATGAAAAGAGCTCTGTTGTCATCTTCATCATCACTATAACTATCCCTTGATTCTTGAATCTGAGCCTTGTCTTTCTTTGATGTCTTGAAATTAGCTTCTCTCTTTAAGGGTTTATCTTGTTTAGTCTGCATCTCATTTTCTATAAGAATACCATGAAGCTCATCCATCTTTAGCTTGGATAAATTCTTCATCTCTTCAATTGCCAAAACTTTTGCATCATATCTCAATGGTAGAGATCTCAAAAAAAATTAACCATAGTTGATTCTTCTAAATTTTCTCTAAGACCTTAAATTTGATTAACTATTTGATCAACCCGCAAAAGATAACCTTCTATATTTTCTTCTTCCTCCATCTTCAAACTCTCAAACTATCTTTTGAAAGTCTGAAGCTTAGCTTGTTGAACCTTTCCATCACCTTTGTAAATATTCTCAAGTTTTACCCAAGTTTCATGAGAAGATTTACATTTCATAACTTTAACAAATTTTGATTCACATAAAATAGCATTTAAAGATTTAGCATTATTTTTATTTTCTTTCTTTTCTATTGAAGTAGTTACAAGTGTCTGTGGCTCTTCATATTCCTCCACCACTGCTTACCATATTTCAAATCCAAGGGCCATCAAATAAGTCTTCATCCTTATGCTCCAAAAAACATAATTCATCTCATCAAACAAAGGTGCCTTATTTGTAGAAAATCTTTTATGTGATCCAACCATCGTGTTTTCCTGATCTACCTTCAAATTGTAAAAAAATTTCAAAAGGAACCTGCTCTGATACCAATTGTTAAGCATGAAATTTACTAAGAGGGCGGTGAATCAATATATTATATATTTTTTAATTAATCTATTTTCTTTTTTTTTAACCACTTAATCACACATTCAATATATGCAATAAAATTGAAACAATAATTTTCACCACATAAGAGAGAGAGAGAGAGAGACACTAGATTTGTACGTGGAAACCCAAAGTGGAAAAAACCATGAAGAATAATCTCAAGTATATGAATGAGCACCAACTCAAAAAACAAAGTTTGCAAGCACCAACCCCTTTGCTGAGCACTAACATAATAAATATTTGTGAGTACCAACCCACAAGAGCACCATCCCCTTACAAAGATTTGTGAGCACTAACCCATAGGAGCACCAACCCCTCTTTTGTATAAAACACAACTATCTCTCAATGTTGCTTACTCAAAAAATGATATAACTCCACAATATCTCTTACTTTTCTCTCTTTGAAAACAAATAAAAACCATGCACTCTCTTGCATATTACAAATGGCTTCTCAAGCCTTTATTTATATCTTTCCAAATGACCTTTGGCATTTACCCTTTGTGACCCTTCAATCTTCATGTAAAATGGCACTAAACTTGCATGATCCTTCATATCCTTGCATTTAAAAAGTCATATGGTGACCCTTCATAAGCAAAAACCTCTTTTGTCTTTATCTTGGTGAATTTTCATATTCTTCAAAGTGTCCCTTCATGGAAAAATGTGCCATACCTCTTTTGTCTTCACATGGTGACTCTTGAAATTCTTTAAGATGACTCTTCATGAGAAAATGCATCCCATACCTCTTTCATCTTTTACCCCATGACTCTTTGACTTCTCCATGGGCCCTCTTTTGACTTATATGCAACTAAAAATATATTAATTAATATTAAATAAATATTAACACACATTAGCCAAGATATGACTATTAAAAACACCATTAAATGTAATAGGGATTTTATCACTAATAATGCTAGACCTTTGACATCAATGACAATATTTCCAATAATGTTTAGCGATTGAAAGGTTTTGGAATGGTCCCAATGGGGTCCAAGGGTGGTATAAGGCTCAATACGACATCTAAAACCATAGTTTATGGTTTTATATTATCTATATTTTTCTCCTTTTTATTATTAAATTTGTATTTTCAAGATGCAAAACAAAAAATGGAAGGGTAGTATAAGGTCAAATGCCCTGATTATGGGAGGAGGTGTTCCCCATCAAACCAAGAATTGATGAGGTGAAACAAATTCAATGGTGGGATTGACAAGTGGTTAATTAGGTGAAAACTTTTGGTAAAATTTTGGGCAATTTAGTGTAAGCATGCACACAAAATACAACTAAATGTGATATCATATATTGTGCAAAGACTAGGATGCCATAGGTGAGGTAGTTTTCAAAATAAGGTAGGTAATAGAAGGATAAGTGACAGGTGGACAAGTGACTATATTTAGGCATGGAATTTATGGTTTCACTCATAAATACAAGTCTCCTAGGCAAGGTCATTGTGTTCTCAAGTATCTAAGGTAGGAACTGATCCTTAGAAGACAAAAATGGGTCACAAGTGTTAGGGCCACAAAAGGTCATGATTCAAAGTACCTAAGTGGTTAGTTCATAAAATAAACATAAGACCAAGTTATTTATCATGGAAATGTATTAATTATGGTCAAAAATGACCAAGTTTAGGTCATCACAAAATGTGAAAAAATTTCGTCCAAAAGTACCAATGGTAAGGTGAGGTGGTTAGTTTTTTGGTTGGTGGAGAATGTGTGCTCTACTGGTGGTTATGATTGTGTTAAAAAAGTGTGGGTGAAATTTTAAAATCCCTAAAGGGGTTAACCATTGAGGTTCATGGTTGACCATTAATTATTTCCAAGTGACCATCAATTATCATACATCAGCCCTAAAAAGGTTAGGGTTAAAAGACAAATGAGGTGTTTTATTTCTTAATTCATGAATTTATGACCTATGGTGATTAAAGTTATTATGTGCAAATAAAAATGGTATAATTTTATCATGATTAGCTTAGAGAGGTGTTGGGTGGCTAAGAATGGCTGAGAGTTAATCTCTAAGTAGAGCAGAGGATATATAACTAGGATGCAGTGAGGATGAGGGGGAATATGGGACCAAGTAGTGTTTTTAAGGGATTATTCATGATGGAGGTCATATAATGAGGTAGGTTATGTTCTATAATTTATATATTTAGATGTGAATTTGGGTTTTTTGTGTTTTTTATTACTATGGATAGGTGGGTTAGGCATGTTAAAAAGTTGGGGGGTGAATTTGAGGTTGAAAACTTGGTACATGGGTGGGAGTTAGGTAGAGGAAAGGTAGGGTGGTGGAGGTATAATGTTTATTTTATTGTTATAATATTTTGGTGTGGTTAGATCTAGGGTTAAGCCATCGATGGTCACCATACAGTGATCATTGACAGTCATTAGTGACTATCACTCATCGATAGGCAATCACTATCGATCGATATCTAACCTATTATCACTTGGATTTCCACCCCTTGAGGGGATTCAAATCTCTACTCATCCAAGTGGCATAATGTAATCACCTATAGGCTTGTGGGAAGCCTAAATAATGTGGTGAGTCTCTAGATAGGGCTAGCTCCCTTGATGTACCACTTTGAATTGCAATTACCACCAAACATAGGGGCTGTAAAGGGAGAGAGATAACTAAGATTAAACTAACCTAAGGGAGGTGATACACCAGATATATTGATGAAATCTAACCACATGCATATTAAATTTGAAATAAAAGGACAAACTAAATATACACTCTCCAATCTATGTCTTCTTGCATCAATGCTACATTATGGGGTTATAGATGAATGTGCAAAGCTAGAAAGACTAGACAAGAGGCCTTGAATGGCACTAATGAAGAGACTAACTCACTTAAACTTTGAAATTTCTTATAACACATCACATGACCTATAAGAAGAAGTTGTAAATAGGTGAGAGAATATGACAACTTGCTAAGGAATCCATAGTTGTCACTAAACAAATTCAACATTCAAGAAAATAACACTATGAGTAGTCATATAAGAGATATCACTTAGTCATTTTATTGATAAAAATGTATACAAATGATTTGGTATTTTCCATACTCAGGTGGAACACCCCTACAATGGCCAAAATGGCTAGCTCTTATAGAGCTTGAGAGGGAGAGAGAATGAGAGAATTCCAAATGTCACAAGGACACTTATCAAGATAATAAAATTAGTTATCCATTCATGATAAGAAGGTATAGGTTTAACCATGAAATATAAATATCTTCAAGTGTCAATCCAAGTCATAAACTTCATGAAAAGTGGAAAGAAACTCCTCATTTTGGCTCAAAAAACTACCTACATGATTAATCCTATTTTAATGCCTAACTAATTATTATTAGGTACAATGATTTTAAATAATATTAAGGGTCTCAATAATGCCTCTCCATGCACTAGTTGTAGGCCTAGTCCTCTAGAATCACTTGGGAAGGAGCAATCATCATCTATTGTCCAAAAAATGGCTCTTTCATGTACCCTACCCACTTGGCCTCCAAATTGGATTCAATTTATAATAAAAATATATGGGATGGTGTTAATTACAATTTTAAAGACCATAAATGGCCTTATAAGTATTAGGGACACCTTAAAAATGAGCTCACTTGAAGTTTTCCATCTTCTTCACTCACTTGTCTATTAGGCTAGTTTTGACTGGCTAAGATGAATCACCTAGTTGAATAACTTATAAGCTATTTCATGTAATTATAGTGAGTTATATTAAGTCTTAAAATTTCCATCCATATGATTTTTATCTATTGAAACCTTCTACAACCTTCAAAACACACAAAATAGTGAGAAAACCCCTATTTTTCCCCCATCCATATAGGTTCGTATAACACAAAAGCATTGGAAGGAGCCTGAGTGAGTCCTACACAATGTCCAATAATTTTAATGGTCAAAATATGTCCTTATATTATCTTTTCAACTCTACTTTCCCAATGAGGTCTCTACAAGGGTTTTGGAAGGGTTTTAGACAGTTTTGGGTCTTAAGTTTTGTTCATAAATCTTACACATTCAATTCTCAAATAAATCTCACAAAAATGATATTATGGGACCCTATTAACATATCCAAATTCCATGTAATCCCATGCAAAACCTCCAAGAAGATATGAGCATCACAAATTGACCTATCACTCTCTTTTCCTCTTTTCTTTCATGTCTGAATGGGTTTTGAGCTCAAAAATGGTTTTCCTTTGTTTTCCCTACACTCCAATAGTTCATACAATTATATATCTATCCCATAAACATTTTTCAATCATCTTAATATCTCATCAAAATCTAGAAATGAATATGACTCCCCTGTAGATGCTAGACCAAGACCTTGTTTAATAAGTTTGCCTACAACTATTGGACTCAAATTAGTTTTGATGATTTACCTTGCATATTATGGGCTTTAACATGTCTTAAATATTAATCAAACATGATTCAATAAATTGTAAATCTTACCTAGGGCTAAAAGTGAATATGACCTCACACATGGTCATTAGGCTTAAACTTGCCCTTTAGGTCTATTTGTAAACCTTGGAACATGGAGAAACCTATTATGTTTCACCCACCCCTTCTTGGTTTCCCATGTTTTTATGGATGTGAGTCAACTTTCCAAATCATCTTGAAGGATCTCCTTAGCTTCTAGTCACTATGTTTCACTTATTTCCCCAAGACTACCAGTTTCAAGCATGAGGGGAGTACCCTCTATCTGAGATAAAATAGAGGGAACTCCCATATTTATTAAGATAATATATACTATTTTATGAGGTTATATATGTCTTATATATTCCCTATAAAAAGTTATAGCTCTTGATGACATCATCTAACCCTTCAAAACCTAAAAAACCAAAACAGACTTGTATTTGAGCACTATGCATAGGAATTTTCAAGAGTGGATTGTACTATACTTATTTTAGGTTATTTATTTCTTGTATATCCACTATGGGTACCTCTTTATGTTCCTTTTCATTAGTTTAGGCTCATTTCCACCTTGCTTTACTTAGATAATTTTGTAGGAATCAAAACCCTGTTCACTATAAAATCAGGATTGAGTGTCCTTTTGAACTATGTTCTACCTTTCCTCTTGAAAATCAGATTTATAGGTAATTAAAAAGAGTAATTAAAATCTTCCAATGTCATGAATACATTATTAGAACCATTTGTTCACTTGGGTGACATTGGTTCATCATTTAGGACTTTTTCTTAACTCACTTCCTGTTACATAGTCATCACCTAATTATAGGTTATATATAGGTGTTTCAAGGTGTTTGAGTAGAATCTTACCATATTTATTAGAGATTAATAATTTTAATATGATTTATATATAAGTTATTCACAATATTATTCACCATCTTATCCTCCCACTAGTCTCTCTTATGCACTTTGGTCAAAACTGGGTATTTCATTATCCTCTGATTGAAACACCCTATTCTTTGCCCTTGTAGGTGTATATTATCTCATTTAGGATTTATCCATGATATTTATAGGATTTTTATTGATTTATGATACTATTATATGACATATCATGCATTTTTTCATCTTACATGCCTTTCAAATTCATAAAATGAGCCCTTTTCTACCTGACTAAGACATTTAACCCTAAACCCTATTGTAGATGATTAGTTCTCTATGTGAGGACACATTAACATAGGATATAATGTGTAAATATTCCTTGAATCCACCTTTAATTCATATACCATGTTTTTGAATCAATATCTTCTTTGAAACCCTCCAATCACTATTCTAGTATCAACTTCTAGGTCACTGCTTAACCCTATTGTAGGTGCATTCTTTATGGTTTGTGTACAGACTGAGGTGTGAGTGGAAAAAAAAATAAATGCATCATTCCCTTTTAGTTTCATATTACATCATAAATATTATCTTAACCCATGAAAAACTATTCCATCATGAAACAAGCTCTCATACTACTGATTTGGATGAAAAGGCCTATTATGGCTCAGGCCTGTAGATAACACTAGTTGAGTCCTCATGACACCCTTCTCCACTTTTACTCACCTCTTAAAAATTTTCATAGGTATTTTAAATGATAATATATCCAAAAAAAATTCACTACAATGCACCAAAGTGTTGGTAAACTCATTGTATTACTTTGGTAAAAAGTTCTTAGACCTTTGTTTTCATTTTTTAGGGCAAGTGTCCCTGAACTCAATTTCTTTTCCTTTCCAACATGATTACACACTTATTTTGTTCTCTAGACACTTTCCATGGGTTTTATATTGGAAACATAACATGTTGGGATACAATGTGAAACTATCCAAGTGATTTAACACTTCAAAACAATCCCTTAGCTTTCTATTAAGCCACCTGCATGTGGGTAAAGTCATGCATACATGCATCAAACTTCTCTATTTGTCATGGAATGAGTTGAATTAATTTTACATTAGATTTAAAGGGTAAAAATACTCTCTTAACACATTAAAATTAACCTTCCATGTCTCACAAGGATTGAATCTAATACCAATGCTTGAATGACATCATCATGAAGGTTGTAGATGTTATCTGACTGTATATATGGTTAGAGAGCATGAAATGGAACAAAAAGTTTATATGAATGGACTCAAAATAATTAAAAACTATTTTAAAACCTTTAAAATGAATATTTTTTATCAATTAGGTCTTGATACAAGATCCATAACACTATTACAACATGAAAACTTCTTGCATACAACTGGAAAAGAGTAGGCAGGGGTTTCTAGAATGATTGGTTGGTGTGATGAATGGGTTTAAAACCATGATAATCAAGGATATTTAGATGAAATATGAAAAATTGGGTCAAATATACCTTTAAAAAAATGTATATTAATCTAATTCATCCCTTTAGATCCATTAACAAAGCATAAAAACTCTTGAAAATGGTGAAAACTGCCCATAACTCAAAAAAGTGTAGCTTCCTACAAATTGAGATGATTAGCATATAAAAACATTATGAAACATGAAACCAAGTTTGGGGAGAATTGGATAAGGAATTAAACATGCTATGGAAGCAATATCGGTAATTATATTTTATGGAATTCTTAAAACCAAGGCAAAACTTGAAGGGTACACATATTGATAGGTAGATTTGCACAATCCACTTCAAATGAATGGTTCATAAATAAAAATTGATAATTCTCAAAATTATTAATATTAAAATGAATTTATTTTAGTTTAAAATAACCTCCCATAATTATTCTACTTGAAACTATTTCTACTGGTTGTACCAAGTATAAACCTGCAAGTCACTTTTGCATGTCTAAAAAGGCAAGAAAAGAGTAGAACAATTTTCGGCCAAAAATGGAACTTCCAAAAAAAACAAAACATGTAAATAAGCTTGGGAAAGATTAAGAGTCACATTTCAACCATTTCCAAGTGGCACACTTACCAAACAGGTTGTACAAGTGCCAATCTCCCCTTTTTCTTTAATAAAACTAATTTTTCTCTAAACAACCTACCATATTTTTAGTTTTTTTAGTTAATTAAGACCTTTTTGGACACATGTGGCATGAAATCATCTATTTTTACCTTCCCAATTTGAAATAAACCCATATAAATCATTAAATTCACCCTTTTTAACCTTAAAATGACCAAAAATGATAAATGGACATAGAAACTAATCAACCAAAGCCAATATAACATTAATTGACATCAATTAGCCTATAATTCACCTCATAACAATATATTATACCCCTTATAGGCTTATAAAGTTAATTTTTTTACCTATATTTTGCCAATTTGATTAAAAAGTCAAATTTGGTCAACACAACCATTGAATGACCATTGAGGGGACCATCCGTTGTCAACTACCTTGTCATCAGTGGTCAATGGTAGATCAGTGATGGTTCCAAAAGGAACCATCATCGATCTACACTCAATCATCAATGGTCATTGTGAGGTAAGAAAAGTTAATGTATTTAATAAGAAGGGATGAAGGTTTAAATGTTGTGAAGGTGTGGTAGGGTAAATAGGGTTAAGGAGTGATGTGTTGTAAGTAGGATTAGGTAAAAGAGGGGTAGATTAGATGAATAGGTTAAGGTAGGAGATGATAAAAATAGGTTAACTTACAGTCAAAGTTTGACAAACTAGGTAAACTAAGATATTTAGTATAACCTTACATGTGAGGGAATAGTTACAAATGCAATATTGAGTGCCCCAGATCCTTAATGAGGTACATCGAGGCATGACTGATGAGGATTTGGATCACATGAATAAGGTTTCCCTAAGAGGTATGAGATACTATTAACATATGCCACATGATTTAGCTATGTTAGTGGCCCTCATCAAGAGATGGGACCCTATCACTAACATTTTATTACTACCAACTGGAGAGATCACTATTCTACAAGAGGACGTCCACTAGATAATGTAGCTACCATTGCGAGGTGAGACAATATATCATATCAATAGTTATGAGAGAGATGATCATATGGATCATCTATAAAGAGAATACCTTGTGTTTTTGAGGTGGCATTTGGGAGGATTCCATTATACACCTCTATATCCCTAGGATATGGCACTAGATAGCTATTTATGATGATGATATCTGTTACATGTTATACACTAACAGATTTGAGCAATGGGTGATTTCTATACTTGTTGTTGGGTGTTCTTATTGATATGTGGTTGGATTGGATATTATTTTCATGGCCACCTATCTTATTAGTTTAGATTTATCGAGAGCTTTGGGGGTACCATGCCCACAACAGATATGGGATAAGTATCGACTTCATGCTATATTATTGGGCATATGAGCATATGAGGGTATTGAGGCTAGGTGGATTAATGTGGCACAATTTCACTTAGATGGACTATAGGGTCAGCTATATGTGATGGAGATTTGATTTCATGCTCATAAGCCCAAGTGACCATAATTACTAGGGAGAGAGATTAGGCTAGAGCTCAGCTAATCATGGTTAAACAAGAGATAGATTATCTTAGATAGGTAGGAGGGTGAGTATTGACACCTACAAGACCATCAAGGACTATCATTATGATAATAAATGTAGTGACAATTGAGGATCTGATGTACTATGAGCCCTTGGTGTTTACACATCTTCCACATGAGCCTAGATAGGGTGAGTATAAAGAAGGGATCACAAAAGGGATAGTAGTATGACACCAGGTTAGTGGGTTACATTTGTAGGTAGACATGCAAGTTCAACAGGTTGGAATGCTCTAAGAGGAAGTGATTCTCTAGGGTCTTAGACTTGTATGAGACTTTGTATTAGATGTATTATATGATTTTGGTACCATCTTGTGAGCTATTGTAGTGAGATGTATATACCCTATTGAGAGACACATATATTATTTTGTATATGATGATTATTTTTATTATGATTTCATGATATATGTGTGTGTGTGTGTGTGTGTGTGTGTGTGTGTGTGTGTGTGTGTGTGTGTGTGTGTGTGTGTGATTATGGTTTATGTATTATATCTATGGTTATAGATGTTTTTAGTGTTATTATCATGATGTTTCTTATGATTATCATGTTATTTTTTATGTTTACTCACCTAGCTTAGGCATGTGATGGATGACATACATGGATGACTTATTGTTTTATGATGTGATAAATGATTATGATGATGATGATATATGGTTTCTAATTAGTTAATTTGATTGGTTATGTAGATGTTATTTTATTAATATGATAATGATGTTATGACGCTTATGGTTGGATGTATGACTCATTATAAATGGGGATATTTTTAGATTAATGAGTCTATATTTCCTTACTTTTATAGGCATGTGATGATATGGCTATTTAGTTTATGCTCATATCGATGTTTGATATTTGATGGATGTTGTTATGTTCATGATGTGATGATGTTTATGATGTTATGTTCTATTGGGCATGGCTATTGTGCTTGTGATTATGATTATTGTTATGGTTATTGATGACTATGTTCATGATGTGGATATGGTTTATTAGTGTTGCTTATGAGTGTGATCATTTAATTTATGTTCATGATAAATATGTTTATGATGTTATGATTTTGATATGATTATGTGTATGGGCATGGATGATGATGCTCATGTTTTAAATTAATGAGTCTATACTTCCTTATCTAGATTAGACATGTGGTGGATAACATATGTGAATGACTCATTCATTTTTTATGTATGACTAAATGGTTATATATATGATATATGGCTGATGACTAGTTGATTTATTTGGTTATTAGGATGAAATGATGTGTGATGTATGAGATTAGTTAATAAAACACATAGAGTAAGTTGGATAACAAAACTAAATGTGAGAAAAGACAAGAAAGAGAGGACAATGAAAAGATAATCATCGAATTGAATGTATCAATAAGTAGGTATGAGGGAATAAGAAGAAGGCATGATGATTTTTCATTGGCAAGGACTAAAACAAACTAAAGTCAAATCAGATTATAAACATAAGTCCTTAGAATACTTCACATTAGCGCTCGTTAGTTGGTTAAAAAGTTTATCTGTCTCATAATGTCAAGTAAGCTCATAAATCCCTTGTTTATATATGGCATAAAGGGGATATGGATGAAAATTAAACCTTATTGTGAGACTAGCACGCCACTTCTATAGGTTAACAAAGATCCAGCATAAACAAGTCCATGTCATATAAGGTGTAGATTAATCGATGCAAGAAGTCTACCTATGAAATTTGATTACGGTTTCCATAATTATTTGTGTTTTGTCTGATTTTGATAATGGGTCTTTTGATTGAGAATTTTATCGATGTGAGAATATTCCTAAGAATTTGTATGCTTTGATAAATGCTTTACTCAACCATCCTTCAAGGGAGTGGTCTAAGTTTGTGAGATTTTTTAAAGTATTTTGATAGTTGTCCTTCAAAGGAACAATCTACCTTACATTGAGAAATTTTGATTGATTTTGGTAGTTTTCCTTCATAAGAGAAGTATGCAAATGCTTGGAATGACCCATATAATATGTGAGTTTTTTGCATTTTGATTTTTTTTCTATTAACATGGATTTGCTTATATAGGCTTAAAAGGTTCTCCTTTATGAAGGCATAACTAGAGCACAAAGAGGTTGATGATGGGTAAAATAGGTTTAAGCAACAACGACCATGGTAATCTATCCTTTGAAGGGATGGAAAGTACCATGAGAATCATGCCATGGGTAGATCCATCATACCCACATTTAAGATTGAGGCTATAACTGTGATGGTTTAATCACATGATTCCAGCTTTAATTAGTTATCCTTAGAATAAGGAGATGAATTTTGGTGAAAATAAGGGATGAGCTTAAGTTAGACAAAAGGTAATTTGATCATGTTTAACAAAATAAAGGATGAGGATGGGAAGAATTGATGGGCTTAGGTTCCAATTTCCCTTCAAGAGAGGATAAATGGTAAGTTCATGATCCATACTTGTGCATTATGATATAAGGTCCAAGCCAACTAAAATCAAACTTATCCCATTTGCTTTTCTCCATATTAGTTATATGTTGATTTTTCTTTAATACAATATCTTCAATATTGAATTCTTACACTTTGAGGTATTTTTTATAAGTGCACTTGATTAACTCTTTATAGACACAAAGATGGGTAAGCATGACTAAATGGCATTCATCAAGTAGCTCAAGTTGTGCTAAACATTCTTGCTGATAATTTCTTTCAGAGATGAGATCATGTAAGGATGTGTGAATAGAATGAATTTGGACCTTGAGGGGAAAGATAGCTCTGCTCTGAGCATAAGAGAGAAAGGGGTATCACCTGTATGGGTTCAAATGCTAGTATGATATGCCCATAAGGTGAATGGGATGTGTAAATGCCAATATTGACCAGATGTATTAATCATTTTATTGAGCATGTTATTGAGGGTTTTTTTTAAATCTTTGACATGTCCATTTGCTTTTGGATGATAAGGTGATGAGAAACTTAACTTGATACTGAATGTGTCACAAAGGCCTTAGACTTGTTTATTCTTAAAAGACTTACCATTATTGGTGATTATTTTATGTGGAACACCAAAATGATAGATAATGTGATGGTTGATAAAATTGACAATCTTTTTGGCTTTGGTTGAGATGAGATGAATAGCCTCTACCCATTTGGTGAAATATTATGTTTTAGTGATGATAGAGTGATGTCACTATGAAGAATGGGGGTTAATTTCACCAATAATATCTAGACCCCATTACAAGAAGGGATAGAAATCTTTGGATACTTAGATACTATGGCTAGGTCAATAATGTAAATTAACATGTTTTTGACATCTAATACACTTCTTCATATTATCACATCAATCTTGGTTAAGGGAGGGCCAATAGTATCCAAGGTGAAGGATACATTTATCGATATCTAAGCCACTATAGTGTCCTCTACAAACCCCATCATGTGTTTCCTTGATAGCATGAGAAGTCTCATTACTAAATAGGCAACAAAAAATAAGGTCATCAAATCCACACTTGTACAGGATTCCCCCTAATATGGTGTAACAATAGGTACCTTGAATGAATTCTCTTCAACTATTCCTAGAAAGATTGGAAGGAATGATGGCAAGGTGGAGATAGTCAAAGATCTACCTATACCAAAGGTTGGGTTGGGTATCCAATACATTAAAGATGGTTGGAGAGTTTGATTTGATATAATAAGGTTAGGTAAGATGATGGACAATGATAGATAGCTTAGAGTCAACATGTGTAGATGAGATTTGGGAAGTGAGAGAAGCCATCATATCAGCAAACTTGTTCATAGATCATAGATTGGATTAGATAAGGTAATGTTTAAATGATGCTAAGAGTACATTACCTAGTTACTTTTACTATTTTAAAACATCATTATTACATTGGTAAGAGACTTTAATTTGATTGAACCCACTTTAGGAGTCACCAAAGATACTGATTGTTTTGAATCCTAAGCCTAAAGCAGTTTGGATACCTATCACTAGGGCTTCATACTCAACCATATTATTGATACAATCAAAGTCAAGTTTGAAAGATAAAGGAAGAGGTTCAACATCAAGGAGAATAAGGATGATATCAGCTCCCTCACCATATTGACATTTTGACCTGTCAAAGAACGTGGTCATATGATAGATGATGTCTTCTTGAGAAATGGTGGAAATGAACTAATTAATAAATTCAAGGTAGGATGGTTAGTTATCTGCTAAGGGGGATTCATCCAATTGGTTGGTGATGACTTGCCTTTTTATTGGTTTGGTCAGTGATGACTTGCCTTTTTATTGACTTCTATTAGAGGAACTCAAGGTCAAACTCAGCTAAGAGCATGAGCCACTTAGCCATACATTGGTTTTGGTATGGCTTAGAATGTATATACTTGAGTGGGTTGGTATTAGTTATGACATAGGTCTTGTGGTTGATAAGGTAGTGTAAAAATTTAGAGGAAACAAAGACCAAGGTGAGGCAAACATTTTTGGTATGGTTGTATCGAGTCTTTTACTCTATAAGTGTATGACATATGTATTAGATGGCTTGCTCTTTATGTTGTTCATCCTAATTGGCTAGTATTACCCCTAAAGAGTAGTTGGTGGTAGAAATATAAACTTAAAAAGGATGATCTTCTTTGGGAGGAATGAGGATGGGTGGAGATAGAAGGTACTCTTTAAGTGAATCAAAGGCCTTTTGATAGTCTTTGTTCCACTTAAAAGATACATCTTTTTTTAGGTGGTAAAAAGGTTTGCATCAATCAGAGAGCTAAGAGATAAAATGATGAATGGATTGGAGCTTCCCCTACAAGTTGTGGAGTTGATTGAGGTGGGTGGGAGAAGGCATGTCAAAGATTTCATTTATTTTGGTGGGATCAACATCAATTCCTCGAAGAGAGATGATAAAGCTAAGGAACCTTCTTGAAAAGACCCCAAAAATACACTTTTTGGGGTTAAGGTGGACATGGAAATAGATGATTCATTCGAAGATAATGTTAAGATTGGCCAAATGATCTTTACTACATTTGGATTTCCTAAGAAGGTCATTGACATAGTCTTCTATAATTTTTTAAATAAGGTCATAAAAGATGTAGGTCATAGCATGCTGGTAGGTTGCACCAGCATTCTTCAAAACAAAAATCATTACACTATAGTATAAAGTTCCTAAGGGGTGATAAAGGCAATTTAGTGTTGATCTTTTAAGGCAATTAAGATTTAATTTTAACCTAAGAACCCATCCATAAGAAATAAAATCTCATGGTTGGCTATAAGATCAACTAGATGGTCAATGCTTAGCAAAGGAAAGTCATGTTTTGGGAAAGCAAGGTTAAGGTCACAAAAGTCTACACAAAGGTGAAGTCCCCTTATTGTTTTGGTGACAAGGATGATGTTAGAGATCCATTAGGGATAATCAATGGGTTGAATTAATTTTACAGATAGGAGGCATTGAAGTTGTTCTTTGATGAGAAGGGTTATGTGAGGGTGCATCTAATGAAGTGTTTGCCTAACTGGCTTGGCATCCTGATTAGTGACTATATTATGGGTGGTGATGGAGGGGTTGATTATTGGCATGTATTTGTAAGACTAAGCAAATGCTATGCTATGGTCTTGCAAGAAGGAGGAGAAATCATAAAGATCCTTCGAATTTATAGAATGGATAATTTTGATAATGTGTAAGTTATTCAGATTACCCAAGTTTATATCCATAGTGGATTCATTCAACATGGTTGAAGTCTCAGGAGGAAGGGACTTGTGGATAGAATAATATTATACACCAAGATAGGTAACAATGGAATCATCATCTTGACACCAAATGATATTGATGGTAGGAGAGTCCTCTCCTACCATATTGGGATGAGTTAGAGTAATGGTTATGGTCTCCCCATCCTTTTGATAAGTTAGTGGTCCAAGGATGATCATGTTGATGATGAAAAATGTTAGGGTGGATGATGTCAAAATCTTTAGATGTTGATGATGGAATGGATAGTGAGGATGGGATTTCTTCATCGATGATAGTGATGGGAGGAAAGTCTATTGGTTTTTTAGGTAGAGAAAAAATAAGACCAAATCTTTCACAAGGATTTTGAGTATTACATGGGGAAAACTCATGTGGTTTATGCTCATAACATCCTAGACCAAATCCCTTCCAATCACACCTATAGAGGTATGTCTTTGTGAACTCTAGTTTATGTAGGTAGGAGAAATCAGAGGTGAATGGTCGAGGAGAAGATGAGGTTGAGTAAGTGACAAGTGGTTGATAAATTTCCCCATAGATAAGATTTGTTTAGAGACTGAGAGGTCCAAAAGACAGTGGTTCTAGTATTGGGGTCATAAACAAGGTTCTATTTAATGTTCCCATACTCTTGGGGAGTAGGGAAAGCATCCAAGGCTAAGAGATGATACTACCCAAGTGAGAGACATTAGAATATGGACTCCAAGGGGTTCTTTATGGGATTTGGGTAGAATGAATTTATGATCTAGTTGAGGCTTGGTTGGTAGAAGATGTTGAATCATCGTTAGTTGATAAAGACATGGTAGTGGGAAGGAGGAGAACATCATTCGGGTGGTATGTCATGTTACACAATGTAAAATGCCTAGGGTTAGCTTGTATGGTAACTAATTAACCTTGGTGCTCGAATTTGACACATTGATGTAAGGTGGATGGTATACAATTCATGGAATGGATCCAAGGGCATCCAAGTAGTATATTATACTATAGCTCACCTTATACTATATAAAAGAGCTCAATAAGTGTTTGAGGTCCTAAATGAATGTGGAGGATGAAAGTGCCTAGAGTTGTTTCCATAGTGTCATTAAAGGAATGGATCACCACTATGGTTTTGGACATGATCTTCTCTAGTAATTTCAGCTAGTGATAGGCATGGGAGGAGATAATGTTGATGTTAGCTTCACTATCAATCATAAGCATTTTGATGTGGGTTTGCTGATGTATGTGATAATGAAGAGAGGAAGATTCAGATCTTGGGGATGAATGGAGAGTATTTCTAATCTTTTAAGGTAATAGGGGTAGAAAGATGGAAGGCTCTGACAAAGGCTACTAGAGGTTATGAATCTTATGGTTATACCTCTATAGACTGCAAATATTCTATCATTACTGGTGGTGATGGGGAAAGGTATTGATTAGTTCATATAAACTCATCTTCACCTATGTTTGGTGAAGTTGATTTAGAACCACTCTTTGGATTGAATCAAAAGGGTTGGATTGAGAGGTACCTAGAATAGATATCATGGGTTTGGGAGAAGGTGTGGATGTTTGGGTTTGGTTGAGTGATTGGGTGATAGAAGGAGGGTATGTCCACCATGGAATGGACACCTTTACCTTCCCCTTATCCTTTTGTTGGGTTTGTGATCATGTGACCACATGGATGGTATGGATTTTGGAAAGAGTTGGTTTAAATTACTACTTCAGTTCCTCCTCACTCTTGGATGAGAGTGTGGGAGTAGGTAGGTTTGGGGTGGTGGTTTGTGGTTCCTAGAGTGGATATGGGGTTATGGGTGGATCTTCTAATAATAGGTCATCATCACATATATTTTATGGACTAGGATTTGGAGTCCTTTATAGTTCTCTGTATTGTGTCCCAATATTCTATGGTATGAGCAAATCAAATTATCATCAAACCAAGATGGCTTAGGATTATGGGGGTGGTTTGATGGGAGGTAAAGTTTTGGTTTTGATTGTTAGGGTAGAAGCCTTCTTAAGAGTAGGCTTAATAGAAAGATTTTTGGGTGGCAGAGTATTCTTGGTAGTTGGTGGTTTGGAGGTAGAATTTTTAGAAGTAGCAGGCTTGGTAGTAGGTGATTTAAAAATAGAGGGGTTAGAAGTAATATGTTTGGTAGTTGAGGGTTTGGAGGTAGAGGGCATGAAAAAAATAGGTAGGAGTGTGGCTAAGAGAGGAGGATGGGTTTGAGTTTTTTTTCAGAGGCATGTTTTCTTAATAGAAGGATGAGGTCTTAGGATAGAAGAAGGGTATGGTCCCAAAATGGAAGTCAAGGTCGAAATAAGTGGTAAGGTTCTGGCTTTTGGGATCCTAGGTGGATCCTCTTTCTTGGTTATCTTGAATTTGGGTTTCTTTGGTGAGCTAGGTGGCACTAAATCTGAATTTAAAAGAGGGTGATTAAGGTTTTGAGTAGGTAGTATGCTCAAGTTTTTGATAGGATTGGTTAGGATAGGGGAAGCTACTTGGGCTACTTCATGTAGAGTTGGTTTGATTGGTTCAACAATGGCTTGAGGATTAGAGGTTTCTAATGGTTTAGGTGAGATAATGGTGGGTTCAATAGTGAAATTGGAAAGTTGGGTTGACAATGGCATGGTTGAGGGCTCATGCTTGGTCAGGTAAGGAAGCTCAAGATAGTACCTAAATGTGGCATGATCCACATTGGGTTAGGATAGGTACTCCAAGTTTTGAACTAGTCTAAAAAAAGGCTTATAGACAAGTTTGATCCCTTTGGTATTGGTATTAGAGGACAAACTGATGGTTGGAGAGAGAGGAGTGGTTATCTCATCCCTTTCCTCAATCAAGGGCTCCAAGGTTTGAGAAGGTGAGTTTTTTATTACAGAGGTAGGCAGAGTGGCCTCTTCCTTAGGAATGCTTTCCAAAGAAAGAGTGGACTGCTATATGATAGAAGAGAAGGATATGGTGGTAATGGTTGCTTCTTTTGGTATGTCTTCCAAAGGAGAGGTTTGTAGTTCCACTACCTTGATAAGTGGAGAAATGGGAATCATTGTTTTCTTTTTCTCAATTTCTAAATGAATAAAAGGTGATCCCACTACCTCAATAAGTGGAGGGGAAGGAAAGGTGATTTGGGCAATGGTTTCCTCAACAATAAGTTCACTAAGAGCTACATAATGGTATGAACCTTATGGTTGTGAGAGGATTTTTCTCTATTGTTTTCATTATTTGTAGAAGGGGCTTGGTTGGGAAATGGATGTCTAAAGATGTCAAGTGATTGATCTAGGGGTACATTGGGGTTATACAACATAAGTCCCCCCTTGTCAATCAGACTTTGGACAACTTTTTTAAAAGTATTGCACCTACTAACATCATGCCCAATGACATGGTGGAAGGCACACAATTTTTCCTCCTTATACCAATTGGGTACATGATGAGAGGAATTGAATTATTGTGGAGGTTTGATTAGTGGGAGTTGTATGATATTTACCTTTAATAATTTTTCCAAGACCAAAGCATATGACTCCCCTAGTGGAGTGAATTGTTTTTGGTTGTTATGATTTTGGTTTTTAGTGTTTTGATTGGAGGAAATGAAAGAGTTGGGTTGATTAACAACAAGTGGAGGAGTGGTTTTAAGGACAAACACATTTGTGGTTCCCTTTTTTTGGTGTTAGTGTTATTTGATTGTTAATTTTGGATGAGGAAGCCTCATTTGATTTAAAATTAGAATTCTTGTTTCTTAATTTTATCTTCCCCTCATCAATGGCTTTATTTTCTAACTTTTGTGCCATGGTGAAAGCTTCATAAAAGGTCCTAAAATTTTGAACCCATAAAGTGGAGTAAATGTGTTTGGCACAAGCTTGAGCAAAAATCTCAATCATCTTGGGTTGGGGTAAAGAGAAGAGAGTTAGTTTAACAAGCTTCTCTAATAGGCTATAAAGTTAACAATGGACTCATCATCAAATTTTTGGATGGAATAAAGATTGATGATGGAAAATTTCTTAGAGATGTTTATGGAAATGTGATTTAAGAAAGTCTAATCTAGTTGGGCAAAAGAAAAGAGAGAGTGTTTGGTAATATCACTGTACAAATCTAGCATCAGACTTGATAGAGACATGGGAAAGGTGTGAAGAAGGAGAGCATCATCATAGGTAATCAAATATCAAGAGTATCTAAATGATCTCAAATGTTTTTGAGGGTCTTCCTTGCTCTAAAATTTTGAAACTTTTGAAAGCTCCCATTGAGGAGGATAAGGTCAAATAGGGATGGATGGGTAAATTAGTTTGTTACAGATTTGGTCATATGATAAGAGGTTATGGGCACCAAAAATAGATGACTCTAAAGTGTTCATTTTGTCCATTAACATATTAATAAAAACCATTTGTGGTTGTACACCCCCATAGTCATAGGGTAGATTATGTTGGGTTTGGGTAGGTGCAACATAAGGATAGCTAGTGGAAGGTTTAGAGGTTGTCACATACTGATGTGTAGATTTGGGTGGTTGGGAGGACATCATGAATGGGTAGGTAAAAATAAGATTCTGGGTAGAGGATGGATCCATATACCCCTATGGGTTAGTGATGTAATTGGGGTTTGGTACAATAGGAACCTATTGAGGAATTGACATGGGTTGGGTTAAAGGTATGGTCAGGTTGATAGGTTGAGGATGGGTAGTAATCTTGGTACTAATGGGTGGAAGGGTAGAAGGTATACAAACCACCAAGCTCTAGATTGGACTAGAGGTAGGTTGGTTAGAACCAAGATGAAGGGTGGTAACACTAGTAAAGGGTACTCCCATGGTAAGCGAAGTACTAATGCCCAAAGGTTGGGTTACTCCCATACTTGAAGGGTTTATAGTTGGGGTGGAAGGTGTTTGGATGTTGGTTTTTTGGGTAGGTTGGTTTTAGATGGTGGCATTGGTGGGGTTATTGGTAGAATATGATTCTTGGGTGACTAAGGTTTGGGTGGAAATGGTGGTAATAAAGGTGTTTCCCATAATGTGGGATGGAATACCATAGGATGGGACAATAGGTGGAACCAAAATAAGGGTACAGTGGAATATGGTGTTAAGGCAATGTTAGAGGGCTATGGGGTTGTTATCCAAAAATGTGGTAAAATTCATATCACCTTAGGCAACTGTCTAAGGGATACTAGGACTTTGAGAAGGATGGGGATAATTTTTTGCATCCAATATGTACTCTATGGATGAAGGAAAAGAGGAAGATGTATGATTAGGAAGTGAACCTTGATTTGATTGGTGTCTTAGTTGTTGCCTAGTTAAAATCATGAAAATAGGGGAAAAAGAAGATATAAGTGATCTCACAACTCAAAATACAAGCAATAAAAATAATAAGATCTCAAGGAAAATAATGCATACACTAATATGAGTCAAAAATCTTAGGATACTTTGTTATCTCTCTTTAGGCTTATGCCTCAATTTTAAAGAAGTTATGAAGACCAACTTGAGCGTGTAGAGTAGGTACTAGAAGAAGATATCTGAGGATGGTTTTAGGTAGTTAAAGGCTCTCAATATCTATAACAGAACTTACTACATGGCTTGATATTGGGGCCTTACCCCTCACTTTACATACCATAGTGATAAGGGTGTTGGGTGCTTACCCAAAATATATGGAGTTGATAGAGATTATACTCATCCAGTGTACTGAGTTGTTTCTCCCCTTAGTGGTAAAATCCAATTACTATAGCTGAGGAAAGGTGACCAATAGGTGATGAAATCCTAGTCAAGCCTTATGTCAATGTTTTGATGTTTAATTTAATGTATTGTTTGGTCTTATATGTGTGGAGATAAGTGAGACTACAATAGATTTTTTGATCAAATTAAGCTATGTGAGCTAATCAATGCAAGCAAATAATGGATGCAAAGTTAATTTTAATAATAAAAAAATTGGTGTCTTTTCAAATAAATACAGAACAACTAAGATACACCTAGATTATGATGATGATAATACAAATCCTAAGCCGAGGATGAATACTTTTGATTTTTAGAAGGGAAAGTAAAATAAGACAATGTTTACCCTTTTCTAAGAAAACAAAAGAAAACTAAAACTTGCATTTTGGAAAGAAAGAAAGGAGATAAGTAATGTTTAATCTTCAAAAAATAATTCAATGGATGACTCTTCGCTAATGCAACTAAATTTCCTACAACTATGAACCTAAGAAAAATATCAAGGGTCCCACCGGGCGTACTAGAATGTTTCACTAAAATTTTGATTATTTCATTTAGAAATAAAGTTATAAAACTTGAAAGAAGGGTGAGGTTGGTAGAACCTGATGTGTTGTGTGCACATTGATTTAGACAATTTTAGAGACTCCTCTTTGTCTAGGGATGAATGACCTATAGATAAGAAAGCACTAAAGAAATGGTTGAATAGTTAGGTAGTAGGGTGGATTGCCTAGTGTGAGCTAGATCTAAGAAGCACAAGCTTCCTTGGAAGCTATCAATATACACTTTTAAACAATTAAGTTCTAAGAATGAAAGATAAATTACTTGCATAAACAATAGAGAATACTAAAATCAAATACAAAAAGTGCTTGAGAAGAAATAAATGATTAGACATAAACTATAAATAAATCAAACATGGTTCAAAAGGTTAAGTGATCCTCTGTGATAAGACAAAAATTTAGAAAATGGAATTGGTTAGGGTCTGATAGGTCAAATAGGCTTGTTGTTGAAAATGACAAATAGAGACCATTAACAGTTGGGTAACCATCGGTGGTTAATGATCGTCAGTGATTAGGTTCAAACCGTTGGTGGTTAGGAAACTATCAGTGGTTACTTTAGGATCTAGTTTAGGAAAATAATTTTGGTTGGCAAGGTTGTACGAAGGTTTTGGAAGGTAAATCTAGATTGGATATTGATTGCAATGTAGAGGGAATGTGACATAAGGAATGATACATAGAAACTAATTATTAAATCCTAATAAGGATAGATGCTTAGCTTTATTGTTGCTGGTCTAAAGAATATTGAGGTTAGTTGAAAGCTTGTTGTAAATTCTAAAGAAATCTTGATAGAGTGTCAATACCTTGGCTATTAATTGATAAGTTGCATCACTTTTGATCTTTGTCCTGATTGCTAGAAGCTATAATAATACCTACACAAGAATCTCTATGATCTCTTACACAAGAAGTTCTATGATAATGAATATCAATAATCTTTCACCTCTTTTTCCTCTCATAATATAGATGGAAGGGATTGGTGAAACAATAAGTTCAATAAGGTGTCTAACAAGATGTCTAATTTTAAGCTCAATATGCATTGATTATGTAAAATGATAGATCAAATAGTTATTAATATAAAATAAATCTAGAGTTTCAATTAAAGATAACCCTTGAGGCAATTAAGGGCAAATCATTGACAGTCAAGGTTAATCATCGATCATTAAGGGTCAATCATCAATGATTGAGAGGGCAAAGTTAAAATGGTAGAATTAGCCATTGTGACTTATGTTTCGTAGTTGAAAGGTTGTGAAATGGTTCCAAGGGGGTCTAAGGGTCAGTACGACATCTAGAACCCTAATGTATAGTTTTTTAGTGTCTACACTAGGAAAACCTTACTTTCACATCTTGAAGCAATGGGTACCATCACAAAACATTGGATAAAGGTAAATAAATCATGGATTTTGATCCTAGTACTATGGTAGGTACCACAAACATCTAAATTACCCTAGCAAAAATAGAGGACTTAGAAATATTGTTCCATTATCAAATGTGGATCAATGACCAACCAATAAAATTATTGTTGACAAAAAAATTAAAAATAACCTAATTTATCCTGAAGAAGTTCATAGATTAAACTTGTTTTGATGCCTCACCCATAACCAAACTCCATTGGATGGTTCAATTTGTAATCTAAGAAACATGTCACTCAATAGTGTCAAGTGGTGTAAAACATCAATCCATTTTAATATAAATTCCTTTGTGGTGACAATCCTTTAGAGGTATGTGATATTTTAATGGTTTAACCATATATTTATCATCGTCAATGTGTAATATATGAATAAAATCATAGGAATGTCATAAATGTTGGTGATATGAGATACCATAAATTAGAAGTAGTTCCAAACTTATTTCTCATTTATTCTTAAAGTGTGAGAAGTTATTAACATCTAGTAATAATTTTATGCTTTTGATGGTAAGATCTAAATTTAAGAAAGTCCTTGTAGCACTAGTTTCTACCATAGTTCTTCCAACATCAACATAGAAAGTAATAGAGCTGTATTTAAAATTGGAAGAATACAAGGATGTATTTTAGCTACCAAAATAAGTACTTACACATTATATGATGAACCATATAATTGATATAATACTTGGAATACCTCTTCCTAATTCTTATTTATACTGTAGATCATTTTTTTAGAATGAAGAAATCAAGTGGTAGATCTATGAACTTGTAGAAAAAGGACACATCAATCCCAGCTCATTGGCTTATGGCATCCCAATTGTGCCCTTGTTAAATAAGGATTACACATGGATGTTGTGAATTTATCATCAATAGCTAAAATATATCACAGTGAAAACCCATTATCCTCTTCCCATGATTAAGGATATTTTAGACCATCTCTGTGTTAAAAAATACTTCACTAAGATCGACCTAAAGTTTGGGTATCATAAAATTCATGTTGATCCTACAAGAATATGGAAGACAACATTCAAGTCCAAAAAAGGTTTGTATTCCCTTTTTCTTGACCAATGCTTCAGACACATTCATGCATATGATGAATGATATTCTTAGGCCATTCACTACTTCATTTTTTATATTCTACCTTGATAACATCCTAATCTTTAACAAGACATGGGATGAATATTTGTGTAAAATAGAGCAAGTGCTTGAAATTTTTTGAAAATGTAAATTGTATGCAAACATGAGAAAATGTTCATTTTCCATGTCATAGATTCAATATCTTGGATACATCATGGACACATAAGGAGTACATGTGGACCTAGCCAAGATTCAAGTCATTCAAGATTGGCCATAAATAAAAGATATCATATAAATTTACAACTTTTTGAGATTGTAAAATGTCTATATGATATTTTTACTTATTTTATCTCATGTGACTTGTCCCTAAACCAAGTTACCCATGGTGGTGCTAAATCAAAGTTTAACTCGACTAATGTAAAATAGGAAACATTTGAATAATTTAAATGTTGACTTTGTTCAACACCAATACTTACTTGACTGGACCTTTAACAACCATTGAAGATAGAGACAAACACATCTAATTTTACACTTTCAACACTTCTTACTCAACATGGTCACCCGATTTCTTACCATAATGAAACATTCACCGTACTGGTAGTAACTACCCAACATAAGATTATGATATTTATGCTATTGTTTAGGAATGTAAGCATTAGAAGAATTATATCTTCGGCAAGGAGAATGTGATCCACATATATCACAAGCTACTTACTTCATTTATTTTATATGTAGAAAAATTTGTAATAAGATGAACATCATAAATGGTTTTCTTATCTTCAATACTCCCATCTAAACATAAAACATACGAAAAGATGTTCCAATCTAATTGTAGGTTATCTAAGATGACCACTGGTTCAAAATCTCATTTTTTTACTTGATTCATGTGGACATGAAGTCAAATTTAGGTTAAAATTATATCCATATGACATGGACTTTGCATATATCTATCATAATTTTCTTTTCATTAATATAGTTCCATATTTCTACTTACAGGATGGAATTTTATATCATCTTGGGAACTTGTGCATTTTGCATGATATAGAAAGAGAAATAATAACATTGGATTCCTATTTCAACAAGGTTGTCTAAAATTTTTGAGTTGAAAATAATCTTGAAGTGTTGAAAAGTATTTCTGTTAGACACATCTCAAGCCAAATTTCTCAAAATACATCAATTCATCTATTGCATGTACCATAGCCAAACCAGTCAACAAGAACCAAGGTCTATACACACCTCTAAAAATTCCAACAAGACTATGGGAATCTAGTTCTATGGAATTTATTTTAGGCTACCCTACTACTAAGCATGGTAATAATTTCACTTATGTGATAGTTAATATATTCTCAAAGATGCTAATTCTCATACCATATAATAAAATTATATCAGCTCTAAAAATCACTTAGTTGTACTTTTTATATCTTTGGATCCACATTGGAATCCCATATATTTTATTATTAAAATAACTTATTTTTACTACATATATTTTATTATAGATACACATGATTTCTAAGCCATTTCTAGAAATCACTTTGGTCTATGTTAGACATGAAGCTAAACAAGTCCACCACTTTCCATCCACATACTGATAGAAAGATGAAAATGATAAATATGATATCTTATAAGAGTGTAAAATTTGAAGAAATAACATACTTGGGATGAAATTATTCCTTTAATTTAGTATAGCTACAATATATCTCTACACAAATCTACCATACACAACCCTTTTTAGGTTTGTTTGGATTTTCATCCCTTGGAACCCATTGATGTAGTTTATCTTGTTCCTCCACCAAAAATAATAACTCCATCTCAACAAGAAGTTTAAAAAGTTGATAAATACATTGAGCATATTCAAATTATGCAAAAATAAATGTAAACTATTATACAATATGTAAATGCAAAGTAAAAGTAACACCATGAAAATCATCAGACATCACATACCTTCTAGGTTGGTGATCGAGTTGGGCTACACCTATAAAAGGGAAAGACTAATAAGGCCTTACCAGAAACTTCATACACTTTGGTACGAGCACTACACCATCACTAAGTAAGGAGAAGATAATGATTTTGAACTCAATATTATAATTTATCTTGGGTTACATCTAGTATTCAATGTAGAACTCTTGTAACATTACTTTCCACCCTTATTGGATACTTTTGATATAATGGAGACTCTCTAATAGATAGATATCAACCTAGATTTTAGTGTTTAATTATAATATAAAGTCCTTGACACTAGGGATAAACAAACTCATCGACAATATATCCCTCTCTTCCAGATCATCAAAGTAGGTTAAGTGCCTTCCTAGGGGAAATGTTTATAAGAGTGCAATTTTCCAAATTTTTTCCACATATCATATATAAATTACATACAATGGGGACCATTTCTCTTTAAGGATCAGAAAATAATCCAGGAGGATCTAGGTCACTAATTCATACTACATATCATTATAGTTTCACATCCATCCTCATGATTGCATTAGTAGTGGTTTTAATCAGTTATGCACCTACATGACAATTTATATCATGTTGATCCACATATGAATTACCATACAACCCCTATATTTTCATAATTTTAGTCAAAAACTCATTAGTAATGGTATTCAGTGATTTCACTAAACTTTATGGTTATGAAGTGGTTAATACCAACTGTTGTAATGTTTCAACCAATGCTTCATGTTTTTGTATTGTAAAATAATGTACACTTTCATTATTTTTAGGTATAATAGAATTTAAAAATACCATATAATAATATATCTAAAAATTCTTTGATAAAAAAATATGATTTCTCGAATTACAAAGAACTTAGGATAATATAAATTTGCTATTATATTTCTATCTCTATTGTCACCTTGTTATTTTTTCTTATTTATTTACCACAATGCATTTCACATTCTCTATCATTCAATAAATTAATTCCACATATAACTTATTTAATCCACATTAAGCATGTTGTCTATAGGGTCTCCTCCTTTACCCCATATTAGAACGTGTTATAGTAGCATGTGTGTCCTAGAAATGCATGCACATCCCTTTACATGATTGGTATTTCTATTTTCATGAAGATAGTTGTTTTTTTAGTCTTGAACCAATACATTAATTAAGTTTTATAATATATACATAATATTATACCTAAGTTGATTGTACCATTCAAGCACATCACTAGAAAAGGTTTTAGCTAAAAATTTAGTAGCTACAAAGGCGTTTAACTTAATCCAATTTGTGTAAAGATTTCCAAAGGTTTCAAATGAAAATCAAGATTTTTGGATCCATTATAGTTTATTTTAGGATTAATACCACCAATGTCTATGTTTACAATTTTAGGAACTAATGGTTCATTTTGAAGATCTTTAATTATTTTATTAAGAAGCAGAAGTTTTAAAATGAGATTACCTTGAACATCGCTATAGGGGGATTTTGATTTATCATTCCCCATTAAATATATTGAGGGTAATTTTTCATCTGAAAATTTTGATTTTAAAATTTCATCATCTAATTGGTATTATTGGTTCAAAAATTATCCATTCAATTCATGGCTTGCAACAAGATTTGATTTATATCAATTACTTGTTAGCTAGAGCAAGAAGCATGAGTAGCTTGTTGAGATACACTAGTTGTAACATTAATGTGGGTATTTGTAATCTCTTTGGGTATGCCTACTATATTTAATACCTATCATGTTAGTATTAATACTAGACATAGTGGAAGAAGAAGGAAAGGGGGAAATCATATGGTGTCTTGCTTTAAGTCCAATGTAAAAACTAGGAGAAATGGAAGGATGAATTCCCATACGGGGTTGTATGATGTGATGGTACACTAATATATGGTCTTTACCCCTATCCTAAGGATGATAATTATGGTAAATGACCATTTTAGCTAGACATGGTGGAAGAAGGAAAGAGGGAAATTTTATGGTGTCTTACTCCAAGTCCAATGTAAAAACTAGGAGGAATGCCTATACAGGGTTGCATCATGTGATGGTAAACTATTATAGGGTCTTTACCCCTATGCTCAAGATGATCATTATGGGAAATGATCATTTTAGATATTTATTAAATATCACTCTCATCATCTACTTCCCTCATATATGGAAGTGGGTAGTTGAGTGGATCAATGGGCTTGGATGTAAATAGCTCATAATTTGTTATTCTAGTGGCCGCCTGACAATTGGTTAGATTTTTGTCATTAATTAAAATCAAGTTAGAATTAATGTGTGACCTAGAACCTTTATGAGAGTTTGTTAATTCCATCATATCATGTTGGGTTCTTTTTTCATAATCAACAAATATTTACTACATGACAAAAGATGAATGAGTACATGAACTAAGCTAGTTGGATCAATTAATTTGAAAGAAGTAGATAATATTGGTCAGGATGATGTAGTAAGGAATAGGGACTATAAAATTAGACTATATTAGATTGGTCAATTTATTTATAAATATATGGTGGGAAAATAGATTGTATTGAGTTGGTCGATGTAGTCAAGCTAAAAAATAGAAAACTTTATCAAGTTAGCTGATATAGTTTATTGAAGGGTGATAAATAAATAAAGTGTATCAATCTAGGTCGATGTAATCAAGGAATCAAATATAGGTAAGTGTATCGAGCTAAATGATGTAGTTTGAACCCATATAAAATTGTATCAAGCTAGTTGATGTAGTTATAACACAACACATAATTATATCAAGTTGGCCCATGCAGTATGAAATACAATAAACAATTTAGGCAAAAAAATGCATCTAAATTTTGAAAATAATATCAAGTAGATTACTAGAATTATTTGATTGATAATGTGGGCTCTAAAATATACTTGATTATTCATTGATTAGTATTAGCCCGATGTTTCATAAGTACTGACTATAGTAGCTAATTGTGCTTATATCCTACTAACCCTAATTTTGAGGGTATAGTGAGACTAACTTACTTGGTATATTAAATCCTCTTAATTAAACCATAAAATCAAATGGATGATCAATTTCCTAAATCTCAATAAAATTTTAATTCTAGGTGTTTTTGATAAACCATGAGGTGTGTGGAAAATAAATTTCATGTTTAGTGATGCACTATGGCTATGAATACTTAGCTAAACCCATCACACCACAATGTATGTAGATATAACATCATATATCCTTGATCGATAGCCACTAAGTAGTTTTAAAACTATTAGAACATAGTTTCTATTGAAAGCCAAACAAAGAGAAAATAAAGTTCAAATATCAATGTTGAAAATCAATTTTCAAAATTCAATGAATTGAAATAAGTAGATAAATAAAACTATATCATAATGGTTGATACAATTAGATAATAACTATGATAAAAATGAAACAAAAAAATTGTATCAAGTTGGATGATACAATTTATGCAAATAGAGAATAGGCTCAAACTGGTCGATGTCATTTGCAAACAAAGAGGAAATTTCTACCAGGTTGACCAATGTAGTTAGATGAAAATAAAAATTGAAATAAATTTATAGTGGGCTAGAAAACATAGTCTGATAAAGGAATTAAGGTAATAGTAAGGTTCACATCAGGTTCACCATAATTTATGCATGTGATATGATTACCTTAAAACTATCCTATCTCAAAAGATATAAACTTAGAGAAGGTTAATTAAATAGAGTCATGATAATGAAGGGGTTGAATAGTAGTCAATAGATATGTAGATCTAGAAGAGGGTTTCCTATGTCACAAATGATAAAAGGAAATGATTCCAACGCTTAAACCTATGACATGAATAATTAGATATAATTATAATCATCTAAAATTAAAAGATTGTCAACAAGCAATTTAAGTAGTTATATAAGTAAATTAAACTACAGAGGATGGGTTGGAATTATCATAAAAGGTAAAGATCCATGGTTGAAAAATGGAGGTCTAGGATACCTAAAATGGAATATGGAAAGTCTAAAAAATCCTATAGCCACACTAATATAAGTGTAGAGAGAAAATAGACAAGGATAAACACACATTCAATCATTAAGAAAGAAGCAACATCTAATATAATAAGTAAATAAAGGAAAGAGTATAAGTTTAGAAATACTTACCTTGGAGTGGACCCATTGAGCATCAATCTACCCCTTTTATAGTGGTCACTTGAAATAAATGTTGTGGCTATGAATGCCTCAAATATATGGCATAAAACCTAAGAATAATCCTAATGACTTCTTTATTGGATGTCCAAGACTTCTACAAGAGAAGTTGCTTCAATATAAGGTTCTATACCTAAAATCTAAGCACAAAAAAATTAGTATATATGATTTTTTTGGAATGAAATACATGAGTAATTTTTACCTCATATTTGGGTAGAGCTGAAGCTCAGACGTGCAAATGCACCGCCATTACATTTTGGTTAATCATCCAACTTGTTTTTTCAAATGTAGAATGGTTAAATTTATATGCAATAACTCCTACAAATAGGGAGATACTCCTCATTTCAAATCACTCAAATATATCCATAATATACTCTCTAAATCCATCACATATTTATTTCCTACTATCTCTCACCCTATCCCCTAAAACTCTCTCAAAATAGTACATGATTTGTTTTCACAAATCTGACTTACATTATTCAATTAATCTCTCCACATTTTAAACACACACACTAATTAATATTTAATAATGTGGAGTACTAACCTAACTACTATATACACCCATGTAAGGACTAATCCTACCATTTCACCTCGTGGTCACATGGGAAAAACATAAAAAACACATCTTTCTAGAGCTACAACAATAGTTGGCCTTATTCTTTAGTTGCAATCATCTTCTAAATTATTGTTGATGTTTGAGGTTCTCCTTGCTTTGAATTTTCCTTTTTTATTTTTACGACTTTCCCACCAATTTTTTCTTTGGCTTTGAAATTTTAAAGTGGGGGTTAAGAGGTGACATCACCCAATGGAATCAAGGGGTAACACCCCTTTAGGGTCTTGGGGTATTGCCCCTTTCAAGGTCTCAGGGTAGTGTCATGGATCCACTCCTCATCATGGTACAAGGAGGGGTTGAGGAGTGGAGCCCCTGAAGATAGACACATTTTTATTCTTCCACGGTATTTCAAACTTCACCATAGTAGCAATATTTTTCATAAAAATGAACCCTCCAAAACAAATTAAAATGGGTGTCAAATTCAATCAAAAATGTACCCAATTACAAAGTAATAGGGGCTCTTTTAAAATTTGTCAAAAATTGCTTATATCTCCTTGTACAATATTTGATAATATATTCTTTCTACCCACATTTACAAAAAATACCACCTTCTTAAACATATATTTCCCGTTTCAAAAATTTACATATTGCTTTTTTTTAAAGATTTCTAAACAAATAAATTTTCAATAAAAAGGTTAAGCTACTAAGGAGGGATTGGGGGTCGATCCTTATTCCTCCCCTCTAATGCAAAGTCTTCATAAAACTTGATAGTTGGGTAGGTAACATAGCCCATTAGGTATAAGTAAGACAAAACTTATTTATAATATTTAAAATGTTGGCTTTTAAAATTTAAAAATAATATAAACCCCCCTTTTTTTGGGCAAGTAACTCAAGATAAAATGTTGAGGCCATGACATGTAGTTTTGACCAAGTCAAGGTGGAGATAGCTTGAGAGAGGGAACTAATATTGAAAATATCCATGGAGAAGGAGCTATTGGGGTGAGATCAACGTGTATGATTATCCTTTTTTTTAGCACTTTTTCAAATACTTTACTACCATGCTAGCTTCATGCAACTCTAGATGACTCTCTCAAATAATTGACATAGTGTCTTATATATAGATACAACTACTTTTATTCAAGTTTGAGACCCTAATCCATGTGAACAGTAGGTGTAGCATTGAATCAAAAGGATTCAAACAAGGAATGAGATAAAATCATTTCGAATAATTATACCAATTTCCTCAAACCATGATGCATGACACTTGAGCTACGATGAGATTTGAGTCACTAAGAAGGTCTAATATGCAGGTGTATTTATTACCAATGCAACAAGATGACTATGTGTGAAAGTTCCTTACCAAATAAAATAGTGTAGATCACAAACTACAAATATTTTAAAAACTAAATGCATGTAATGAATTTCAAAATGGGATTGTAACTTGCCAAATGGGATATTGATGTAGACTGAAGAGAAGCTCATGAATGAGATCAAATTTGGAGAGATAAATAAAGTGAATATTTTTGAAATCAAACCCTCAAACTAGAAATACAAATATTCCAAGATCTGATTTGAAAATCTCTAAACTAAGATTTAAATTGAGACAAAGCCATTTCAAATATATGCAAATACTGATTTCCATTGTATGTTGAATCAATTCAAAGATCTTGATTCAAGGAGTTGCATCCAAGTAAACCATGAGATTGCAATTGAAAAACTAAATTTTCTTAGATGTTCTTTTTCTTCCATGCATAGATTTAAGTATGTATTTGTGCTTAGAAAACCTTAAAAACCCCAAAATAGTTAAAAATTGATTGAAATAGAAATATTCCATGTTTAAAGTTGATCCAAAAAAATTGGACATTCCATATACAACTATGGGGTAATATTTACTCTAAAATCATTTAGGAAAAATATGAATCTCACAAGTCATTTTAAGAAAAACTAATGCTAAAATAAACAAATAAATGATTGATAATGGGGTTTCATGTGGTTTACATTGTTAACCCATTGATAAGGACACAGATAAAAAAGGAGGATTGATGCTCAACTAGGTTTTCACATGGTTCACACTACATACTTATTTTATAACTCTTCATTTCAGAGAGTTGCCTCAAGAAACCTTCTCTAATATGAGATGTATGTTTTACCTAAAATCTAGGTAGATCCAAAGTTCATGTGTGTAAATGTACCACCACAACTTTTTGATCAATCATCCAACTTGTTTATTCAAATGCATAGTAGTTAAATTTATAGCCAATAATATCCTACAAATAGGGAGATATTCATCATCTCAAATCACTCAAATATCTAACTAATATACTACCTAAATCTCTCACACATGTATCTTCTAATATATCTCACCATATCCCCTAAAAATCTCTCAAAACACTATGTGAATTATTTTCACAACTTCACATACATTATTCAATTAATATCTCTGCATATTAAAAAAACACAAACACAGACAAAAAATTAATATTTAATAATTTGGAGAACTAACCTAACAATCCTATGCACCCACATGAGGATTAATTACTAACAATATGACCTATATATAGTTGTCCAATACCCAAAACCAAACCTAAAATCTAAGCTGATGGAATCAACCAGATCAATATAGTCAAATGATGTCAAATGACACTAGATGGTATTGATGAGGTTTATATAATAAATATTTAATAAAAAAGACTCAAAATTGTATCGAATTTATTGATATAGTATGGGAAGGGAAAATTTGTAAAACAAATGGTATTAGCCTAGATGATGCCATAAGTAAGATAAGATGGATGGAGGTAAGTAGAGATAAAAATATGAAGAATTTGGAATGGCAGAAGGAATTATATGATCATGACATAGATAAAAAATTATCTCATGAAGCACCACAAATCTGTCAACCCATTTTATAGTGCACCCTTTAAAGCATGCAATTAGGGACATCAATGTTCAAAATGTTGTATAGTTAAAAGTTTCAATAAAAGATAAAGTGAAAAATATTATGTGTATATAGATATCAATTCAATTATCACACCAAATTAATGTGGGTCGAGAGTATTTCAATAAAAATACTAAAATCAAGTGTCAAATCAAAATTGATTCACGACTGACATCAACAACTCCATTATACTAACTATTTGTAGTAGATAAATAAATAGTAGCATGTTTTTTAGGACCTAGTCATGATACCTACCCAAAGGTAATATATGTATCATATAGTTGACTTATAATCATTTAAATCTCCTACCCAATCACTATCTATGTAGCCAATAAATTTAAAGTTCCCACCAAAATTTTAACCTGAAACTAAGGGTTTTCCTCCTAAATTGTACGTAATCCCATAGTTATTAGTACCATGAAGATACTTTAGGATGCATTTTTATCTTGAAAATGGATTTCATGGGTAACCTAATAGTATCATGATAATGAGTTCAAAATAAATTAAAAATTAGGACAACTATGAGTCAAGTATAAAAAAATTCCCACCAATTTTTTATAGAGTGTATCATCAACTAAAGGAGAAAAACACTCGATGGAATTTTTTTCTATAGATTGATAAAGATTTTAGATTTCCAATATTTCATGTTGCAATGGTTTATTATATCTTGAGCATACTTGGATTTATTAGCAAAAAATCCTTTCTCAAACTCTAAAATTTTAAGACCAAGGAAAAATGCAACAACCCTGAGTTAGTCATCTCAAAAGAATTCATTATCTGAGATTTCAAATCATGAATGTGCTTGGTGGAATCCCCATTATGATTAATTCATTGACATAGAGGACAAAAATAATTAATTTATCTTTTAATTTTTTGGTGTAGACAGTAAGGTCAAAGGGACCCCATGTAAATCCAAAGTTGATTAAGAACATGTTGATATTTTCTACCAAGATCGAGATTCATTTTTCAAACTATATAAGGAATTTTTCAATCTACACACAAAATTGGAATTCTCACTACTTATGGACACTAGAGGTTAGGACATGTATATTTATTCATGCAAGTCTCTATGCAAGAAATTAATTTTGACATCCATCTAATGGAATTCCCATCCCCATGTTTTAGCCAAGGAGAGTACTAGCCTGATGGAATTCATCTTGGTAATTGGAGCATATGTTTCATGGTAGTTAACACCTTCAACTTGTGAATTAACCTTTACTACACAACATTATTTGTATTCTTAAATGGACCCATATTTTGCATACTTAGTATGGTACACCCACTTTTACCTCACTATTTTTCTTCTTTTTAGAAGTGAAACCAAGTCCTAAGTTTTGTTCTTCTTTAGAGAGAGAATTGTCATATATGCCTACTAGTGAGGATGGTTAGAAGCTTGATGATAAGTATTTGGATCTTGTGTCACTGCTAATTTTTCCCAATGTGTAACACCATATAGATGTTATGATATTATCATGCTTAGATCTATTGAATCCCCTTTCAATACACCAAACTCATGTAGAAATTTGTGAAAGAGGTTGTGTGGGTTGTGCATGTGCATTATAAATATTTTTTAGTACTAGTAGAGGTATTGGTTGTTCCCCTATGGATCATCATTAGAACTATAGTAACTCTTAGAATTGGATTAATCTTAATTATCTTGTTATTCAAAAGAGACCTCAAAAGTTGTGTCCAACTTGACATAAGGTAATGGAGGAGGATGAGTATATGCCTTCACATATTCATAACACATGTTTACATGAAAGCATGGGATTTTTCATCAAATAACACAACCCATCGATAATCACTTTAGTGGTTCCCAAGAAAATAAGATGATATGAGTGCACATATTCATAGTAGTTGACAAGGACATCCCTTCATTTCCATTACTTTGTGATTTTCATTTGGAATATGTGCCTATGCATTTCATCTAAAATATTAGAAATCAATAAACATTTCACATGACACCAAACCACTTTTAATCAAGATCCATATTTTTCACTAAAAAGTGGAGTGTACAATTTTGGATGTAGGCTTAAACCTAAATTACCTCTAACAAATATTATGGAGGCAAGTTTTTTTAATATACCATGCAATTATACATTTCCATTAGTGTGTGGTTTCTTCACTTAGCTAGACCATTTTATTGAGGGGTCTAGGGTACATTATGCCAAATTTGGATGCCTTCATGTGTTATAAAAATGTGATATATCTTTTCTTTGTTCATTTAGTATTTTTTATGGATGCATATTCTTTGTAAGTCATCCCATGAGCATTTTGTGTTATCCCACATTCATGGGAATTAGTAGTTTCTTAGTTTAGAATTTATATATAAGTGTTGAGGCCATGGAAGGCATCCAAAAAATTATTGTATTGAGCTTGCTCAAAGGAGGTTGCCCCCTCAAAGTGGTATGTGATCAATTCAAATTTTCAATTATTCTTCAAATTTAATTTGTGTTGTTAATTTATATTATTTATGCATTTTTATTAATTATTGTAGGAGGATCATATCATCTAGTATTAGAGTTATTTCTAGGGCCATAAAAAAATTTAAGCTCTATTCTATTGCATAATTTATTTATAATTCTTTTTTTTTCATAAATTTGTAACTCTGTTCTACTACATAACTCTATTTTGTATCATAATAATATTTTTTGGATCAGGGTAAAACCTGACCGCATAACTATGGGAAGTTCTTGGGTGAAAACCCTAAAACTCATTATGAGGAGTACCACAGGAACCCAAAAGTAGCTGGCCCATTGAGAGGACCTACTAGTGAAACAGGCAATGACCCCTTCCTGATTGAGTAGTTCCCATCCATGAGGAAAACTAAGAGCTATCGTAAAGAGATAAATCCATGGCCAAATAATTTTTGAAGAGCGGTACTCACTTAGACAGCATTGGTAGCCAGAGTGAAATTTTTAAAACTCTTAGATAGCCATTAAATCTTGGGACCCATTTCTATCAATTTTACAACATTTTTAGCAGACTCAAAATATTCAATCAGTAGAGTATCTACAGAATGTTAGCAAACTTATAGATAGATATTTGATAGAACCTAGAATTTGTAAACTACTAACAGAGTCTTAGTAGACTCTCAAGAGACTTATCATTAGATAGAAAACCAAAAAATAAGAGTAATTTTTTTTCATTTTGTTACAATATCTCTCCATCTATAACCCCATTTATCCTCAAAATTTACTCAGACACCTAAAATTCCATTCCCTACATTTTCTTCCTTGAGGTCCCATATCCCATTTCCACTCCTAATTCTTATAAATTGCAAATTTCCTTTTTTTGGGTTTTGCCATAACTTCTATTTTTAGCCATTTACCTTTAAATTTGTCCTCCATGTTCATCATATCATTCTACTCCTTTGTCCCTCTTTAGCTAATTTTCTATTTTTTCCATTTTCACTCCTAAAATTTCCCTCACCTTCGTCAATCATACTCCTGCAAAAAAATTATTAAAATCCCCTTTACCCCTTCTATTTTTTCCCAAATTCAAAAACTTCCTTACTAAACGTGTTTTAACTCTACTTTCCTATTCATTGCTAAAAAAAATCTCTATAGTCAGGTCATATTATTAACCTGAATAGGAGAAAAAACTATGGAGGATGAAATTTCTGCCCTTAAGTCCCACATCAAAGATCTTGATGAAAAAATTCTCAGTCTTAGTTTGCAACATACCACCATGAACAACAAATGACATCCAAAGTCTTCTTCTAATACTACATTTTCTTCTTCTAGTAATTATCATGGGTCAAAGCTAAAGTTCCCTTGATTCAATGGTGCAAATCCAACTAAATGGATTCATCAGGTCGAACAATATTTTAGTCTACATAATAATTTTGATGCCAACAAGGTTCCACTTGCATTTTTTCACTTGGAACTTGAAGCCCTTCAATGATATCATTGGTATGCCAAGGCTCATGATGAACCCACATGGATCAATTTTTTCACCCTCATTTTTCAATGGTTTGGCCCTAATACTTTTGATGACTTCACTGAAGCACTCACTAAACTTTGTCAAATAGGAATAGTGAGAGAATATCACATTGAATTTGAAAAACTAGCCAATCATATATAGGAATTATGTGATGAATTATTTGAGAGTTGTTGTGTCAGTGAACTGAAGGATGCAATTTGATCTGAGGTTAAAATTTTCTAGCCCAACATGATGATGAAATACTTAGGGTTGGCTAAGTTGTTAGAGGACAAGATCATAGCTCAACAGTGATTCAAATCTAATTTTATCTCATTCAAAAATATAGCCCCACAATGATCTCAAGTAATGCCAATCGATAGAACCACTCCTATCAAGTGTTTGACTGAAGCAAAGATGTAAGCCCATAGAGAAAAAATATTATGTTATAATTATGATGATAAATTTACTTAGGGACATCGATGTGCCGAGCAAAATCTCTACATATTGTATGTGAACTCTCCACTATAAATTAAATATTTGGAAGATGTTCAGGATACAATAGATGATCTAGAAGATGCTCAGTCGATTATGGAACCTGCTTCTCAAGAAGACCAACTAGAGATCTCTCTTCATGCCTTAGCATTAGTCAATACCCTAAAAACCATGTGGGTTAGGGGTTACTTCAAAAATCTCCCTCTCATAATTCTCATTGATTTGGGTAGAACTCATAACTTCATTGACCCTCAGGTCACCAAATAGGTTGAATGTTTTATCCATCCTTGTTCCAACTTTGAAGTCATGATTGCCAATGGGGGCACATTACCTTGCAAACAGAAGTGTCACAATATGTGTATCTCTATTAGATATTATACTTTTCACTCTAACATGTTTGTCTTACCCTTAGGTGGATGTGATGTTGTTTTGGGAGCCCAGTAGATACACACACTTGGACCCATCTTATAGGATTTTGCTGAATTTTGGATGTAATTTTTAGATAATGGGAAAAAACACACATTGAAAGGCTTACAACTTGGATCTCTTAGCATCATAAGTTCACATTGTATGGAAAAAATTCTTGAAAAAAATTCACACAGTGTCATTACCCAACTCCATTTCATTCAAATGCAACCCTCAATAGTCTCCACTAATCCTTCTGACCTCCTAACCATTTTTCAAAGGTATGCATGTGTCTTTCCAAACTAGTGGGATTTCCACCTTCATGACTAGAGTACCACCATAACCAGCTCCTTTTGGCAAGTGTTCCTCCCAACATTAGACCTTATCGCTACCTATTTCAGCAAAAGATCAAGATTGAGATGCTCATTTGAGACTTAATACAATAAGGCATTATTCACCCTAGTACCAGCCCATATTCTTCTCCATTTCTCCTTGTCTAGAAAAAATATGGGTCATGGCATCTCTACATTGATTTTCATGCACTTAATCACCTCACAATCAAGGATAATTCCCTGATCCTTGTTATTGATGAGCTTCATGGTGCTCATTTTTCTCCAAGTTAGATCTCCACTCTGGATATCACCAAATCTAGTTTCATGAAGATGATATCCCTAAGATGGCATTTTGCATGCATGATGGTCATTATGAGTTCTTAGTCATGCCCTTTGGCCTCACTAATGCTCCTTCAACATTCCAATTATTGATGAATAAAATATTCCAGCCCTACCTGTAGAAATTTATTTTGGTCTTCTTTGATGAAATCCTTATCTATAGTAAAACATGTTTTGATCATCTCCAACATTTGGATCTCATATTGCAACTTCTCTCTGACCATCATCTTTGTGTAAAATAGTCCAAATGTAATTTTGGCTAAGATGAAGTGGAATATCTTGGGCATATTATTTCAGCCCAAGGGGTTTGGGTGGATCCTAAAAAAATAATTTCTATGACAAATTGGCTAAATCCTCAGACACTCAAGAGCCTCCATGATTTTTTAGGGCTAATTAGATACTATCACAAGTTTGTCAAAGATTATGAGAAGATTACAACTCCATTGATAACTATGTTGAAAAAGGATGTTTTTACTTGGATAGTAGCCACTGAGTGTGCATTTGAAGCATTAAAATAAGCTATGTTTACTACACCTATTCTAGCTATGCCAAATTTTACCAAGACCTTCACTATTAAGAGTGATTCTTATAACAATAGACTAGGGGATATTCTCCTCTAGGAAGGATGCCCAATTACATTCACCAGTAGAGCCCTTTTTGGCAAGAATTTAGTGCTCTCTACTTATGAGAAGGAAATTATGGCCATTTTATATGCAGTATAGAAGCGGTGGCCATACCTATTGGGTAATCATTTTTGCATCAAAACTAATCACCAAAGTCTGAAATATTTCTTAGAACAATGGGTGTATTCCCTAACACAATAGAAATGGGTCAGCAAACTCATGGGTTATGACTATGAGATAACTTACAAGAATGGTAAATAGAATATTGTGGCTAATGCTCTATCTTGTACATTTATGGATCAAGCTTCCCTTTCAGCTATTTTCATGCCTATTCAGAATTGGTTGGACACTATACAATAGGGGTATGTCAATGACTTCTCATTATCTCAAATCATTCAATAGTTGACCACTAAACCCTTGACTATACCACATTATTATTGGGATGGTGATTCTCTATAATACAAAGTTCATTTGGTGCTTCCCTAGAGCATAGATTTGTAGCAGGTTGTATTTTATGAACTCCATGCTTCTCCATCCATAGGGAACTCAGGGTTTCTCAAAACATATGAGTGGGCATGATGTAACTTATTTTGGAATGGAATGAAAAAGGTAATTGAATAAATGGTGGTTAAATGTGATATATGCCAGCACAACAAGGGTGAAACAACACTCATCCCTAGGTTTCTTTAATGCTTTCCCATCCCTATTAGGATCTGGTATATGTCTGTATGGATTTCATTGAGGGGATCCCTAAATATAGAGGGAAAATGGTGATCTTATTTGTGTTTGATCACCTCTCCAAATATAGTCATTTTTGTGCCCTCAACCATCCTTATACCACCTCCATAGTTACACAAATTTTCTTCAACCATATTTTATATCTTCATGGCATTCCTTCATCTATTGTCTCTAATCATGATGCAACCTTCACTTTTGGGATGGAACTATTTCGATGTATTGACACTCAACTAAAGATGAGTTCTAGGTATTATCCATAAATAGATGGATAGACAAAATTTGTCAATCAATTCTTGGAAACATTCTTTTGTTACTTGAACTCTGAATCAATGACATCAGTGGGCAAAGTGGCTACCTCTCACTGAATGGTGGTATAATACCTCCTACCACACTTCAATCAAAATGACTCCATATGAAGCAGTCAATGGTCAAACACCACCAATTCTCCTTCTATAAAACCCTAATAGTTCATTAGTCCTAGTATTAGACACACTTCTTTAAACCCAAGATCGGATCTTTAGCACTCTATGGGAAAATCTTCATATGGTGAAAAATTGAATGAAACAATAGGTAGATCAGCTCCATTCGAAGTGCACTTTTCAAGTAGATGATATGGTTTTTCTTTGCCTGTATCCCTATAAGCAATCCTCTCTAAAACTCCAAGGGCATCATAAGCTATCCCCCAAGTTCTATGGTCCCTATAAAGTTCTTTAGAAGATTGGGTTGGTTTCTTATAATTTGGAGCTCCCACCTTCTTCTCGAGTTTACCTAGTATTTCATGTCTCATGTCTGAAGAAAGTTATTAACACAAACATCAGAGTGTAGAACACTTTACCTAAACTTGATAATGAAGGATCCATTCTTCTTGAACCAGAGGCAATCCTAGATAGGTGCACATGCTAACTTCGCTCCCACTCCATCACCAAGGTTTTAATTCAATGGCATGAAATGCAAAATTAGAAGATACAAGGGAACCACTATTTTAGATTCAACACCAATTCCCACATATAAATCTTTGAGGACAAAGCTTTTTCTAAGAGGGAGGGGATTTTATGAACCCATGATATATCTTTTCTTTGTTTGTTTAGCAGTTGTTATGGACACATATGCTTTGTAAGTCATCTTGTGAGCATTTCATGTTATCCCACATTTATGGGAAGTAGTAATTTCTTAGTTTAGAATTTATATATAAGTAAGTGTTGAGGCCATGGAAGGCATCCACAAAATTATTGTATTGAGCTTTCTTAAAGGAGGTTTCCCCCTCAAAGTGGTCTATGATCAATTTAAGCTTTTCAAGTGTTATTCAGATTAAATTTGTGCTATTAATTTCTATTATTTACGCATTTTTATTATTTTTTTCAAGAGGATTCTCTCATCATGTTAAAAAAATCTAATAATTTTATTGTTGAAAGGTTATCCTCCATTATATATAATGAGATGTTGATTTTTTATATTATAGTTTTTAACAATGGCCTATAAAATTTTGAAGTTTTCAAAGACTTCAATTTTATTTTTTAGAAAGTAGACCCAAGTTCGGTCCAAGAAATTGCTAATGAATGTAAGCACATATTTATGTTTTCTAAAAAAACATTGGGAAATGACATATGATCATTGTGAACCAACCATAATTTGTCACTTTCCTCTAAGGATTTACATTTGGGAAATGAATTTGTGTTTATTTTGAAGTGCATAACCTAGATATATGCCATCTTTGAAAGACTTATATCAAACCAATAATCATGTGATGATAATTGATGTCCCACAACAAGTGATAGTTAAGGTGACCAAAATATTCATGCTAAAGTTTAATCAATTCATTATCATGTGTAATCATGACTTGTAAAGGTTGAGTAAACATAAAGTTTTTAAATTTTTACAATCATGTTATATGATCAACCTTACTAATGAATACAAAAGTAGATTGAAATCTGATATCCTTGATGAAAATATTATTGGGAGTACCTTTAATGATTTTTACTTCACCAAAATGTGTGATCTGATATATGGAGAGGAGGTTTACAAACAAGTCTAGAACATTTGGATCGTTTTTGAATACGTCATTCTCCATCTCAATTGCCCCTTCATCCTTAATAAATAGAGGACTAGATTTACCCATAAAAATTTAAGTTATGCATAATTGGTCAATAATTTTAAACATAGAGTCATCATGTGCCTTATGGTGAGAGGCTTCTAAATCTAAAATCCATTTAGACATAGGTGATCATGTTTTTGCATAAAGTGTTACTCCAAGCTCAAGAGGGGGAAGCTACATTTTTTCCATAGTTGATTCTAAGTATGCTAGTTTCTTGAATCATTTATGTTTAACATGGCTTGGTTTTTTACACCAGTTAAAACTCTCTTAGTTGACATTGGCATTCACTTTCCCTTTACCTTTGTTTTGACTTGGGGAAGGATTCTGCTAAGTTAATAGATTGCCCTTAGGTTTGGGCTTTGCTTTCCATTTTTTTGTGATAGGGCCTTTGCCTTTGCTAAATTTTGGTTGTGAATTTTCATTAGAATCATTGACCACTAATACTTATTTCTTAGTACCTTCAAGGCAAATTTCCCCAGTAAAAATTAGTTTCTTCTATTCTCTCTAAACTTGTTTACAAAAAATTTCAAAATTCAAAGCCACATATACAAATCACACAGAGTCTTGATGTGTATATTATTTTTTTTAAAAATTGAGTAAAGATGAAATAATTTATACAAAATAATCATAATGATTTTTTCATCAATTTTGGTTTCACTAGTCTCAACAAGTAGGAGTTTCAAATGCTTGACTTGACTTATGAAATCCTCAATGTGATGATAGTTATCTAGACTAAGATTGGTGAGCTCATTTTTCAATTAAGATTACCTCAACTTATTATGATTTCAAAAAAAATCCTCCAATGTAGTCCAAACTTTATAAGGGTCCATGATGCCCTAAAAATGAAACTTCAATTCAAAGTATACTGACCGGACATGGATACCTCTAGCTTCATCAAAATGTTCTTTACATTTTTTTATTTAACAAGATATAAAGATTCAACTTCATCCTTCATTTTAATGTTTTAGAGACCCTTTATAAGGAGAATATTAGTAATGTATCCATTCTATATTAACTAGTTGGAACTTGAGACAGTTATCTAATTCTTCATCATTGCTAGCACAAAAACTAGAGTGAAATTGGCCTAATTTTTTTGTATGGATTTTTTTATGAAAATGAGTTTTCAAAAATACATGTTAGATTTGATATAGGTGTTGGAATATGAGTGCCTCCCATTTTAGTACTTATTATGTAGGTAGGAAATACTTGAAAGACATGCTTGAAGAAAGTCAATAATGATTCCTTGATGAAGTTAAGGTATGATAAACATGGCACTAAGGGTAATTGTAGGGCTTGGAAGCAGTAATCAAGGACTTTTGATCTTATGAAAGTTTGGAATCAAAACTCTATGTCTTAGAGAAGGTAGTAATGGTTTGTGTGGAGTCATCATACTCAATTCTTCCTTCTAGGTAATTATGTTTTTGATTCTACCCTCTAAATACACTAGAATTTAGAATTGATCCCTGAGAGAGGAGGAATCATAATGAAGATGACATGAGAAGGGATGTCCTCTAGTCCAATCACCTTTTCTAAAGGACATTGAAAAAAATATTAAGAGTAAAATGGAGATGCTTAATTTAAAGTAAAATATCCCTCAAATTCCCTCTGCCCCTCCCCATTGTTGGTTAGTGAAATGGAGGATCTTCTTGAATGGGATAAGGGAGCATCCTCCCTCCCCTACTCTTTTAGGAAATTGTCCAAATGGTATTAGTAACACTGGAAGAGAGACCTCTCTCATACATAAATTTAAAATCATAGGTAGAAGAGACTTAATTATCAATTAGATCCTCCAAACACCTCCAAAGATTAGTTTTTGTTGAGCTCCTCCCCTCTATAGGTCATCTTAACAAATAGGTAAGGAAGAAGGTTAGTGAAAAGATCTAATATAAAAATCAAAATAACTTAGAGCAAGGGAGCCACTTGAGTCTCACTGAAATGCAGTTGGGTGGTAGAGGTACCTATACCACCAAGCCATTATGAAAATCTTAAGTTTTAATGTCAGAGGGATGGCTACCTCTTACAAGTTTCACTTGGTCAAGTAGTTGGTTGAGACCTGGAAGCCTTATATCCTCTTGATTTAGGAAACTAAAATAAGAAATAACTTATGGGAAGGTTTATAAAAATTGTGTTGGTTTGGAGTAGAATGTATTTCTGAAGATTAAAGTCATTTTGTAGGAGATATAATGGTTCTATGGAATCTAAAGGTTTGAAATTCCAATATTATTTGTTCTGATAATCAAGTAATCAATGTAATGGTTAAATACATAGACAAAAAAAAATTACTTTCTAATGTTTATGGGTTGATGACTTTAGAAGGTAAAAATTATTTATGGGAAAAGTTATTGTGTTTGAATGGGGGAGATAATATAGTGGATTTGATTCTTGGGGGGTATTTTAATGAAATCCTAATAATTTTGGAAAATAATGGTGATTTGATCAAGTTGATCTAGTCTATGAGTGATTTTATTTCCTTTTGTCAGGAAGCTAGACTATCTCACCTTAATTCTTATGAGTTGAGTTTTAACTAGAATAATAGGTGCCAAGGTAATCAGTTGATCCTATAAAGGCTAGATAGGTTCATTCTAAAATCTGATATGTTGGGGAAAACATTCTCATTCATGATAGAGGCCATTGATTTTTATGGTTCTGATCATTGCCCAATCTTGGTAAAAAATGTTCATGACCTAAAGTCATGTGGGATACCCTTCATGTTTAAATTTATGTGGTTGAAATAATTGGCCTTCATCTTCCTTGTTGAGTCTTGTTATAAGTAGAGAGTGAGGGGATATAGATGTTTTTTCCTCTCTCAAATGCTGATGGAAGTGAAAAAAGTTAGCTCCCTGGATTGGAATAAGTAGAAGTTTGGAAATATTTTTCATAAAAAAGTAATAGTTGAGGAGGAAATCAGAATATTGCAATAAAATTTGAGAAGGGGGAGTGGTCAGAGGAGTTATTAACTTTGGAAATCAACTTATTGATGGAGAAACAAATGATTTTGACCCAAGAGGACACCTTTTGGCAAAAAAAATCAAGAGCAGTTTGGTTAAAAGAAAGGGATCGAAACACAAAAAAATCATCTCTTAACTATTATCTACAAGAATAGGAATTGAATTGACAAGATTATCACCTCTGAAGGGATGGAGTTGGAGGAAACCTAGGGTATCAAAAAATAAGTTGTGATTATCTACAAGGAAGATTTGATGCCAAGGGATGAAGCTCAATGTTGGTTCCAATAATATATTTCAACTATGGTCTCACAAGAGAAGAATTGGAAGTTGATGGATCTCACTTCCTTAGAGGAGGTCAGAAAGGTAGTTTTCAACCTTGGAGCTAATAATACCCCTGGCATAGATGGGTTTCAAGTAGGGTTTTTTAGCATTTTTATGAGCTATTTGGTAAGGAAATCTAAGAAGTAGTAGAGGAATGTAGAAAAAGTAAAAATGACTTCAGGGAGAGGAATAATACCTTTTTGGCCATCAATCTAAAAAGGACAAGTGCCCCCTTTTTTTATTCCTTCAAACCAATCTCCCTTTGTAATGTCTTGTACAAGATTGTAACCAAGGTTATGATGCTATGATTGGAATACTATGTATAGGATATCATTTCTAAGGAACAATGTGGTTTCATTTTGGGTAGACAAATCTTAGATGGGATAATAATTTCTCATGAGAGATTCCATTCCCTCTAGCAATCAAAAGAAGTGAGGATGTGCATCAAATTATATATGATAAAGGATTATGATAAAATAAACTAGGTTTTCTAGGATCAAATGTTAGAAAGGTTTGGGTTCAATGAGGATTAGAGTATCTAGGTCAAAATTTATATTTCTACAACCTCCTTCTCAATGTTAGTTAATGGACCGGCTGATGGGTATTTCAATTCTTCTAGAGGATTTAGGCAGGGAGACCCCCTTTCCCCATATTTTTTTATTATTTTCATTGAGGCCTTTGGTCAAACATTGAAGAGGGTTAGGAAATAAGGAAGGTTAAAATCATTGATTCTTAGTGCTGATTTAGAGAGTATTTTCCATATCTAGTTTGTTGATAATACATTCTTGTTTGGAGATCCTTTCGATAAGGAAGCTCTGAAGCTAAAAGAAATATTTAATTCCTATGAGGTTATGATGAGGTAGAAGGTGAGTGTGGATAATTTGAAAGTCTTCTTTCTTAATGTGAAGGAGAGGATAAAAGAAAAGATTATTGGCATTCTAGAGTTTGTTGAAAGTAAGTTTTCAGGATCTTACTTAAGTATACCCTTGTTTGTGGGAAGATGTATCTCAATGCTTTGCGAGCCTATGATGGACTGGGTTCTTAAGAATATTGTGTCCTAGAAAGGCAAATGGTTTTTTGCACTGAGCTAATTTCATCTCATTCAATCCATGCTACAAGTTATGTTGATATTTTAATGTCGGCAATCAAAATTAGTTGGAAGATAAGGGATGAAATTGTTAAGATTTAGAGGAATCTATTGTGGAATGGTTTGGAATGGAAATAAAGTTTCCTTTGGTGTCTTAATATTTCATCTACATGCCTGAGTCCTAGGGAGGGTTGGGCCTTCAAATATTTGACAAAATGACAAAAGCTCTCGAGGGTAATAGATTTTGGAGGATGCATGAGTACAAAGAGAAACCATGGATCTAAGTACTCCAACATAAATATTTGGATTCCTAGGAAGTAATTTGCTTGTTTAATTAGTTACATCTTTTGCAAGGATAGGAAATTTGGAATTTTTTGAAATCTTGGAATTGGATGCAAGTTCAACAATGGTATATGTATATCCTTTTGTAAAGATGATCGATTGAGGTCCAAGGCTCTAGTAGAATGTGAGAAGCTTTTTCCTCTAATGACCTATGTTGAGTTCTCCCAGGGCTTCAAGGTGGAAAACTATATAGACATGTCAGGTTTAGGAAGTGTAAAATGTTATGTTGGTCAAATAATTTCTCACACTAAAAAGTTTCTAATCTTATGTTAGAACTAAATAATTTCTTGATTGATATTTTAATGTCGGCAATCAAAATTACTTGGAAGATAAGGGATGAAATTGTTAAATTTAGAGGGATCTATTGTGGAATGGATTGGAAGGGAAAATAAACTTTCCTTTGGTGTCTTGATATTTCATCTACATTCTTGAATCCTAGGGAGGGCTGGACCTTCAAATATTTGATAAAATGACAAAAGCTCTCGAGGGTAACAAATTTTGGAGGATGCATTAGTGCAAAGAGAAACCATGGATCTAATAACTCCAACATAAATATTTGGATTTTTAGGAAGTAATTTGTTTGTTTAATTAGTTACATCTTCTGCAAGGATAGGAAATTTGGAATTTTTCAAAATCTTGGAATTGGATGGAAGTTCAACAATGGTATATGTATATCCTACTAGAAAGATGACCGATTGAGGTCCAAGGCTCTAGTGGAATGTGAGAAGTTTTTTCCTCTAATGACCTATGTTGAGTGCTCCCAGGGCTTCAAGGTGGAAAACTATATAGACATGTCAAGTTTAAGAAGTGTAAAATGTTATGTTGGTCAGATAATTTCTCACACTAAAAAGTTTCTAATCTTATGTCAGAACTAAATAATTTTCTCATTGATATTTTAATGTCGGCACTCAAAATTAGTTGGAAGATAAGGGATGAAACTGTTAAGATTTAGAGGGATCTATTGTGGAATGGTTTGGAATAGAAAAAAAAGTTTCCTTTGGTGTCTTGATATTTCATCTACATGCCTGAGTCCTAGGGAGGGCTAGGCCTTCAAATATTTGACAAAATGACGAAAGCTCTCGAGGGTAATAAATTTTGGAGGATGCATGAGTGCAAAGAGAAACCATGGATCTAAGTACTCCAACATAAATATTTGGATTCCTAGGAAGTAATTTGCTTGTTTAATTAGTTAAATCTTCTGCAAGGATAGGAAATTTGGAATTTTTTGAAATCTTGGAATTGGATGGAAGTTCAACAATGGTATAGGTATATCCTTCTGTAAAGATGATCGATTGAGGTCCAAGGCTCTAGTGGAATGTGAGAAGTTTTTTCCTCTAATGACCTATGTTGAGTGCTCCCAGGGATTCAAGGTGGAAAACTATATATACATGTCAGGTTTAGGAAGTGTAAAATGTTATGTTGGTCAGATAATTTCTCACACTAAAAATTTTCTAATCTTATGTCAAAACTAAATAATTTTCTAATTGATATTTTAATGTCGGCATTCAAAATTACTTGGAATATAAGGGATGAAATTGTTAAGATTTAGAGGGATCTATTGTGGAATGGTTTGGAAGGGAACATAAAGTTTCCTTTGGTGTCTTGATATTTCATCTACATGCCTGAGTCCTAGGGAGGGCTAGGCCTCCAAATATTTGATAAAATGACAAAATCTATCGAGGGTAATAAATTTTTGAGTATGCATGAGTGCAAAGAGAAACCATGGATCTAAGTACTCCAACATAAATATTTGGATTCTTAGGAAGTAATTTGTTTGTTTAATTAGTTACATCTTCTGTAAGGATAGGAAATTTGGAATTTTTTGAAATCTTTGAATTAGATGAAAGTTCAAAAATGGTATACATATATCCTTCTGGAAAGATGATCGATTGAGGTCCAAAGATCTAGTGGAATGTGAGAAGTTTTTTCCTCTAATGACCTATGTTGAGTGCTCCCAGGGTTTCAAGGTGGAAAACTATATAGACATGTCAGGTTTAGGAAGTGTAAAATGTTATGTTGGTCAAATAATTTCTCACAGTAAAAGTTTCTAATCTTATGTCAAAACTAAATAATTTTCTAATTGATATTTTAATGTCGAAACTCAAAATTACTTGGAAGATAAGGGATGATATTGTTAAGATTTAGAGGGATATATTGTGGAATGGTTTGGAAGGGATAATAAAGTTTCCTTTGGCGTCTTGATATTTCATCTACATACTTGAGTCCTAGGGAGGACTGGGCCTTCAAATATTGGACAAAATGACAAAATCTCTCGAGGGTAATAAATTTTGGAGGATGCATGAGTGCAAAGAGAAACCATGGATCTAAGTACTCCAACCTAAATATTTGGATTCTTAGGAAGTAATTTTCTTGTTTAATTAGTTACATCTTCTGCAAGGATAGGAAATTTGGAATTTTTTTAAATCTTGGAATTGGACGAAAGTTCAACAATGGTATACGTATATCCTTCTGGAAACATGTTCGATTGAGGTCCAAGGCTCTAGTGGAATGTGAGAAGTTTTTTCCTCTAATAACCTATGTTGAGTGATCCCAAGGCTTCAAGGTGGAAAACTATATAGACATGTCAGGTTTATGAAGTGTAAAATGTTATGTTGGTCAGATAATTTCTCACACTAAAAAGTTTATAATTTTATGTCAGAACTAAATAATTTTCTAATTGATAATTTATGTCGCACCTCAAAATTACTTGGAAGATAAGGGATGAAACTGTTAAGATTTAGAGGGATCTATTGTGGAATGGTTTGGAAGGGAAAATAAAGTTTCCTTTGGTGTCTTGATATTTCATCTACATGCCTCAGTCCTAGGGAGGGCTGGTCCTTTAAATATTTGACAAAATGACAAAATCTCTCGAGGGTAATAAATTTTTGAGGATGCATGAGTGCAAAGAGAAACCATGGATCTAATAACTCCAACATAAATATTTGGATTTTTAGGAAGTAATTTGTTTGTTTAATTAGTTACATCTTCTGCAAGGATAGGAAATTTGGAATTTTTCAAAATCTTGGAATTGGATGGAAGTTCAACAATGGTATATGTATATCCTACTAGAAAGATGACCGATTGAGGTCTAAGGCTCTAGTGGAATGTGAGAAGTTTTTTCCTCTAATGACCTATGTTGAGTGCTCCAAGGGCTTCAAGGTGGAAAACTATATAGACATATCAGGTTTAGGAAGTGTAAAATGTTATGTTGGTCAGATAATTTCTCACACTAAAAAGTTTCTAATCTTATGTCAGAACTAAATAATTTTCTAATTGATTTTTTAATGTCGGCACTCAAAATTACTTGGAAGATAAGAGTTGAAATTGCTAAGATTTAGAGGGATCAATTGTGGAATGGTTTGGAAGGGAAAATAAAGTTTCCTTTGGTGTCTTGATATTTCTTCTACATGCCTGATTCCTAGGGAGGGTTGGGCCTTCAAATATTTGACAAAATGATAAAAGCTCTCAAGGGTAATAAATTTTGGAGGATGCATGAGTGCAAAGGGAAACCATGGATCTAAGAACTCCAAGATAAATATTTGGATTCTTAGGAAGTCATTTGCTTCTTTAATTAGTTACATCTTCTGCAAGGATAAGAAATTTGGAATTTTTTGAAATCTTGGAATTGGATGGAAGTTCAACAATGGTATACGTATATCCTTCTGTAAAGATGATCGATTGAGGTCCAAGGCTCTAGTGGAATCTGAGAAGTTTTTTCCTCTAATGACCTATGTTGAGTGCTCCTAAGGATTCAAGGTGGAAAACTATATAGACATGTCAGGTTTTGGAAGTGTAAAATGTTATGTTGGTTAGATAATTTCTCACACTAAAAAGTTTCTAATCTTATGTCAGAACAAAATACTTTTCAAATTTATATTTTAATGTCAGCACTCAAAATTACATGGAAGATAAGTGATGAAATTGTTAAAATTTATAGGGATCAATTGTGGAATGGTTTGGAAGGGAAAATAAAGTTTCCTTTGGTGTCTTGATATTTCTTCTACATGCCTGATTCCTAGGGAGGGCTGGGCCTTCAAATATTTGACAAAATGACAAAAGCTCTCGAGGGTAATAAATTTTGGAGGATGCATGAGTGCAAAGGGAAACCATGGATCTAAGAACTCCAACATAAATATTTGGATTCTTAGGAAGTAATTTGCTTCTTTAATTAGTTACATCTTCTGCAAGCATAGGAAATATGGAATTGTTTGAAATCTTGGAATTGGATGGAAGTTCAACAATGGTATACGTATATCCTTATGGAAAGATGATCGATTGAGGTCCAAGGCTCTAGTGGAATGTGAGAAGTTTTTTCCTCTAATGACCTATGTTGAGTGTTCCTAGGGATTCAAGGTGGAAAACTATATAGACATGTCAAGTTTAGGAAGTGTAAAATGTTATGTTGGTCAGATAATTTCTCACACTAAAAAGTTTCTAATCTTATGTCAGAACTAAATAATTTTCTAATTGATATTTTAATGTCGGCACTCAAAATTACTTGGAAGATAAGGGATGAAATTGTTAAGATTTAGAGGGATCTATTGTGGAATGGTTTGGAAGGGAAAATAAACTTACCTTTGGTGTCTTGATATTTCATCTACATTCCTCATTCCTAGGGAGGGCTGGGCCTTCAAATATTTGACAAAATGACAAAATCTCGCGAGGGTAATAAATTCTGGAGGATGCATGAGTGCAAACAGAAACCGTGGATCTAAGTAATCCAACATAAATATTTCGATTTTTAGGAAGTAATTTGCTTGTTTAATTAGTTACATCTTCTACAAGGATAGGAAATTTGGAATTTTTTGAAATCTTGGAATTGGATGAAATTTCAACAATGGTATACGTATATCCTTCTGGAAAGATGATCGATTGAGGTCCAAGGCTCTAGTGGAATGTGAGAAGTTTTTTCCTCTAATGACCTATGTTGAGTGCTCCCAGGGCTTCAAGGTGGAAAACAATATAGACATGTCAGGTTTAGGAAGTGTAAAATGTTATGTTGGTCACATAATTTCTCATACTAAAAAGTTTCTAATCTTATGTCATAACTAAATAATTTTCTAATTGATATTTTAATGTCGGCACTCAAAATTAGTTGGAAGATAAGGGATGAAATTGTTAAGATTTAGAGGGATCTATTGTGGAATGGTTTGGAAGGGAATATAAAGTTTCCTTTGGTGTCTTGATATTTCATCTACATGCCTGAGTCCTAGGGAGGGTTGGAACTTCAAATATTTCACAAAATGACAAAATCTCTCAAGGGTAATAAATTTTTGAGGATGCATGAGTGAAAAGAGAAACCATGGATCTAAGAACTCCAACATAAATATTTGGACTCTTAGGAAGTAATTTGCTTGTTTAATTAGTTACATCTTCTACAAGGATAGGAAATTTGGAATTTTTCAAAATCTTGGAATTGGATGGAAGTTCAACAATGGTATAGGTATATCCTTCTGGAAAGATGATCGATTGAGGTCCAGGGCTCTAGTGGAATGTGAGAAGTTTTTTCCTCTAATGACCTATGTTGAGTGCTCCCAGGGATTCAAGGTGGAAAACTATATAGACATGTCAAGTTTAGGAAGTGTAAAATGTTATGTTGGTCATATAATTTCTCACACTAAAAAGTTTCTAATCTTATGTCAGAACTAAATAATTTTCTAATAGATATTTTAATGTCAACACTCAAAATTATTTGGAAGATAAGGGATGAAATTGTTAAGTTTTAGATGGATCTATTATGGAATGGTTTGGAAGGGAAAATAAAGTTTCCTTTGGTGTCTTGATATTTCATCTACATTCCTGAGTCCTAGGGAGGGTTGGGCCTTCAAATATTTGACAAAATGACAAAAGCTCTCAAGGGTAATAAATTTTGGAGGATGCATGAGTGAAAAGAGAAACCATGGATCTAAGTGCTAAAACATAAATATTTGGATTCTTAGGAAGTAATTCGCTTGTTTAATTAGTTACATCTTCTGCAAGGATAGGAAATTTGGAATTTTTTGAAATCTTGGAATTGGATGGAAGTTCAACAATGGTATACGTATATCATTCTAGAAATATGATCGATTTAGGTTTAAGGCTTTAGTGGAATGTGAGAAGTTTTTTCCTCTAATGACCTATGTTGAGTGCTCCCAGGGCTTCAAGGTGGAAAACTATATAGACATGTCAGGTTTAGGAAGTCTAAAATGTTATGTTGGTCAGATAATTTCTCACACTAAAAAGTTTCTAATCTTATGTCAGAACTAAATAATTTTCTAATTGATATTTTAATGTCGGCACTCAAAATTAGTTGGAAGATAAGGGATGAAATTGTTAAGATTTAGAGGGATCTATTGTGGAATGGTTTGGAAGGGAAAATAAAGTTTCCTTTGGTGTCTTGATATTTCATCTACATGCCTGACTCCTAGGGAGGGTTGGGCCTTCAAATATTTGACAAAATGACAAAATCTCTCAAGGGTAATAAATTTTTGAGGATACATGAGTGAAAAGAGAAACCATGGATCTAAGAATTCCAACATAAATTTTTGGATTCCTAGGAAGTAATTTGCATGTTTAATTAGTTACATCTTCTGCAAGGATAGGAAATTTGGAATTTTTTGAAATCTTGGAATTGGATGGAAGTTCAACTATGGTATACGTATATACTTCTAGAAAGATGATCGATTGAGGTCCAAGGCTCTAGTGGAATGTGAGAAGTTTTTTCCTCTAATGACCTATGTTGAGTGCTCTCAGGGCTTCTAGGTGGAAAACTATATAGAAATGTCAGGTTTAGGAAGTGTAAAATGTTATGTTGGTCAGATAGTTTCTCACACTTAAAAGTTTCTAATCTTATGTCTGAACTAAATAATTTTCTAATTGATATTTTAATGTCGGCACTCAAAATTAGTTGGAAGATAAGGTATGAAATTGTTAAGATTTAGAGGGATCTATTGTGGAATGGTTTGGAAGGCAAAATAAAGTTTCCTTTGGTGTCTTGATATTTCATCTACATGCTTGAGTCCTAGGGAGGGCTGGGCCTTCAAATATTTGACAAAATGACAAAAGCTCTCGATTGTTATAAATTTTGGAGGATGCATGAGTGCAAAGAGAAACCATGGATCTAAGTACTCCAATAGAAATATTTGGATTATTAGGAAGTAATTCACTTGTTTAATTACTTACATCTTCTACAAGGATAGGAAATTTGAAGTTTTTTGAAATCTTAGAATTGGATGGAAGTTCAACAATGGTATACGTATATCCTTCTTGAAAGATGATCGATTGAGGCCCAAGGCTCTAGTGGAATGTGTGAAGTTTTTTCCTCTAATGACCTATGTTGAGTGCTCCCAAGGCTTCAAGGTGGAAAACTATATAGACATGTTAGGTTCAGGAAGTGTAAAATGTTATGCTGGTCAGATAATTTCTCACACTAAAAAGTTTCTAATCTTATGTCAGAACTAAATAATTTTCTAATTGATATTTTAATGTCGGCACCCAAAATTACATGGAAGATAAGGGATGAAATTTTTAAGATTTAGAGGGATCTATTGTGGAATGGTTTGGAAGGGAAAATAAAGTTTCCTTTGGTGTTTTTATATTTCATCTACATGCCTGAGTCCTAGGGAGGGCTGGGCCTTCAAAAATTTGACAAACTAACAAAATCTCTCGAGGGTAATAAATTTTGGAGGATGCATGAGAGTAAAGAGAAACCATGGATCTAATTACTCCAACATAAATATTGGGATTATTAGGAAGTAATTTGCTTGTTTAGTTAGTTACATCTTCTACAAGGATAGGAAATTTAAAATTTTTTGAAATCTTGGAATTGGATGGAAGTTCAACAATTGTCTACATATATCCTTCTAGAAAGATGATCGATTTAGGTCCAAGGCTCTAGTGGAATGTGAGAAATTTTTTCCTCTAATGACCTACGTTGAGTGCTCCCACGGATTCAAGGTGGAAAACTATATAGACATGTCAGGTTTAGGAAGTGTAAAATGTTATGTTGGTTAGATAATTTCTCACACTAAAAAGTTTCTAATCTTATGTCAAAACTAAATAATTTTCTTATTGATATTTTAATGTCGGCACTCAAAATTACTTGGAAGATAAGGGATGAAATTGTTAAGATTTAGAGGGTTCTATTGTGTAATGGTTTGGAAGGTAAAATAAAGTTTCCTTTGGTGTCGTGATATTTCATCTAAACGCTTGAGTCCTAGGGAGGGTTGGGCATTCAAATATTTGACAAAATGACAAAAGCTCTTGAGGGTAATAAATTTTGGAGGATGCATGAGTGCAAAGAGAAACCATGGATCTAAGTACTCCAACATAAATATTTGGATTCTTAGGAATTAATTTGCTTGTTTAATTAGTTACATCTTCTGCAAGGATAGGAAATTTGGAATTTTTTGAAATCTTGGAATTGGATGGAAGTTCAACAATGCTATACGTATATCCTTCTTAAAAGATGATCGATTGAGGTCCAAGGATCTAGTGGAATGTGAGAATTTTTTTCCTCTAATGACCTATGTTGAGTGCTCCTAGGGCTTCAAGGTGGAAAACTATATAGACATGAAAGGTTTAGGAAGTGTAAAATGTTATGTTGGTCAGATAATTTCTCACACTAAAAAGTTTATAATCTTATGTTAGAACTAAATAATTTTCTAATTGATATTTTAATGTCGGCACTCAAAATTACTTAGAAGACAAGGGATGAAACTATTAAGATTTAGAGGGAACTATTGTGGAATGAATTGGAAGGGAAAATAAAGTTTCCTTTGGTGTCTTGATATTTAATCTACATGCCTGAGTCCTAGGGAGGGTTGGGCCTTCAAATATTTGACAAAATGACAAAAGCTCTCAAGGGTAATAAATTTTGGAGGACGCATGAGTGCAAAGAGAAACCATGGATCTAAGTACTCCAACATAAATATTTGGATTCTTAGGAAGTAATTTGCTTGTTTAATTAGTTACATATTGTGCAAGGATAGGAAATTTGGAATTTTTTTAAATCTTGGAATTGGATGGAAGTTCAACAATGGTATACATATATCCTTCTGGAAAGATGATCGATTGAGGTCCAAGGCTCTAGTGGAATGTGCGAATTTTTTTCCTCTAATGACCTATGTTGAGTGCTCCCAGGGATTCAAGGTGGAAAACTATATAGATATGTAAGGTTTAAGAAGTGTAAAATGTTATGTTGGTCAGATAATTTCTCACCCAAAAAAATTTTGATCTTATGTCAAAACTAAATAATTTTTTAATATATATTTTAATGTCGACACTCAAAATTACATGGAAGATAAGGGATGAAATTGTTAAGATTTAGAGGGATCTATTATGGAATGGTTTGGAGGGGAAAATAAATTTTCCTTTGGTGTCTTGATATTTCATCTACATGCTTGAGTCTTAGGGAGGGCTATGCCTTCAAATATTTGACAAAATGACAAAAGCTCTTGAGGGTAATAAATTTTGGAGGATGCAAGAGTGTAAAGAGAAACCATGGATCTAAGTACTCCAATATAAATATTTGGATTCTTAGGAAGTAATTTGCTTGTTTAATTAGTTACATCTTCTGCAAGGATAGGAAATTTGGAATTTTTGAAATCTTGGAATTGGATGGAAGTTCAACAACGGTATACGTATACCCTTCTGGAAGGATGATTGATTGAGGTGCAAGGCTCTAGTGGAACATGAGAAGTTTTTTCCTCTAATGACCTATGTTGAGTGCTCCCAGGGCTTCAAGGTGGAGAACTATATAGATATGTCATGTTTAGGAAGTGTAAAATGTTATGTTGGTTAGATAATTTCTCACACTAAAAAGTTTCTAATCTTATGTCAGAACTAAATAATTTTCCAATTTATATTTTCATGTCGGCACTCAAAATTAATTGGAAGATAAGGGATGAAATTGTTAAGATTTAGAGGGATCTATTATGGAATGGTTTGGAAGGGAAAATAAAGTTTCCTTTGGTGTCTTGATATTTCGTCTACATGCCTGAGTCCTAGGGAGGGCTGGGCCTCCAAATATTTGACAAACTGACAAAAGCTCTAGAGGGTAATAAATTTTGGAGGATGCATGAGTGCAAAGAGAAACCATGGATCTAAGTACTCCAACATAAATATTTGGATTATTAGGAAGAAATTTGCTTGTCTAGTTAGTTACATCTTCTACAAGGATAGGAAATTTGGAATTTTTTGAAATCTTGGAATTGGATGGAAGTTCAAAAATCGTATATGTATATCCTTCTTGAAAGATGATCGATTGAGGTCCATGTCTCTAGTGGAATGTGAGAAGTTTTTTCCTATAATGACCTATGTTGAGTGCTCCCATGGATTCAAGGTGGAAAAACTATATAGACATGTCAGGTTTAGGAAGTGTAAAATGTTATGTTGGTCAGATAATTTCTCACACTAAAAAGTTTCTAATCTTATGTTAGAACTAAATAATTTTCTAATTGATATTTTAATGTCGGCACTCAAAATTACTTCGAAGATAAGGGATGAAACTACTAAGATTTAGAGGGATCTATTGTCGAATGGTTTGGAAGGGAAAATAAAGTTTCCTTTGGTGTCTTGATATATTATCTACATGCCTGAGTCCTAGGGAGGGTTGGGCCTTCAAATATTTAACAAAATGACAAAAGCTCTTGAGGGTAATAAATTTTTTAGGATGCATGAGTGCAAAGAGAAACCATGGATCTAAGTACTCCAATATAAATATTTGGATTGTTAGGAAGTGATTTGCTTGTTTAATTAGTTACATCTTCTCCAAGGATAGGAAATTTGGAATTTTTTGAAATCTTGGAATTGGATGGAAGTTCAACAATGGCATACGTATATCCTTCTAGAAAGATGATCGATTGAGGTCCAAGGCTCTAGTGGAATGTGAGAAGTTTTTTCATGTAATGACCTATGTTGAGTGCTCCCAGGGATTCAAGGTGGAAAACTATATAGACATGTAAGGTTTAGGAAGTGTAAAATGTTATGTTGGTCAGATAATTTCTCACACTAAAAAGTTTCTAATCTTATGTCAAAACTAAATACTTTTTTAATTTATATTTTAATGTCGGCACTCAAAATTACTTGGAAGATAAGGGATGAAATTGTTAAGATTTAGAGGGATCTATTGTGGAATGGTTTTGAAGGGAAAATAAAGTTTCCTTTGGTGTCTTGATATTTCATCTGCATGCCTGAGTCCTAGGGAGGGCTGGGCCTTCAAATATTTGACAAAATGACAAAAGCTCTCGAGGGTAATAAATTTTGGAGGATGCATGAGTGCAAAGAGAAACCATGGATCTAAGTACTCCAAAAAAAATATTTGGATTCTTAGGAAGTAATTTGCTTGTTTAATTAGTTACATCTTCTACAAGGATAGGAAATTTGGAATTTTTGAAATCTTTGAATTGGATTGAAGTTCAACAATGGTATACGTATATCCTTATGAAAGGATAATCGATTAAATATATCCCAGGGATTCAAGGTGGAAAACTATATAGACATGTAAGGTTTAGGAAGTGTAAAATGTTATGTTGGTACAAAAATTTCTCACACTAAAAAGTTTCTAATCTTATGTCAAAACTAAATAATTTTTTAATTGATATTTTAATGTCAGCACTCAAAATTAGTTGGAAGATAAGGGATGAAATTGTTACGTTTTAGAGGGATCTATTGTGGAATGGTTTGGAAGGGAAAATAAAGTTTCCTTTTGTGTCTTGATATTTCATCTACATTCCTGAGTCTTAGGGAGGGCTAGGCCTTCAAATATTTGACAAAATCACAAAAGCTCTCGAGGGTAATAAATTTTCGAGGATGCATGAGTGCAAAGAGAAACCATGGATCTAAGAACTCCAACATAAATATTTGGATTCTTAGGAAGTAATTCACTTTTTTAATTAGTTACATCTTTTGCAAGGATAGGAAATATGGAATTGTTTTAAATCTTGGAATTGGATGGAAGTTCAACAATGGTATACGTATATCATTCTAGAAAGATGATCAATTTAGGTTCAAGGCTCTAGTGGAATGTGAGAAGTTTTTTCCTCTAATGACCTATGTTGAGTGCTCGCAGAGCCTCAAGGCATAAATCTATATAGACATGTCAGGTTTAGGAAGTGTAAAATGTTATGTTGGTTAGATAATTTCTCACACTAAAATGTTTCTAATCTTATGTCAGAACTAAATAATTTTCTAATTGATATTTTAATGTTGGCACTCATAATTATTTGGAAGATAAAGGATGAAATTGCTAAGATTTAGAGGGATCTATTGTGGAATGGTTTGGAAGGGAAAATAAAGTTTCCTTTGGTGTCTTGATATTTCACCTACAAGCATGAGTCCTCGGGAGGGCTGGGCCTTCAAATATTTGACAAAATGACAAAAGCTCTCGAGGGTAATAAATTTTGAAGGATGTATGAGTGCAAAGAGAAACCATGGATCTAGGTACTCTAACATAAATATTTTGATTCTTACAAAGAAATTTGCTTGTTTAGTTAGTTACATCTTCTGCACGGATAGGAAATTTCGAATTTTTTGAAATCTTGGAATTGGATGGAAATTCAACAATGGTATACGTATATCCTTCTAGAAAGATGATCGATTGAGGTCCAAGGCTCTAGTGGAATGTGAGAATTTTTTTCCTCTAATGACCTATGTTGAGTGCTCCCAGGGATTCAAGGTGGAAAACTATATAGACATGTCAGGTTTAGGAAGTGTAAAATTTTATGTTTGTGAGATAATTGCTCACACTAAAAAGTTTCTAATCTTATGTCAAAACTAAATAATTTTCTTATTGATATTTTAATGTCGGAACTCAAAATTAGTTGGAAGATAAGGAATGAAATTGTTAAGATTTAGAGGGATATATTGTGGAATGGTTTGGAAGGGAAAATAAAGTTTCCTTTGGTGTCTTGATATTTCATCTACATGCCTGAGTCCTAGGGAGGGCTGGGCCTTCAAATATTTGACAAAATGACAAAAGCTCTTGAGGGTAATAAATTTTGGAGGATGCATGAGTGCAAAGAGAAAACATGGATCTAAGTACCCCAACATAAATATTTGGATTCTTATGAAGTAATTTGCTTGTTTAATTAGTTACATCTTCTGCAAGGATAGGAAATTTGGAATTTTTTGAAATCTTGGAATTGGATGGAAGTTCAACAATGGTATACGTATATCCTTCTGGAAGGATGATCGATTGAGGTGCAAGGCTCTAGTGGAATGTGAGAAGTTTTTTCTTCTAATGACCTATGTTGAGTGCTCCCAGGGCTTCAAGGTGGAAAACTATATAGACATGTCAGGTTTAGGAAGTGTAAAATGTTATGTTGGTCAGATAATTTCTCACACTAAAAAGTTTCTAATCTTATGTCAGAACTAAATAATTTTCTAATTGATATTTCAATGTTGGCACCCAAAATTACTTGGAAGATAAGGGATGAAATTGTTAAGATTTAGAGGGATCTATTGTGGAATGGTTTGGAAGGGAAAATAAAGTTTCCTTTGGTGTCTTGATATTTCATCTACATGCATGAGTCTTAGGGAGGGATGGGCCTTCAAATATTTGACAAAATGACAAAATCTCTCGAGGGTAATAAATTTTGTTGGATGAATGAATGCAAAGAGAAACCATGGATCTAAGAACTCCAACATAAATATTTGGATTCTTAGGAAGTAATTTGCTTGTTTAATTAGTTACATCTTCTGCAAGGATATGAAATTTGGAATTTTTTGAAATCTTGGAATTGGATGGAAGTTCAACAATAGTATACGTATATCCTTCTAGAAAGATGATAAATTGAGTTCCAAGGCTCTAGTGGAATGTGAGAAGTTTTTTCCTGTAATGACCTATGTTGAGTGCTCCTAGGGATTCAAGGTGGAAAACTATATAGACATGTCAGGTTTATGAAGTGTAAAATGTTATGTTCGTCAGATAATTTCTCACACTAAAACGTTTCTAATCTTATGTCAGAACTAAATAATTTTCTAATTGATATTTTAATGTTAGACCTCAAAATTAGTTGGAAGATAAGGGATGAAATTGTTAAGATTTATAGGGATCTATTACGGAATGGTTTGGAAGGGAAAATAAAGTTTCCTTTGGTGTCTTGATATTTCATCTACATGCATGAGTCTTAGGGAGGGATGGGCCTTCAAATATTTGACAAAATGACAAAATCTCTCGAGGGTAATAAATTTTGTTGGATGAATGAATGCAAAGAGAAACCATGGATCTAAGAACTCCAACATAAATATTTGGATTCTTAGGAAGTAATTTGCTTGTTTAATTAGTTACATCTTCTGCAAGGATATGAAATTTGGAATTTTTTGAAATCTTGGAATTGGATGGAAGTTCAACAATAGTATACGTATATCCTTCTAGAAAGATGATAAATTGAGTTCCAAGGCTCTAGTGGAATGTGAGAAGTTTTTTCCTGTAATGACCTATGTTGAGTGCTCCTAGGGATTCAAGGTGGAAAACTATATAGACATGTCAGGTTTATGAAGTGTAAAATGTTATGTTCGTCAGATAATTTCTCACACTAAAACGTTTCTAATCTTATGTCAGAACTAAATAATTTTCTAATTGATATTTTAATGTTAGACCTCAAAATTAGTTGGAAGATAAGGGATGAAATTGTTAAGATTTATAGGGATCTATTACGGAATGGTTTGGAAGGGAAAATAAAGTTTCCTTTGGTGTCTTGATATTTCATCTACATGCATGAGTCTTAGGGAGGGCTGGGACTTCAAATATTTGACAAAATGACAAAATCTGTCAAGGGTAATAAATTTTTGAGGATGCATGAGTGCAAAGAGAAACCATGGATCTGATAACTCCAACATAAATATTTGGATTCTTAGGAAGTAATTTGTTTGTTTGAACTCTTGGAATTGGATGGAAGTTCAACAATGGTATACGTATATCCTTCTAGAAAGATGATCGATTTAGGTCCAAGGCTCGAGTGGAATGTGGGAAGTTTTTTCCTCTAATGACCTATGTTGAGTGCTTCCAGTGCTTCAAGGTGGAAAACTATATAGACATGTCAGGTTTAGGAAGTGTAAAAAGTTATGTTGGTCAGATAATTTCTCACACTAAAAAGTTTCTAATCTTATGTCAGAACTAAATAATTTTCTAATTGATATTTTAATGTCGGCTCTCAAAATTACTTGGAAGATAAGGGATGAAATTGCTATGATTTAGAGGGATATATTATGGAATGGTTTGGAAGGGAAAATAAAGTTTCCTTTGGTGTCTTGATATTTCATCTACATGCCTGAGTCCTAGGGAGGGTTGGGCCTTCAAATATTTGACAAAATGACAAAATCTCTCGAGGGTAATAAATTTTGGAGGATGCATAAGTGCAAAGAGAAACCATGGATCTAACTACTCCAACATAAATATTTGGATTCTTAGGAAGTAATTTGCTTCTTTAATTAGTTACATCTTCTGCAAGGATAGGAAAGTTAGAATTTTTTGAAATCTTGGAATTGGATGGAAGTTCAACAATGGTATATGTATATCATTCTGGAAAGATGATCGATTAATGTCCAAAGCTCTAGTGGAATGTGAGAAGGTTTTTCCTCTAATGACCTGTGTTGAGTGCTCCTAGGGATTCAAGGTGGCAGATTATATAGACATGTTAGGTTTAGGAAGTGTAAAATATTATGTTGGTTAGATAATTTCTCACACTAGAAAGTTTCTAATCTTATGTCAAAACAAAATAATTTTCTAATTGATATTTTAATGTCGGCACTCAAAATTACATGGAAGATAAGGGATGAAATTGTTAAGATTTAGAGGGATCAATTGTGGAATGGTTTGGAAGGGAAAATAAAGTTTTCTTTGGTGTCTTGATATTTCTTTTACATGCCTGATTTCTAGGGACGGTTGGGCCTTCAAATATTTGACAAAATGACAAAAGCTTTCGAGGGTAAAAAATTTTGGAGGATACATGAGTGCAAAGAGAAACCATGGATCTACGAACTCTAACATAAATATTTGGATTCTTAGGAAGTAAATTGCTTCTTTAATTAGTTACATCTTCTGCAAGGATAGAAAATATGGAATTGTTTGAAATCTTGGAATTGGATGGAAGTTCAATAATGGTATACGTATATCCTTTTCGAAAGATGATCAATTGAGGTCCAAGGATCTACTGGAATGTGAGAATTTTTTTTCTCTAATGACCTATGTCGAGTGCTCCTAGGGATTCAAGGTCGAAAACTATATAGACATGTTAGGTTTAGGAAGTGTAAAATGTTATGTTGGTCAGATAATTTCTCACACTAAAAAGTTTCTAATCTTATGTCAGAACTAAATAATTTTCTAATTGATATTTTGATGTCTGCACTCAAAATTACTTGGAAGATAAGTGATGAAATTGTTAAGATTTAGAGGGATCTATTGTGGAATGGATTGGAAGGGAAAATTGAGTTTCCTTTGGTGTCTTGATATTTCATCTACATTCCTGAGTCCTAGGGAGCGTTGGGCCTTCAAATATTTGACAAAATGACAAAATTTCTCGAGGGTAATAAATTTTGGAGGATGCATGAGTGCAAAGAGAAATCATGGATCTAAGTAATCTAACATAAATATTTAGATTCTTAGTAAGTAATTTGCTTGTTTAATTAGTTACATCTTCTGCAAGGATAGGAAATTTGGAATTTTTTGAAATCTTGGAATTGGATGGAAGTTCAACAATGGTTTACGTATATCCTTCTAGAAAGATGATCGATTGAGGTCCAAGGCTCTAGTGGAATCTGAGAATTTTTTTCCTCTAATGACCTATGTTGAGTGCTCCCAGGGCTTCAAGGTGGGAAACTATATAGACATGTAAGGTTTAGGAAGTGTAAAATGTTATGTTGGTCAGATAATTTCTCACACTAAAAAGTTTCTAATCTTATGTCAGAACTAAATAATTTTCTAATTGATATTTTAATGTCAGCACTCAAAATTACTTGGAAGATCAGGGATGAAATTGTTAAGATTTAGAGGGATCTGTTGTGGAATGGTTTGGAAGGGAAAATAAAGTTTCCTTTGGTGTCTTGATATTTCATCTACATGCCTGAGTCGTAGGGAGGGCTTGGCCTTCAAATATTTGACAAAATGACAAAATCTCTCGAGGGTAATAAATTTTTGAGGATGCATGAGTGAAAATAGAAACCATGGATCTAGGAACTCCTACATAAATATTTGGATTCTTAGGAATTAATTTGCTTGTTTAATTAGTTACATTTTTTGCAAGGATAGGAAATTTGGAATTTTTTGAAATCTTGGAATTGCATGGAAGTTCAACAATGGTATAGGTATATCCTTCTTGAAAGGTGATCGATTGAGGTCCACGGTTCTAGTGGAATGTGAGAAGTTTTTTCCTCTAATGACCTATGTTGATTGCTCCCAGGGATTCAAGGTGGAAAACTATATAGACATGTCAAGTTTAGGAAGTGTAAAATGTTATGTTGGTCAGATAATTTCTCACACTAAAAAGTTTCTAATCTTATGTCAGAATTAAATAATTTTCTAATTGATATTTTAATGTCAGCACTCAAAATTACTTGGAAGATAAGGGATGAAATTGTTAAGTTTTAGAGGGATCTATTGTGGAATGGTTTGGAAGGGAAACTAAAGTTTCCTTTTGTGTCTTGATATTTCATCTACATTCCTGAGTCCTAGGGAGGGCTGGGCCTTCAAGTATTTGACAAAATCACAAAAGCTCTCGAGGGTAATAAATTTTGGAGGATGCATGAGTGCAAAGAGAAACCATGGATCTAAGTACTCCAACATAAATATTTGGATTCTTAGGAAGTAATTCACTTGTTTAATTAGTTACATCTTCTGCAAGGATAGGAAATATGGAATTGTTTTAAATATTGGAATTGGATGGAAGTTCAACAATGGTATACGTATATCATTCTAGAAAGATGATCAATTGAGGTTCAAGGCTCTAGTGGAATGTGAGAAGTTTTTTCCTCTAATGACCTATGTTGAGTGCTCCCAGGGCTTCAAGGTGGAAAACTATATAGACATGTCAAGTTTAGGAAGTGTAAAATGTTATGTTGGTTAGATAATTTCTCACACTAAAAAATTTCTAATCTTATGTCAGAACTAAATAATTTTCTAATTGATATTTTAATGTCGGCACTCAAAATTTCTTGGAAGATAAGGGATGAAATTGTTAAGATTTAGAGGGATCTATTGTGGAATGGTTTGGAAGGGAAAATAAAGTTTCCTTTAGTGTCTTGATATTTCATCTACATGCCTAAGTCCTAGGGAGGGTTGGGCCTTCAAATATTTGACAAAATGACAAAAGCTCTTGAGGGTAATAAATTTTTGAGGATGCATGAGTGAAAAGAGAAACCATGGATCTAAGAACTCCAACATAAATATTTTGATTCCTAGGAAGTAATTTGCATGTTTAATTAGTTACATCTTCTGCAAGGATAGGAAATTTGGAATTTTTTGAAATCTTGGAATTGGATGGAAGTTCAACAATGGTATACGTATATCCTTCTAGAAAGATGATCGATTAAGGTCCAAGGCTCTACTGTAATGTGAGATGTTTTTTCTTCTAATGACCTATGTTGAATGCTCCCAAGGCTTCTAGGTGGAAAACTATATAGACATGTCAGGTTTAGGAAGTGTAAAATGTTATGTTGGTCAGATAATTTCTCACACTTAAAAGTTTCTAATCTTATGTCAGAATTAAATAATTTTCTAATTGATATTTTAATGTCAGCACTCAAAATTAGTTTGAAGATAAGGTATGAAATTGTTAAGATTTAGAGGGATCAATTATGGAATGGTTTGGAAGGGAAAATAAAGTTTCCTTTGGTGTCTTGATATTTCATCTACATGCATGAGTCCTAAGGAGGGCTGGGCCTTCAAATATTTGACAAAATGACAAAAGCTCTCGAGGATAATAGATTTTGGAGGATGCATGAATGCAAAGAGAAACCATGGATCTAAGTACTCCAACATAAATATTTGGATTCTTAGGAAGTAATTCACTTGTTTAATGTTAGGTTGTGGAGCTAAAAGCTTCACTGATGCAAACAGGGGAGGAGGTTGCTGAGTGTCACAGACACTGGCGTCGGTCAGGCCAATCGACATCAGCAGGGTACAGAAAAGAAGGCAACCAACGTCGGTCACCTCCAAGTAGATAGGGACCGATGTTGATTGCCTGTACAGTTTAGAACTACAATTTTTATGGGCATTTAGTTAATGAACCAAGTGTTTACATGTCAAGAGCCAATTTTAGACTAGAAGCTGTGGATCTAATTATTGTAATTAGATGTCTAATTATTGTTTGGATGAGATCTATATAATAGACTCATGGGTTGTATTGTAAACGTGTGCTAGAGAGCTAGAGAGCAAATATCAGCTCCTTCAGAGAGAAGAGAGCCAGGTGTGTTCCTCTTAGTGCCACAGTACTAAGTGTGGGTGCTGGTTTGGAGAATCAGAGAGGTTCTTCATGTATGTATGATCTTGGTCATCAGGTGTGCATGGCTACATTAGGAGATTTGCATGGTAAGTAAGATCATTGATTTGCAAGTGTATGTGTGTGCATGGTCTAGGTTTGTAGGTGTGCATAACTAGGTTGATCTGTAGTGACAGTAGAGTCAAGGTGATAGCAACACAACAGGGAGTAGGATCAGGTAGGATCTACTTGGAGTACAGTGTGTACTGTACAGAGAGCAAAGAGGAAGGCAAGGGAGATCCTTCCATAAGTAAGATCATTTGGGGTGTAGGTTGTTGCAGTTCATGGGAGATCTACTTGGAGTGTGTTGTGCACTTGGTTGAGTATGTGTATATACTCAGAGTACTGGCAGTAGTGGATACTGACTAGTTGGAGGTGAACACCAACTCTGTGTTTGAGTTGTGTGTTGGGACCGTAAGAGAGAGAGCTTTGAGGGAAGATTTACTGTTTATGCCCTGGAGGTGTGGGAGCCCTAGAGGTGTGTAAGGAAGAATAACTGTGGCAATCTTCTTTGTTGTATTTCCTTCTAGAAGAGTATTAATACAATTGTGTATTGTCTCTCATATTCTATGTTATTTTTGAATTCTAGTTACTTGTGTATTCTGGTTATTTCCACATATTAAGTTGCTTGGTAATCAATTGTGTGCTTCTATAAATTCCCAATAAAGGTGGTGGTAGAGTCTTTGGTTGGGTGTCTAACAAAGTGGTATCAGAGCTAAGGTTGCAGGGAGCAGTTTTGTGTTTGATTATAGGTCACTCTCAGGGGTTTTTGATTGAGTAGGAGTAGAGCAATGGTAGAAGAAAGTAAGCTAAGAATGGAGGAATTGAAAAGCACAGATGATCACTTACGATGTTATGGAAAGAAAGAGTAGGTAAATAACTATTGTTGGTTTGTAGAAGATCAGCATGAAGGAACTGAAGAAGCAAATGTTGCAGGTGATGTGGCACAGGATGCTCTGGTATGTTTCTTGGATAAAGTAGAATCTTGTTTTATAGATTCTGTTGCCTCTTTCCATGCAGTCTGAAATAGAGTATCTTTTCATGGTAAGGTCTTTGGAGACTTTGGAAAGATTTATTTAGGGGTTGGTGTGCCTTGCCAAACAATTGGCAAAGAGGAAGTGAAGCTAAAATTGCAGGCGGCCAACACATGGTGTTGAAGGAGGTCATGTAGGTCTCGGTTCTGAAGATAAGGCTAATTTCTTTAGGGAAGTTAGGTGATGAGAGATGCATAGGAACTCTCACAGCAGATGCACTTGAATTAGCTGGTGGTAAGAAAGTAGGTACTCTTTATCTACTTGCTTATATTACTGATTCTTCTTTTGTTGCAGAGACGTGGCTTTGTAGGCTTGGTCACATGAGCAAGAAGGAGATGCATGTTCCTAAGAGGAAGACTGATATATTTGACAGGCTTAAGAACTAGAAAGCCTTGGTGTTTATGGAAGAGATGGCAGACAGAGATCAGTGGAGAAGGATGAGTAACTCTAAGCAGGGTAGTTTGGACAGGGTTTTGATCCATGGAGAGCTCATAGGTAAAAAGTCATCACTCACAGGAAAACATAGGTACTGGCATCAGTCAGGAGGAACCAACATCGAACAGATAGGTGCTAATGTCAGTCATGTGCAGACCAGAGTCAGTGATGTTGGGCAGGGTAAGACCAATGTCTGTCAAGAGGACCGATGTCGGCAATAGGTAAGACTAATGTCAGTTAGGAGGACCGAAGTCGGCAATAGGGAGACACTGATGTCGGTAGGGCCGGTAGTCAGGACAGGCGCATGGAACCAACGTCGATCAGATGTAGACTATGTGGTGACCGAGGTCGATCACTGTAACAGATTTTGGGCAGACAACAAGCTATCAAGGAGTCTCAAGCACCCATATGGAGGAATGAAAGGGTAAGTAAGCCTCAAATTCATTGTTCCTCTTCTTTATACTCATTACTCACTGTAGAGTAGGAAGGATCCAGGAAATAGTGGGAGCATGGCAAGAATATGATGTAGAACCAAGCGAGAGATTTGGTAGGGTTGCCAGCCGGTATGAAAGCATAGAGATGAATGGATACCTTAGTTAAATAATAGAGAGAATGGACACGTGAGATGGAAGGCCAGGTCATATGGTCTTGAGGAAGTTGCAAGACAGTGGTACAGGTTTGACAGGTGGAGGACAAAGCATGGCTTTAGTCAATGTCAGGGTAACTATTGTGGTTTACTTTACCAGGTGGATGATGAGTTGTGACATCATCCTGTTACTGTATGTTGTGTGTTTGCATGCAGGGTTACACATACAGGGTTTTTTTGAGCTAAAGGTAAAGTTAGTTCAGAAGTATGTCATGAGGAATTTTGAGCACCAAAATTCCTTGGCATGAGTGGGTTCTAGAGACATGGAGATCACAAGTTGATTTTGTCTTTGAATGATTGTGTGAAGCTGGTGAGCACGCTGATGGGTTAGACAGTTCTATGAGTAGGGTCCTGATTCACATGATGAGGTTAAGTACATGAGTACTGGACCTGGGTTTCCCATGCAATGGGAGCTATCAGAAAGTTTGGAGCCGATTCAGGAAAGAAGCACTAGAGGGCAGTTCAGTGGATTCTCAGGTATCTGAGAGGGACCAGCAGTAGGGATTCATGCTATGCAGGGTTGTGGTGGTTGGTCTTTAGGATTGAGCTTGAAGAGGGATACAAGCCAAGAAATAGATTAGACGGTGTATAGGTATAGGTAAAGTGCAGTTATTTATCTCCAAGTGGGAGATTGTTAGGTTGTGGAGCTAAAAGCTTCACTGATGCAAATAGGGGAGGAGGTTGTTGAGTGTCATAGACACCGGCATCAGTCAGGCCAACTGACATCGACAGGGTACAGATAAGAAGGCAACTGACGTCGATCATAAGTCAGCCAATGTTGGTCACCTCCAGGCAAATAGGGACTGATGTCGATCGCTTGTGTGGTTCAAAACTACAAGTTTTATGGGTAGTTAGTTAATGAACCAAGTGTTTGCATGTCAAGAGCCAATTTTAGACTAGAAGCTGTGGATCTAATTATTGTAATTAGATGTCTAATAATTGTTTAGATGAGATCTATATAATAGACTCATGGGCTGTATTGTAAACATGTGCTAGAGAGTAAGAGAGCAAATATTAGCTCCTTCAAAGAGAAGAGAGCCAGGTGTGTTCCTCCTAGTGCCACAGTACCAAGTGTGGGTGCTAGTTTGGAGAATCAGAGAGGTTCTTCATGTATGTATGATCTTGGTCATCAGGTGTGCATGGCTACATTAGGAGATTTGCATGGTAAGTAAGATCATTGATCTGCAAGTGTATGTGTGTGCATGGTCTAGGTTTGTAGGTGTGCATAACTAGGTTGATCTGTAGTGACAGTAGAGTCAAGGTGATAGCAACACAACAGGGAGTAGGATCAGGTAGGATCTACTTGGAGTACAGTGTGTACTGTACAGAGAGCAAAGAGGAAGGCAAGGGAGATCCTTCCATAAGTAAGATCATTTGGGGTGTAGGTTGTTGCAGTTCATGGGAGATCTACTTGGAGTGTGTTGTGCACTTGGTTGAGTATGTGTATATACTCAGAGTACTGGCAGTAGTGGATACTGACTAGTTGGAGGTGAACACCAACTCTGTGTTTGAGTTGTGTGTTGGGACCGTAAGAGAGAGAGCTTTGAGGGAAGATTTATTGTTTATGCCCTAGAGGTGTGGGAGCCCTAGAGGTGTGTAAGGAAGAAGAACTATGGCAATCTTCTTTGTTGTATTTCCTTCTGGAAGAGTATTAATACAATTGTGTATTGTCTCTCATATTCTATGTTATTTTTAAATTCTAGTTACTTGTATATTCTGGTTATTTTTGCATATTAAGTTGCTTGGTAATCAATTGTGTGCTTCCATAAATTCCCAATAAAGGTGGTGGTAGAGTCTTTGGTTGGGTGTCTAAAATTTAACTAGTTACATCTTCTACAAGGATAGGAAATTTGAAATTTTTTGAAATCTTGGAATTGGATGGAAATTCAACAATGGTATACATATATCCTTCTGTAAAGATGATCGATTGAGGCCGAAGGCTCTAGTGGAATGTGAGAAGTTTTTTCCTTTAATGACCATTTTTGAGTGCTCCCAGGGCTTCAAGGTGGAAAACTATAAAGACATCTCAGGTTTAGGAAGTGTAAAATGTTATGTTGGTCAGATAATTTCTCACACTAAAAAGTTTCTAATCTTATGTCAGAACTAAATAATTTTCTAATTAATATTTTAATGTCGGCACCCAAAATTACTTGGAAGATAAGGGATGAAATTTTTAAGATTTAGAGTGATCTATTGTGCAATGGTTTGGAAGGGAAAATAAAGTTTCCTTTGGTGTTTTTATATTTCATCTACATGCCTCAGTCCCTGGTAGGGCTGGGCCTTCAAATATTTGACAAACTGACAAAAGCTCTCGAGGGTAATAAATTTTGGAGGATGCATGAGTGCAAAGAGAAACCATGGATCTAAGTACACCAACATAAATATTTGGATTATTAGGAAGTGATTTACGTGTTTAGTTAGTTACATCTTCTGCAAGGATAGGAAATTTGGAATTTTTTGAAATCTTGGAATTGGATGGAAGTTCAACAATGGTATACATATATCCTTCTGGAAAGATGATCGATTGAGGTCCAAGGCTCTAGTGGAATGTGAGAAGTTTTTTCCTCTCATGACCTATGTTGAGTGATCCCAGGGATTGAAGGTGGAAAACTATATAGATATGTCAGGTTTAGGAAGTGTAAAATGCTATGTTGGTCAGAAAAATTCTCACAATAAAAAGTTTCTAATCTTATGTAAAAATCAAATAATTTTCTAACTGATATTTTAATGTCGGCACTAACCATTACTGGGAAGATAAGGGATGAAATTGTTAAGATTTAGAGGGATATATTGTGGAATGGTTTGGAAGGGAAAATATAGCTTCCTTTGGTGTCGTGATATTTCATCTAAATGCCTCAGTCCTAAGGAGGGCTGAGCATTCAAATATTTGACAAAACGACAAAAGATCTCGAGGGTAATAAATTTTGGAGGATGCATGAGTGCAAAGAGAAACCAAGGATATAAGTACTCCAACATATATATTTGGATTCTTAGGAAGTAATTTGCTTGTTTAATTAGTTACATCTTCTGCAAGGATAGGAAATTTGGAATTTTTTGAAATCTTGGAATTGGATGGAAGTTCAACCATGCTATACGTATATCCTTCTTGAAAGATGATCGATTGAGGTCCAAGGCTCTAGTGGAATGTGAGAAGTTTTTTCCTCTAATGACCTATGTTGAGTGCTCCAAGGGCTTCAAGGTGGAAAACTATATAGACATGAAAGTTTTAGGAAGTGTAAAATGTTATGTTGGTCAGATAAATTCTCACACTTAAAAGTTTCTAATCTTATGTTAGAACTAAATAATTTTATAATTGATATTTTAATGTCGGCACTCAAAATTACTTCGAAGACAAGGGATGAAACTATTAAGCTTTCGAGGGATCTATTGTGGAATGGTATGGAAGCGAAAATAAAGCTTCCTTTGGTGTCTTGATATTTTATCTACATGCCTGAGTCCTAGGGAGGGTTGGGCCTTCAAATATTTGACAAAATGATAAAAGCTCTCAAGGGTAATAAATTTTGAAGGATGCATGAGTGCAAAGAGAAACCATGGATCTAAGTACTCCAACATAAATATTTGGATTCTTAGGAAGTAATTTGCTTGTTTAATTAGTTACATCTTCTCCAAGGATAGGAAATTTGGAATTTTTTGAAATCTTAGAATTGGATGGAAGTTCAACAATGGTATATGTATATCCTTCTGGAAAGATGATCGATTGAGGTCCAAGGCTCTAGTGGAATGTGAGAATTTTTTTCCTCTAATGACCTATGTTGAGTGCTCCCAGGGATTCAAGGTGGAAAACTATATAGACATGTAAGGTTTAGGAAGTGTAAAATGTTATGTTGGTTAGATAATTTCTCACACTAAAAAGTTTCTAATCTTATGTCGAAACTAAATAATTTTTTAATTTATATTTTAATATCGACACTCAAAATTACATGGAAGATAAGGGATGAAATTGTTAAGATTTAGAGCGATCTATTATGGAATGGTTTGGAAGGGAAAATAAAGTTTCCTTTCGTGTCTTGATATTTCATCTACATGCCTGAGTCTTATGGAGGGTTGGGCCTTCAAATATTTGACAAAATGACAAAAGCTCTTGAGGCTAATAAATTTTGGAGGATGCATGAGTGCAAAGAGAAACCATAGATCTAAGTAATCCAATATAAATATTTGAATTCTTAGGAAGTAATGTGCTTGTTTAATTAGTTACATCTTCTGCAAGGATAGGAAATTTGGAATTTTTGAAATCTTGGAATTGGATAGAAGTTCAACAATGATATACGTATATCCTTTTGGAAGGATGATCGATTGAGGTGCAAGGCTCTAGTGGAATGTGAGAAGTGTTTTCCTCTAATGACCTATGTTGAGTGCTCCCAGGGATTCAAGGTGGAAAACTATATAGACATGTCAAGTTTAGGAAGTGTAAAATGTTATGTTGGTCAGATAATTTCTCACACTAAAAAGTTTCTAATCTTATGTCAGAACTAAATAATTTTCTAATTGATATTTTAATTTCGGCACTCAAAATTACTTGGAAGATAAGGGATGAAATTGTTAAGATTTAGAGGGATATATTGTGGAGTGGTTTGGAAGGGAAAATAAAGATTCCTTTAGTGTCTTGATATTTCGTCTACAAGCCTGAGTCCTAGGGAGGGCTTGGCCTTCAAATATTTGACAAAATGACAAAAGATCTCAAGGTTAATAAATTTTGGAGGATGCATGAGTGCAAAGAGAAACCATGTATCTAAGTACTCCAACATAAATATTTGGGTTCTTATGAAGTAATTTTCATGTTTAATTAGTTACATCTTCTTCAAGGATAGGAGATTTGGAATTTTTTGAAATCTCAGAATTAGATGGAAGTTCAATAATAGTATATGTATATCCTTCTGGAAAGATGATCGATTGAGATCCAAGGCTCTAGTGGAATGTGAGAAGTTTTTTCCTCTAATGAACTATGTTGAGTGCTCCCAAGGCTTCAAGGTGGAAAACTATATAGACATGTCAAGTTTAGGAACTGTAAAATGTTATGTTGGTCAGATAATTTCTCACTCTAAAAATTTTCTAGTCTTATGTCAGAACTAAAAATTTTCTAATTGATATTTTAATGTCGGCACCCAAAATTACTTGGAAGATAAGGGATGAAATTGTTAAGATTTAGAGGGATCTATTGTGGAATGGTTCTGAAGGGAGAATAAATTTTCCTTTGGTGTCGTTATATTTCATCTACATGCCTGAGTCCTAACGAGGACTGGGCCTTCAAATATTTGACAAAATGACAAAAGATCTTGAGGGTAATAAATTATGGAGGATGCATGAGTGAAAAAAGAAACCATGGATCTAAGAACTCCAACATAAATATTTGGATTCTATGAAGTAATTTGCTTGTTTAATTAGTTACATCTTCTGCAAGGATAGGAAATTTGTAATTTTTTGAAATCTTGGAATTGGATGGAAGTTCAACAATGGTATACGTATATCCTTTTGGAAAGATGATTAATTGAGGTCCAAGGCTCTAGTGGAATGTGAGAAGTTTTTTCCTCTAATGACCTATGTTGATTGCTCCCAGGGATTCAAGGTGGAAAACTATATAGACATGTCAGGTTTAGGAAGTGTAAAATGTTATGTTGGTCAGATAATTTTTCACACTAAAAAGTTTCAAATCTTATGTCAAAACTAAATAATTTTCTAATTGATATTTTAATGTCGGCACTCAAAATTACTTCAAAGTTAAGAAATGAAGTTGTTAAGATTTAGAGGGATCTATTATGGAATGGTTTGGAAGCGAAAATAAAGTTTCCTTTGTTGTCTTGATATTTCATCTACATGCCTGAGTCGTAGGGAGGGCTTGGCCTTCAAATATTTGACAAAATGATAAAAGCTCTCGAGGGTAATAAATTTTTGAGGATGCATGAGTGTAAAAACAAACCATGGATCTAAGTACTCCAACATAAATATTTCGATTCTTAGGAAGTAATTTGCTTGTTTAGTTAGTTACATCTTCTGCAAGGATAGGAAATTTGGAATTTTTTTAAATCTTGTAATTGGATGGAAGTTCAACAATGCTATACGTATATCCTTCTGGAAAGATTAACGATTGAGGTCCAAGTCTCTAGTGGAATGTGAGAAGTTTTGTCCTCTAATGACCTATGTTGAGTGCTCCCAGGGCTTCAAGTTGGAAAACTATATAGACATGTCAGGTTTAGGAAGTGTAAAATGTTATGTTGGTCAGATAATTTCTCACACTGAAAAGTTTCTAATCTTATGTCAAAATTAAATAATTTTCTAACTGATATTTTAATGTCAGCACTCAAGATTAATTGGAAGATAAGTGATGAAATTTTTAAGATTTAGATGGATTTATTGTGGAATGGTTTTGAAGGGAAAATAAAGTTTCCTTTGGTGTCTTGATATTTCATCTAAATGCCTGAGTCCTAGGGAGGGCTAGGTATTCAAATATTTGACAAAATGACAAAAGCTCTCGAGGGTAATAAATTTTGGAGGATGCATGAGTGCAAAGAGAAACCATGGATCTAAGAACTCCAACATAAATATCTGGATTCTTAGGAAGTAATTTGCTTGTTTAATTTGTTATATCTTCTGCAAGGATAGGAAATTTAGAATTTTTTGAAATCTTGGAATTGGATGGAAGTTCAACAATGGTATACGTATATCCTTCTAGAAAGATTATAGATTGAGGTTCAAGGCTCTAGTCGAATGTGAGAATTCTTTTCCTCTAATGACCTATGTTGAGTGCTCCAGGGGATTCAAGGTGGAAAACTATATAGACATGTCAAGTTTAGGAAGTGTAAAATGTTATGTTGGTCAGATAATTTCTCACACTAAAAAGTTTCTAATCTTATGTCAGAACTAAATAATTTTCTAATTGATATTTTCATGTCGGCACTCAAAACTAGTTGGAAGATAAGGGATGAAATTGTTAAGATTTAGAGGGATCTATTGTGGAATGGTTTGGAAGGGAAAATAAATTTTCCTTTGGTGTGTTGCTATTTCATCTCAATACGTGAGTCCTAGGGAGGGCTGGGCCTTCAAATGTTTGACAAAATGACAAAATCTCTCGAGGGTAATAAATTTTTGAGGATGCATGTGCAAAGAGAAAACATGGATCTAAGTACTCCAACAAAAATATTTGGATTCTTAGGAATTAATTTGCTTGTTTAACTCGTTACATCTTCTGCAAGCATAGGAAATTTGGAATTTTTTGAAATCTTGGAATTGGATGGAAGTTCAACAATGGTATATGTATATCCTTCTGGAAAGATGATCGATTGAGGTCCAAGGCTCTAGTGGAATGTGAGAAGTTTTTTCCTCTAATGACCTATGTTGAGTGCTCCCAGGGATTCAAGGTGGAAAACTATATAGACATGTAAGGTTTAGGAAGTGTAAAATGTTATGTTGGTTAGATAATTTCTCACACTAAAAAGTTTCTAATCTTATGTCAAAACTAAATAATTTTTTAATTTATATTTTAATATCGACACTCAAAATTACATGGAAGATAAGGGATGAAATTGTTAAGATTTAGAGCGATCTATTATGGAATGGTTTGGAATGGAAAATAAAGTTTCCTTTCGTGTCTTGATATTTCATCTACATGCCTGAGTCTTATGGAGAGTTAGGCCTTCAAATATTTGACAAAATGACAAAAGCTCTCGAGGCTAATAAATTTTGGAGGATGCATGAGTGCAAAGAGAAACCATAGATCTAAGTAATCCAATATAAATATTTGAATTCTTAGGAAGTAATTTGCTTGTTTAATTAGTTACATCTTCTGCAAGGATAGGAAATTTGGAATTTTTGAAATCTTGGAATTGGATAGAAGTTCAACAATGGTATACGTATATCCTTCTGGAAGGATGATCGATTGAGGTGCAAGGCTCTAGTGTAATGTGAGAAGTGTTTTCCTCTAATGACCTATGTTGAGTGCTCCAAGGGCTTCAAGGTGGAAAACTATATAGACATGTCAGGTTTAGGAAGTGTAAAATGTTATGTTGGTCAGATAATTTCTCACACTAAAATGTTTCTAATCTTATGTAAGAACTAAATAATTTTCTAATTGATATTTTAATGTCGGCACTCAAAATTACTTGGAAGATAAGGGAAGAAATTGTTAAGATTTAGAGGGATATATTGTGGAGTGGTTTGGAAGGGAAAATAAAGCTTCCTTTGGTGTCTTGATATTTCGTCTACAAGCCTGAGTCCTAGGGAGGGCTTGGCCTTCAAATATTTGACAAACTGACAAAAGCTCTCAAGGGTAATAAATTTTTGAGGATGCATGAGTGCAAAGAGAAACCATGGATCTAAGTACTCCAACATAAATATTTGGATTATTAGGAAGTAATTTGCTTGTTTAGTTAGTTACATCTTCTGCAAGGATAGGAAATTTGGAATTTTTTGAAATCTTGGAATTGGATGGAAGGTCAACAATGGTATACATATATCCTTCTGGAAAGATGATTGATTGAGGTCCAATGCTCTAGTGTAATGTGAGAAGTTTTTTCCTCTAATGACCTATGTTGAGTGCTCCCACAGATTCAAGGTGGAAAACTATATAGACATGTCAGGTTTAGGAAGTGTGAAATGTTATGTTGGTCAGATAATTTCTCAAACTAAAAAGTTTATAATCTTATGTCAGAACTAAATAATTTTCTAATTGATATTTTAATGTCGTCACTCAAAATTACTTGGAAGATAAGGGATGAAATTGTTAAGATTTAGAGGGATATATTGTGGAATGGTTTGGAAGTGAAAATAAAGTTTCCTTTGGTGTCTTGATATTTCATCTACATGCTTGAGTCCTAGGGAGGGCTGGGCCTTCAAATATTTGACAAAATGACAAAAGCTCTTGAGGGTAATAAATTTTGGAGGATGCATGAGGGCAAAGAGAAAACATGGATCTAATTACTCCAACATAAATATTTGGATTCTTAGGAAGTAATTTGCTTGTTTAATTAGTTACATCTTCTTCAAGGATAGGAAATTTGGAATTTTTTGAAATCTCAGAATTGGATGGAAGTTCAACAATGGTATACGTATATCCTTCTGGGAAGATGATCGATTGAGGTCCAAGGCTCTAGTGGAATGTGAGAATTTTTTTTCCTATAATGACCTATGTTGAGTGCTCCTAGGGCTTCAAGGTGGAAAACTATATAGACATGTCAGGTTTAGGAAGTGTAAAATGTTATGTTGGTCAGATAATTTCTCACACTAAAAAGTTTCTAATCTTATGTCAGAACTAAATAATTTTCTAATTGATATTTTAAAGTTGGCACTCAAAATTAATTGGAAGATAAGGGATGAAATTGTTAAGATTTAGAGGGATCTATTGTGGAATGGTTTGGAAGGGAAAATAAAGTTTCCTTTGGTGTCTTGATATTTCATCTACATCTTTGAGTCCTAGGGAAGGCTGGGCCTTCAAATTTTTGACAAAATGACAAAATCTCTCGAGGGTAATAATTTTTTGAGGATGCATGAGTGCAAAGAGAAACCATGGATCTAAGAACTCCAACATAAATATTTGGATTCTTAGGAAGTAATTTGCTTGTTTAATTAGTTACATCTTCTACAAGGATAGGAAATTTGCAAATTTTTGAAATCTCAGAATTGGATGGAAGTTCAACAATGGTATACGTATATCCTTCTGGGAAGATGATCGATTGAGGTCCAAGGCTCTAGTGGAATGTGAGAATTTTTTTTTCCTATAATGACCTATGTTGAGTGCTCCCAGGGCTTCAAGGTGGAAAACTATATAGATATGTCAGGTTTAGGAAGTGTAAAATGTTATGTTGGTCAGATAATTTCTCACACTAAAAAGTTTCTAATCTTATGTCAGAACTAAATAATTTTCTAATTGATATTTTAATGTCGGCACCCAAAATTAGTTGGAAGATAAGGGATGAAATTGTTAAGATTTAGAGGGGTCTATTGTGGAATGTTTTGGAAGGGAAAATAAAGTTTCCTTTGGTGTCTTGATATTTCATCTACATGCCTGAGTCCTAGGGAGGGCTGGGCCTTCAAATATTTGACAAAATGACAAAAGATCTCAAGGTTAATAAATTTTGGAGAATGCATGAGTGCAAAGAGAAACCATGGATCTAAGTACTCCAACATAAATATTTGGGTTCTTATGAAGTAATTTTCATGTTTAATTAGTTACATCTTCTTCAAGGATAGGAGATTTGGAATTTTTTGAAATCTCAGAATTAGATGGAAGTTCAATAATAGTATATGTATATCCTTCTGGAAAGATGATCGATTGAGATCCAAGGCTCTAGTGGAATGTGAGAAGTTTTTTCCTCTAATGAACTATGTTGAGTGCTCCCAAGGCTTCAAGGTGGAAAAATATATAGACATGTCAAGTTTAGGAATTGTAAAATGTTATGTTGGTTAGATAATTTCTCACACTAAAAAGTTTCTAGTCTTATGTCAGAACTAAATAATTTTCTAATTGATATTTTAATGTCGGCACCCAAAATTACTTGGAAGATAAGGGATGAAATTGTTAAGATTTAGAGGGATCTATTGTGGAATGGTTCTGAAAGGAGAATAAATTTTCCTTTGGTGTTGTTATATTTCATCTACATGCATGAGTCCTAGGGAGGACTGGGCCTTCAAATATTTGACAAAATGACAAAAGATCTTGAGGGTAATAAATTATGGAGGATGCATGAGTGAAAAAAGAAACCATGGATCTAAGAACTCCAACATAAATATTTGGATTCTATGAAGTAATTTGCTTGTTTAATTAGTTACATCTTCTGCAAGGATAGGAAATTTGTAATTTTTTGAAATCTTGGAATTGGATGGAAGTTCAACAATGGTATACGTATATCCTTTTGGAAAGATGATTAATTGAGGTCCAAGGCTCTAGTGGAATGTGAGAAGTTTTTTCCTCTACTGACCTATGTTGATTGCTCCTAGGGATTCAAGGTGGAAAACTATATAGACATGTCAGGTTTAGGACGTGTAAAATGTTATGTTGGTCAGATAATTTTTCACACTAAAAAGTTTCTAATCTTATGTCAGAACTAAATAATTTTCTAATTGATATTTTAATGTCGGCACTCAAAATTACTTCGAAGTTAAGCAATGAAGTTGTTAAGATTTAGAGGGATCTGTTATGGAATGGTTTGGAAGGGAAAATAAAGTTTCCTTTGTTGTCTTGATATTTCATCTACATGCCTCAGTCCTAGGGAGGGCTGGGCCTTCAAATATTTGAAAAAATGATAAAAGCTCTCGAGGGTAATAAATTTTTGAGGATGCATGAGTGTAAAAACAAACCATGGATCTAAGTACTCCAACATAAATATTTCGATTCTTAGGAAGTAATTTGCTTGTTTAGTTAGTTACATCTTCTGCAAGGATAGGAAATTTGGAATTTTCTGAAATCTTGTAATTGGATGGAAGTTCAACAATGCTATACGTATATCCTTCTGGAAAGATTATCGATTGAGGTCCAAGTCTCTAGTGGAATGTGAGAAGTTTTGTCCTCTAATGACCTATGTTGAGTGCTCCCAGGGCTTCAAGTTGGAAAACTATATAGACATGTCAGGTTTAGGAAGTGTAAAATGTTATGTTGGTCAGATAATTTCTCACACTGAAAAGTTTCTAATCTTATGTCAAAATTAAATAATTTTCTAACTGATATTTTAATGTCAGCACTCAAGATTACTTGGAAGATAAGGGATGAAATTGTTAAGATTTAGTGTCAGGGGATCTGTAGCACTACCAATTAGAGCAAAATTGATTACTTTCTTATATGCAATTAAACACGGAATTATACCAGAATGATAAAGTAGCTAGAAACTTGAGACAGCAAAGAATTTGAGAGACAATACACACTCTTGTATTAAATACTACTAGAAGAAAATACAATAAGGAAGATGCCACTTCTTCCTCCACCTCAAAGGCTTGACACACCTCAAGACCTTCTTCCCTCTCTCTCTTGCTCAACACAACAACTCTAAAGCCTGAGTTGCTATCCCTCCTTGAATGCTTCAGCTGATCTCCTTGACCTTACACCTGTAGATCTCCTTGACCTTGCTAGCTTCAATGCCTTTATTTGCCTTAGAATTGATTTACAATACATGCCTTATGGGTATATAAATAAAATCCCATGCTTACAAAAATAGAAATCTAACTACTAAAATTAGACACACAGCTCACGACTTAAATTAGCCCCTTAGCATGCAAACACTCGGTTCAACTAACTGACTATTCGTCAATAGCAGTTCTACAAATACACAGGTGACCGACGCTGGTCCCTGCTGGTCTGGTGCTGCCGACGTCGGCCGACTTCCTGCTGTCACCGGTCTCCTTCTCCACTGCACTTGACCGACGTCGGTCATACTGCCGACGCCAGTGGCTCTGGTTCTTTAGCATCCTTCCTTCTAGTGTCTACAAATAGTTGAAGCTTTTAGCTCCACACCACAACATTTAGAGGGATTTATTGTGGAATGGTTTTGAAGGGAAAATAAAGTTTCCTTTGGTGTCTTGATATTTCATCTAAATGCCTGAGTCCTAGGGAGGGTTGGGCATTCAAATATTTGACAAAATGACAAAAGCTCTCGAGGGTAATAAATTTTGGAGGATGCATGAGTGCAAAGAGAAACCATGGATCTAAGAACTCCAACATAAATATCTGGATTCTTAGGAAGTAATTTGCTTGTTTAATTTGTTATATCTTCTGCAAGGATAGGAAATTTAGAATTTTTTGAAATCTTGGAATTGGATGGAAGTTCAACAATGGTATACGTATATCCTTCTAGAAAGATTATAGATTGAGGTCTAAGGCTCTAGTCGAATGTGAGAATTCTTTTCCTCTAATGACCTATGTTGAGTGCTCCAGGGGATTCAAGGTGGAAAACTATATAGACATGTCAAGTTTAGGAAGTGTAAAATGTTATGTTGGTCAGATAATTTCTCACACTAAAAAGTTTCTAATCTTATGTCAGAACTAAATAATTTTCTAATTGATATTTTAATGTCGGCACTCAAAACTAGTTGGAAGATAAGGGATGAAATTGTTAAGATTTAGAGGGATATATTGTGGAATGATTTGGAAGGGATAATAAAGTTTCCTTTGGCGTCCTTATATTTCATCTACATACTTGAGTCCTAGGGAGGACTGGGCCTTCAAATATTGGACAAAATGACAAAATCTCTCGAGGGTAATAAATTTTGGAGGATGCATGAGTGCAAAGAGAAACCATGGATCTAAGTACTCCAACCTAAATATTTGGATTCTTAGGAAGTAATTTGCTTGTTTAATTAGTTACATCTTCTGCAAGGATAGGAAATTTGGAATTTTTTTAAATCTTGGAATTGGACGAAAGTTCAACAATGGTATACGTATATCCTTCTGGAAACATGTTCGATTGAGGTCCAAGGCTCTAGTGGAATGTGAGAAGTTTTTTCCTCTAATGACCTATGTTGAGTGCTCCCAGGGATTCAAGGTGGAAAACTATATAGACATGTAAGGTTTAGGAAGTGTAAAATGTTATGTTGGTTAGATAATTTCTCACACTAAAAAGTTTCTAATCTTATGTCAAAACTAAATAATTTTTTAATTTATATTTTAATATCGACACTCAAAATTACATGGAAGATAAGGGATGAAATTGTTAAGATTTAGAGCGATCTATTATGGAATGGTTTGGAAGGGAAAATAAAGTTTCCTTTCGTGTCTTGATATTTCATCTACATGCCTGAGTCTCAGGGAGGGCTGGGACTTCAAATATTTGACAAAATGACAAAATCTCGCGAGGGTAATAAATTTTTGAGGATGCATGAGTGGAAAGAGAAACCATGGATTTAAGAACTCCAACATAAATATTTGGATTCTTAGGAAGTAATTTGCTTCTTTAATTAGTTACATCGTCTGCAAGGATATGAAATTTGGAATTTCTTGAAATCTTGGAATTGGATGGAAGTTCAACAATGGTATACCTATATCCTTCTGGAAAGATGATCGATTGAGGTCCAAGGCTCTAGTGGAATGTGAGAAGTTTTTTCCTCTAATGACCTATGTTGAGTGCTCCAGGGGATTCAAGGTGGAAAACTATATAGACATGTCAAGTTTAGGAAGTGTAAAATGTTATGTTGGTCAGATAATTTCTCACACTAAAAAGATTCTAATCTTATGTCAGAACTAAATAATTTTCTAATTGATATTTTAATGTCGGCACTCAAAACTAGTTGGAAGATAAGGGATGAAATTGTTAAGATTTAGAGGGATCTATTGTGGAATGGTTTGGAAGGGAAAATAAATTTTCCTATGGTGTGTTGATATTTCATCTCAATGCCTGAGTCTTAGAGAGGGCTGGGCCTTCAAATATTTGACAAAATAACAAAATCTCTCGAGGGTAATAAATTTTGGAGGATGCATGTGCAAAGAGAAAACATGGATCTAAGTACTCCAACATAGAAATTTGGATTCTTAGGAAGTAATTTGCTTGTTTAATTCATTACATCTTCTGCAAGCATAGGAAATTTGGAATTTTTTGAAATCTTGGAATTGGATGGAAGTTCAACAATGGTATATGTATATCCTTCTGGAAAGATGATCGATTGAGGTCTAAGGCTCTAGTGGAATGTGAGAAGTTTTTTCCTCTAATGACCTATGTTGAGTGCTCCCAGGGCTTCAAGGTGGAAAACTATATAGACATGTCAGGTTTAGGAAGTGTAAAATGTTATGTTGGTAAGATAATTTCTCACACTAAAAAGTTTCTAATCTTATGTCAGAACTAATTAATTTTCTAATTGATATTTTAATATCAACACTCAAAATTACTTGGAAGATAAGGGATGAAATTGTTAAGATTTAAAGGGATCTATTGTGGAATGGTTTGGAAGGGAAAATAAAGTTTCCTTTGGTGTCTTGATATTTCATCTACATGCCTGAGTCTCAGGGAGGGCTGGGACTTCAAATAGTTGACAAAATGACAAAATCTCTCGAGGGTAATAAATTTTTGAGGATGCATGAGTGCAAAGAGAAACCATGGATCTAAGAACTCCAACATAAATATTTGGATTCTTAGGAAGTAATTTGCTTCTTTAAATAGTTACATCTTCTGCAAGGATATGAAATTTAGAATTTCTTGAAATCTTGGAATTGGATGGAAGTTCAACAATGGTATACCTATATCCTTCTGGAAAGATGATCGATTGAGGTCCAAGGCTCTAGTGGAATGTGAGAAGTTTTTTCCTCTAATAACCTATGTTGAGTGCTCCCAGGGCTTTAAGGTGGAAAAATATATAGACATGTCATGTTTAGGAAGTGTAAAATGCTATATTGGTCAGATAATTTCTCACACTAAAATGTTTCTAATCTTATGTCAGAACTAAATAATTTTCTAATTGATATTTTAATGTTGGCACTCAAAATTACTTGGAAGATAAGGGATGAAATTGTTAAGAATTAGAGGGATCTATTGTGGAATGGTTTGGAAGGGAAAATAAAGTTTCCTTTGGTGTCCTTATATTTCATCTACATGCCTGAGTCCTAGGGAGGGTTGGGCCTTCAAATATTTGACAAAATGACAAAAGCTCTCGAGGGTAATAAATTTTGGAGGATGCATGTGTGCAAAGAGAAACCATGGATCTAAGTACTCCAACATAAATATTTGGATTCTTAGGAAGTAATTTACTTGTTAATTCGTTACATCTTCTGCAAGCATAGGAAATTTGGAATTTTTTGAAATCTTGGAATTGGATGGAAGTTCAACAATGGTATATGTATATCCTTCTAGAAAGATGATCAATTGAGGTCAAAGGCTCTAGTGGAATGTGAGAAGTTTTTTCCTCTAATGACCTATGTTGAGTGCTCCCAGCGCTTGAAGGTGGAAAACTATATAGACATGTCAGGTTTAGGAAGTGTAAAATGTTATGTTGGTAAGATAATTTCTCACACTAAAAAGTTTCTAATCTTATGTCAGAACTAATTAATTTTCTAATGGATATTTTAATATCAACACTCAAAATTAGTTGGAAGATAAGGGATGAAATTGTTAAGATTTAAAGGTATCTATTGTGGAATGGTTTGGAAGGGAAAATAAAGTTTCCTTTGGTGTCTTGATATTTCATCTACATGCCTGAGTCTCAGGGAGGGCTGGGACTTCAAATAGTTGACAAAATGACAAAATCTCTCGAGGGTAATAAATTTTTGAGGATGCATGAGTGCAAAGAGAAACCATGGATCTAAGAACTCCAACATAAATATTTGGATTCTTAGGAAGTAATTTGCTTCTTTAAATAGTTACATCTTCTGCAAGGATATGAAATTTAGAATTTCTTGAAATCTTGGAATTAGATGGAAGTTCAACAATGGTATACCTATATCCTTCTGGAAAGATGATCGATTGAGGTCCAAGGCTCTAGTGGAATGTGAGAAGTTTTTTCCTCTAATAACCTATGTTGAGTGCTCCCAGGGCTTTAAGGTGGAAAACTATATAGACATGTCATGTTTAGGAAGTGTAAAATGTTATATTGGTCAGATAATTTCTCACACTAAAATGTTTCTAATCTTATGTCAGAACTAAATAATTTTCTAATTGATATTTTAATGTCGGCACTCAAAATTAGTTGAAAGATAAGGGATGAAATTGTTAAGATTTAGAGGGATCTATTGTGGAATGGTTTGGAAGGGAAAATAAAGTTTCCTTTGGTGTCCTTAAATTTCATCTACATGCCTGAGTCCTAGGGAGGGTTGGGCCTTCAAATATTTGACAAAATGACAAAAGCTCTCGAGGGTAATAAATTTTGGAGGATGCATGAGTGCAAAGAGAAACCATGGATCTAAGTACTCCAACATAAATATTTGGATTCTTAGGAAGTAATTTGCTTGTTTAATTAGTTACATCTTCTACAAGGATAGGAAATTTGGAATTTTTTGAAATCTCTGAATTGGATGGAAGTTCTAAAATGGTATACGTATATCCTTCTGGGAAGATGATCGATTGAGGTCCAAGGCTCTAGTGGAATGTGAGAAGTTTTTTTTCTTCTAATGACCTATGTTGAATGCTCCCAGGGCTTCAAGGTGGAAAACTATATAGACATCTCAGGTTCAGGAAGTGTAAAATGTTATGTTGGTCAGATAATTTTTCACACTAAAAATTTTCTAATCTTATGTCAGAACTAAATAATTTTCTAATTGATATTTTAATGTCAGCACCCAAAATTACTTCGAAGATAAGGGATGAAATTGTTAAGATTTAGAGGGATCTATTGTGGAATGGTTTGGAAGGGAAAATAAAGTTTCCTTTGGTGTCTTTATATTTCATCTACATGCCTGAGTCCTAGGGAGGGTTGCGCCTTCAAATATTTGACAAAGTGACAAAAGCTCTCGAGGGTAATAAATTTTGGAGGATGCATGAGTGCAAAGAGAAACCATGGATCTAAGATCTCCAACATAAATATTTGGACTCTTAGGAAGTAATTTGCTTGTTTAATTAGTTACATCTTCTGCAAGGATAGGAAATTTGGAATTTTTTGAAATCTTGGAATTGGATGGAAGTTTAACAATGGTATACGTATATACTTCTGGAAAGTTGATCGATTGAGGTCTAAGGCTCTAGTGGAATGTGAGAAGTTTTTTCCTCTAATGACCTATGTTGAGTGTTCCCATGGCTTCAATGTGGAAAACTATATAGACATGTCAGGTTTAGGAAGTGTATAATGTTATGTTGGTCAGATAATTTCTCACAAATAAATGTTTCTAATCTTATGTCGAAACTAAATAATTTTCTAATTGATATTTTAATGTCGGCACTCAAAATTACTTCGAAGATAAGGGATGAAATTTTTGAGATTTAGAGGGATCTATTATGGATTGGTTTGGAAGGGAAAATAAAGTTTCCTTTGGTGTCTTGATATTTCATCTACATGCCAGAGTCCTAGGGAGGGCTAGGCCTTCAAATATTTGACAAAATGACAAAAGCTCTCAAGGGTAATAAATTTTGGAGGATGCATGAGTGCAAAGAGAAACCATGGATCTAAGTACTCCAACATAAATATTTAGATTCTTAGGAAGTAATTTGCTTGTTTAATTAGTTGCATCTTCTTCAAGGATAGGAAATTTGGAATTTTTTGGAATCTTGGAATTAGTTTGAAATTCAACAATGGTATACGTATATCCTTCTAGAAAGATGATCGATTGAGGTCTAAGGCTCTAATGGAATGTGAGAAGTTTTTTCCTCCAATGACCTATGTTGAGTGCTCCCAGGGCTTCAAGGTGGAAAACTATATAGACATGTCAGGTTTAGGAAGTGTAAAATGTTATGTTGGTCAGATAATTTCTCACACTAAAAATTTTCTAACCTTATGTCAGAAATAAATAATTTTCTAATTGATATTTTAATGTCGGCACTCAAAATTAATTAGAAGATAAGGGATGAAATTGTTAAGATTTAGAGGGATCTATTGTGGAATGGTTTGGAAGGGAAAATAAAGTTTCCTTTGGTCTCTTGATATTTCATCTACATGGCTGAGTCCTATGGAGGGCTGGGCCTTCAAATATTTGACAAAATGAGAAAATTTCTCGAGGGTAATAAATTTTGGAGGATGCATGAGTGCAAGAAAACATGGATCTAAGTACTCCAACATAAATATTTGGATTATTAGGAAGTAGTTTGCTTGTTTAATTAGTTACATCTTCTGCAAGGATAGGAAATTTGGAATTTTTTGAAATCTTGGAATTGGATGGAAGTTCAACAATGGTATACGTATATCCTTCTGGAAGGATGATTGATTGAGGTCCAAGGCTCTAGTGGAATGTGAGAAGTTTTTTCCTCTAATGACCTATGTTGAGTGCTCCCAGGGCTTCATCGTGGAAAATTATATAGACATGTCAGGTTTAGGAAGTGTAAAATTTTATGTTGGTTAGATAATTTCTCACACTAAAAAGTTTATAATCTTATGTCAGAACTAAATAATTTTCTAATTCATAATATAGTTGAGGTAGATATTTTAATTTGGGAAGGTTACCCCTCAGTTAGATCTCGATTGACTTAGCCTACCAAGTTATTTTAAGTATGGAAGGAATGATCCATAATAAGTTCCCTATGGAGGTCATTTGGTTTCTGAAGGGCCTACCTAAGGATAAATTATTTTTTTGGACAATCACTCTTAATAGAATCTTAACTTTTGATCAGTTGAGAAAAAGAAGTTATGTTGGTCCATCTATGTGTTCCCTATGTCATGTCAAGGAGGAATTAAGTGATCACATTCTGCTACATTTATCTTTTCCTTGGGAAGTTTGGGGGTTGTTTTGGGGTAGTTTCAGCATTAAGTTCCATTTTTTCAAGAACCTTAGGCTCTTTCTCTTCCCGTGGAAGCTTAATCTGAAATCCCCATGATTAAATCAAGTTTGGGAGGCTGTTCCAGTGGTGGTGTGTTTGAATATTTGGATGGAAAGAAACAAATAAATTTTAAAAGATTATTCCCATTCAATGGGGTAGATCTGGCAAGTGGTAAGAAAATCTCTAAAGGAATCATGGTGACATGGGGTGTTAGTGCTCTTTCCCAGGACCCAAGAGAGTATGAGTGGATCTAGAATTGGTTTGATTCTTGTATATATGATAAGGGGATTAGGGTTAGTAAGGGGTAGGTTTTATTACCCAAACACTATTAGAGTTCCTCAAACATGGGTAAGATAAAAATGAATCTAGATCAAGCTTATAAAGGAAGCCCTAACATGGGAGGAGTGGATGGGTTTCTCATGACCATGATGGAAAATCATTATTAATTTTTCCCAAGAGATAAGAGTGGAGATGAATAAGGTAGAGGAAGCTCATGCTATGTTGAAATGAATCTAAGTGCCAATGGAGCATGACTAGGAGAAGCTGATTGTAGAAAGAGATTCTTGGATTATTATTAATGCACTATGTGTTGGCAAGACCAAATATTGGAATATTCACATTATTATTGAGGAAGTGGATGATTTTAGGGGTTTCCTAAAGCATGTAGAGTTTGACATATGAAATAAGTGGGGAATTTAGTGGTGAATTAGGCAATGAATGCAATGGTGAATCTAAGAGAAAATCATAAGAGAAGTTATATGGAATTGACCCCCCCTCCCCTTCCCTATTCTGAATGATTTATTGAAGATACTAACTTAGGATGTCAAGACAAGCATGGATAGGTTGAGTTGATGTAGATCATTGGGACATAAAATACTTAAGATGGATTACCTATCTAGTTGAAACCAAGGGAGTGAATTAATGATACCTAGGCATTTGTTTTTTTATGAGAGGAAGTGTCATGAGGTGGTGAGTGAAATTTGGTAAGAGCTTGAGGTGATAGAAGCATCTACTCTGGGTAATCATTTTGGTAGTTGGTTTGTGTTTTAGATGTTTGATAACTTGTGTTAGGAGATGGGTATTTAGATGATGGGATAGTGGTGGCTTTTAAACCAATGTCATTTATTTTAGTTGTGGCTTAGGGAGTTTGAGTAATGTCATGAAAAAGCTTTGGACTACTGTAGGTAGCCTCAATAGACAAGGGAAAAGGGGTGAAATTAGAGTCAAGGATTCATCTAAAGACTAAAAGAGGGTGCCAATTAGCTTATCAAGAATGACAAATAGGGGAGGTAGTGTCAACTTAGTTTGCCGACCATATCGATAAGGAAATTCATAATCTATTGATGCAAATTTAACTGCAAAATATATGGCAGACAATAGCAAAGATCGATGAGCTAGAGGAGCAAGAGATTGTGAAGGTCTTAAAATCATTCATGATGGATCTTAAGCAATCCATTGGGTGTAGAAATGTCTTTTATGTTGCACAAAAAATTAGTGGAGTGAATCTTTTATCAAATGCAACTGGTTCTTTCACTTTACATTAAGAGCATTTGGATTTGGAGATGTTTATTCACTCATTGGGTGTAGAGCCTATAGACCATAGCCATGTAATATTGGATGGGATTGTGAAATTGAAAATAATTTTAACCTTCCTAGTGGCTAGGCTTGGGATGCAGCTTCCACTTGAGTGCATTTTCAAGCCTCATGTGTGTTATGATGGTGAGGAAGGGGATCAGGGCAATGTTGAGGTTGCATATGGTGGGCAAGGTGGAGAGTGGGTTGTGTGGGTTGTACAAGTAGCAGAGGGAAATCTACCTCTAGGAGCATAGGTCATTGTGTTAGACTGAATATGGTATTGCAAGATGGAATTTGGTTCTGGGTTGGTTTTTTTAGCAGGAAGTTGGTGCCATAGTTTTTTTTTTTAACTCTATTGGGTCTTTTGTAAAGTCTCAATGTAATAGCTGATAGCTTATATACATAAAATTATTGTTCTAGGTTTTTGCCTAGCTCTTGTGATGGAGGAATGGTAGTTTTGATGTTTGATCCTCACCAAGCAGGTAGCACCTTGTTAAACATTTTGGTGGGTATAAATCATGTTTTAGTTTTTGCCTACAGGGTTGATTCTTCGGGCTGTTTTTCATTCTCTTTTTGCTCTAAGGATGTCTCATAGTTATCTCAAAAAAAAAAAAATGTTTCTATTTAGTAAATAAATATATATATTTATATTTTATTTCATTAATATCACACACTATGAAACGTAAAAGCAAAAGCATAAAAGGAAAAGTTATTCTACAAAGAAATTTTAAAATTAGGGCTATCAGATCCTCCACATAAAATAAAAAATTCCATCAAATAAATTTCTATGGAGTTGTCTAATTTTTAATTAAAATGCTGATGGCAAATTGGACATAGAGATGCTTGTCTTTATTTTCATCGTGGAAAATGCTTCCTCCAATTTGGATTGTAATAAATGATTTTTTACAATTTTATTTTAAGGAATATAATATTTACACTTTTACTTTAAGGAATATTTTATTTTAAGGAATATTTATGGTGATTTACATTGAATGAGAATTTGGTGGTGTAAATTAATAATTGATCCTCCTCTTTGTAGATTGAAATCATCTTTTTATTCATTTTTAAATTTCTTATATATTACCATTCTAGTTTAAAAAGTATTCTTTTAAAAGAAAGTAAGAGTAAAATTACTAATATTACTTTTAATAAAAGTATATTAAAATATAAAATTTGAAATAGAAGATTTTTTATTTTTATTATAAAAAAATAAAAAAATAAAAAATGCAAACTTTATTAAGTATTACAATTTAATTTGTATTATGATAATGAAATAAGGTTTGTAGTTTAACTGGTGAGGATGATGGTTGATTATATTCATCCAACAAGGTACAAATTTCTCTAGGTACCTAATACAGAGAGTCAAGCGATTAAAGTCAAGATCATGCCCTAAGTGACTTTGACAGTGTGGATGTCCCTTACTCGTCGTTGCCTAACCAAAAGAGTTCACTAATTTAGATATACACTTACTCATCATTATAATCCACTGTATATTTATTTCTAAAATATAAACTGAGATATTGATATTCTATATAATTCAATAAGTCCATATAAATACCTTTTGTAAAAACATGCACAAAAAAAAAACTTAATCATACCTTCCACTAAAATATAAAGACATACCAATCTTCAAAACATATGAATAAAAAAGAAGAAAACAAGTTAAAATCATTGATGAACTAATACATCTTTCTTATTCATACACCCAATAAGATGTTATGGCACAAGTTCCTCTCTCTCCACCCAAAGAGCACACAATGGAAGACAGAACTGCCTTACCACCTCGAGGTGGACACCATCATAATCAATCTCAATGGGCCACTCTCATAGTGACACCCCATAATAGTGCATGCCCCCTCCCGAATAACAACAAGGGTGGCAGCATCTACCTCTTTCTCCTACTAGACAAGATGGTTGGGATTTTCCTCCTCCTCTTTGACATTTGGATGCTTGGGGGATGCCACCTGGAGGTTGGTTGGACGTGCTGGACAAGTTTCCCAGGCTTTCTCTAGCCATTTCATCTACTTGGATGCAGGAAGAAGAAAATGATAAGGACACTGCTTAAGCTTCTAGTTGAGATCTAATTCCAGATGGCAATGACTTACCAAGCTTGAGATGGATTCCTAATGATATGGATCCTCCACCTTCTGGGCTTGCTCTGGTAGCTTAATATTTTCTCTTATGATATTATGAATTGTTCCTAGATAGGGCCTTGTTGTTTTTGCTGTTGATATTTCTTGATCCTAATTTAACTTTTTCTTATGCTATGCCTAGTTTGATGTTTAAAATGTGCTTCCATACCCCCTATGTTTTAGTAAAGTATTTGTATATTTATTTTATTAATATATATAAATATATTTCATTAAAAAAAATAGTCACATAAATAATTAAGTTACAAAATATTATTTCATAAAATATATACAATTGTTTCGAGTGTAGCAATAATGATGTAAAACTCTATTCTACACAAATGAGATTGAAAATTTCTCTTACGTCCAATTTGAGTACCTGAATCTAAAGTTCTTGTGGGAGTTGGCAATGAATTTTGAGATGTAGAAGGTGGAATTGGATGTCTTAGGGGAGAAGTGTGAGGTGGAGATACATGTGGGGATAATGGCCTTGGAGGTGGTAAAAACATTTGTTGAGAAGTATATTGTGATTTTATTTCCCATTAGGCATGGCTCTTCCCCCTATCAAAATCAATGAACTAACATTTGATCTTATCAATCAATATAGATGTATCTATATGAAGAGTGGTAGTTTGATGGTAGTAGAGTATGCAAGTCTAAAATCACATAGTTTTCTATAAGTGATATGTGTGGGGTGTATAGTATTTTATGCGATATATGTAATAGTTTTATGTAATTTGGTATGTGTTTTTATATCAAATGATTGTAAGAAGATGAAAAGACTTCTGTGAGATGAAATTGAAAGGTTAAAAATGTAAAGCAATAGAGTCTCTTTGAAACTATATAAATACTTGTATTGTAAAGTAGAAATAGTTTCAACTTTGAGAGATAGTAATATAGAGATCAATTGATGGTTCCATTAAACATTTTTATGTTGTTCCATGCACATTTGTTCCCTATTCTATTTTAATCTACATGTTTAATATAATGAAGATGTATGATTTGTGTTTTAAAACTATGTATAATTGAATATCCAATACCTCTAAATGAAATGACTTGTCCTATCCCCATCTGAAGATTCCACTTCTATATATAAACTCACATAATACCAACCTTAGCATGTTCTAGTGGGGTTTTCTAGGAACCTTTTCTAACAATGATGTGGCGAGTGTGGAATCTGAAACATATTGAAGTGGTTACCCAGTCAAAGAGATTTAGAACAATGGTTGGATGAAATAATTTAGAAGTTCGCAAAGTAAAAGCCAAGTGAATTGGAAGCACTATGAAATAAATTATAATTGAGCATATTCATGGCTAAATCTATGCATTTTGTGGTGAAAATTTACCGAACTATTTGTTTATTTATTGTCAAGAATTGAATATTATTGCTTTAGGCCTAGAGAAATAGAGCACTTTTTTTGGATTGAAAAAAAGTGAAACCTATACATAAATTATATGCATGTGATAGATCAATGGATGAAAAAAACATTGATGGATAAGTCACTTATTTTTTTATGCAAGAATTAATTAGGTTTGAAGTTGCATAATATTTATTCATAAGAGACATCAAAGGAAAATTTATTCAGTGAGTACATGTAGTTATTAAAATGTTGGTTGTGGAGAAGGCCATTGTGCCAATCCCAACCGATATTAATTATTCATATAGGGCACTATGGGGACACAAACCGAAAGGAGATGAATGATGAAAAATTGAGAGAAGGAACTTAAACATGTTAGGTTGTGGAGCTAAAAGCTTCAGCTGTTGCAAACATGGAGGAGGTTGCTGAGTTCCAGGGAGACCGGCGTCGACAGAGTGTAGTGCAGAGGGCAACCGACATCCGCAGGTGTGAACAGGAAGGCAACCAGCATTGGCAGGAGGTCGGCTGAAGTTGGTCACCTCCAGGTAGATAGGGATCGATGTCGGTCACCTGTGGCAGTTTTAGAACTATTCGTTGCACAGATAGTTAGTTCGTTGAACCGAGAGTTTGCATGTAAAGATTATTTTTGGTCTTGAGTTGCGTTTCTAATTATTGTAATTAAGAGATTCTAATTATTGTAATCATGAGATCTATATAATAGACTCATGGACTGTATTGTAAACTTGTGCTAGAGAGTAAGAGAGTAGAAAATAGCTCCTTCTAAGAGAAGAGAGCATGGTGTGTTCCTCCTAGTTCCAAAGGGGTGCTGAGAGTGTATGATCAGGGAGAGTTGCAGGTTATGCAAGTTCTACTAGAAGATCCACTGGGGTACTGGTTGAAGAATCATAAGGACCTTGTGAGGCAAGGACAAGGGTTCTTTAGGGTGTAGAGACATCTACATGGTGAGTAGGGTCTGGTGATTTGTAGGTGGCAGCAAAGAGCAGGGAGATCTACTTGGAGTACAGATGTGTACTTGGTGTACTGGCAGAGTGTTACTGACTGGTGGAGGTGAACAACAACTCTATATTTGAGTTGGTTGTTGGGACCGTAAGAGAGAGGAAAGTGTTGGAGGAGAATTACTGGTGAACCCTAAAAGTGTGGGAGCTCTAGAGGTGTGGAGAAGAAGTGTGGCGACTTCTTTATTATATTTCCTTTTGTATGAGTATTAATACAATTGGGTATTGTCTCTCATATTCTGTATTTTTTCATATTTCTAGTTACTTATCATTCTGGTTAAATTCTGTGTTTAGTTGCTAATACAGAGGTAATCATATATATACTCTTATTTGTGGAGAGTAGTGGATCTTGACAGTTGGTATCAGAGCTTTTGGTTGGGTTACTAACAGGTGGTTTTAGATCTGGTTAGTGTTTGTTGATTACAGGGTACTCACAGGGGTTTTTGATTGAGTGGGAGTATAGCAATGGTAGAAGAAAGTAAGCTATGAATGGAGAAACTGAATAGCATGAACGGTCTGATTGATGGAAAAAAAGAGCAGGGAAATAAAGATTGTTGGTTGGTAGAAGATCAGTATGAAGAAGGAGCAGATGTTACAGGTGATGTTGCACAGGGTGTTCTGGATAAAGTAGAATCTTGGTTCACAGATTCTGTTGCCTCTTTCCATGCAGCTTGAAATAGAGCATCTTTTCATGAGTATGTCTAGGGAGACTTTGGAGAGATTTATTTAGGGGTTGGTGAGCCTTGTCAGATTATTGACAAAGGGGAAGTGAAGCTGAAATTGCAGATGGATAACACATGGGTGTTGAAGGAGGTCATGCAGGGACCAGTCTTGAAAATGTGTCTAATTTCTTCAAGAAAGTTGGGTGATGAGAGATGCACAGTAACTCTCATAGCAGATGCACTTGAATTAGATGGTGGTAAGAAATTAGGTATCCTTTATCTATCTACTTATATTACTGATTCACCTTTTGTTGCAGAGATGTGGCTTTGTAGGCTTGGTCACATATGTAGGAGGGGAATGCATGTTTTTAAGTAGAGGTCAGATATCTTTGACAAACTTAAGAACTAGAAAGCCTTGGTTTTCATGGAGGAGATGACAGACAAAGATTAGGTGAGGGAACTAAATTATTCTGAGTAGGGTTGTGTTAATTGGAACAGGGTTATGACCCAAAAGGAGCTCACAAGAAAAGGTCATCACTCACTAGCAAAAAATAGAGACCAACGTCGGTTAGAAAATTGACGTTAGTGTCCATGCAGGGACTGACATCAGCTATGTGATGACTGATGTCGGCAACTAAGGGGTAGATAGGCATCGACATCGATCATGGAGAACCGACATCGGTGATGAGGCAGTCACAGGAAACTGACAACGGTCGGGTGCAGACTGAGATGTGAACGGCATCGGTCATTGAGATGGATTTTGGGTAGACAACAAGCTGTTAAGGAGTCTCAAACACCCATATGGAGGACTAAAAGGGAAACAGTGGGAGCTTGGCATGGATGAGGATTGTGATTCTTTGGAGAAGAATCAAATAGGAGTTTTTGGTGGAGTTGCCAGCTGGAAGAAAGCACTGAGAGACAAATGGATGTTCATGATGAAGAAGAGCGGGAATGGACACATGAGATGGAAGGCCAAGGTATATGGTCTTGAGGTAGCTGCAGGACAGTGGTACAAGTTTGACAGGTGGATGACTAAGCATGGCTTTAGTCAATGTCAGTGTAACTATTGTGGTTTTTTACTTTACTAGGTGGATGATGAGTCGCGACATTATCTTGTTATTGTATGTGGTGGGTCACTTATTGTAGGGTTACACATGCAGGGAGTTTCTGAGCTAAAAGGTAAAGTTAGTTCAGAGGTATGTTATGAAGAATTTGGTAGCAGTGAAATTCTTTAGCATAAGAGACATGGAAGATCATAGGTTGATTTTGTCTCCAAGTGGGAGCTGATGTGAAGAAGGTGTTGGTAGGGTTCAAGATGCAGGATGCAAAATCGATAAGCACACCAAGGGTTAAATAGTTCAAGAAGAGCTTAGAATAGTGTTCAAAATCACATGAGGTCTAGTGTAGACCTAAGTTTTCCCAAGCAATGGGAGTTGTCAGAAAGTATGGAGCCAATTTGGGAAAGAAGCACTGGAGGGCAGTTCAGTGGATTCTCAGGTATTTGAGAGGGATCAGCAGCAGGTTGACATGCTATGCAGGGTCAAGGACTTCACTACATGGAGTTGTAGGTTTGGATGTGGCAGGTTACTTGGATGACAAGGTAGTGCATCACAGGTGTGTGGTGGTTGGTCTTCAGGATTGAACTTGAAGATGGATACAAGCCAGGGAGCAAATTAGATGGTGTATAGGTACAGGTACAGTTGTAGCTATTTATCTCCAAATGGGAGATTGTTAGGTTATGGATCTTAAAGCTTCAACTATTGCAAACATGGAGGAGGTTACTAAGTTCCATGGAGACCGGTGTCAGCAGAGTGTAGTGCAGAGGGAAATCGACATCGATAGGTGTGAATAGGAAGGCAACCAGCATCGATAAGAGGTCGGCTGACATCAGTCACCTCCAGGCAGATAGGGATTGACATCGGTCATCTGTGGCAGTTCCAAAACTGTTTGTTGCACGGACAGTTAGTTTGTTGAATTGAGAGTTTGCATGTAAAGATTATTTTTGGTCTTGAGTTGTGTTTCTAATTATTGTAATTAAGAGAGTCTAATTATTGTAAGCATGAGATCTATATAATAGACTCATGGGCTGTATTGTAAACTTGTGCTAGAGAGTAAGAGAGCAGAAAATAGCTCCTTCTGAGAGAAGAGAGCATGGTGTGTTCCTCCTAGTTCTAAAGGGGTGTTGAGAGTGTATGATCAGGGAGAGTTGCAGGTTATGCAAGTTCTACTAGAAGATCCATTAGGGTACTGGTTGAAGAATCATAAGGACTTGGTGAGGCAAGGACAAGGGTTCTTTAGGGTGTAGAGACATCTACATGGTGAGTAGGGTCTAGTGATTTGCAGGTCACAACAAAGAGTAGGGAGATCTACTTGGAGTATGGATGTGTACTTGGTGTACTGGCAGAGTGTTACTGATTGGTGGAGGTGAACAACAACTCTATATTTGAGTTGGTTGTTGGGACCATAAGAGAGAGGAAAGTGTTGGAGGAGAATTACTGGTGAACCCTAGAAGTGTGGGAGCTCTAGAGGTGTGGAGAAGAAGTGTGGTGACTTCTTTATTGTATTTTCTTTTGTATGAGTATTAATACAATTGGGTATTGTCTCTCATATTCTGTGTTGTTTCATATTTCTAGTTACTTATCATTCTGGTTAAATTCCGTGTTTAGTTGCTAATATAGAGATAAACATATATATACTCTTATTTGTACAGAGTAGTGGATCCTAACAAAACACGAACCCAAAAGATGGAGAACAAAAAGAAGTAGAGTGAGAAGGATATTCTAGGATTTAAGAGAGAGTTGCAACCAAAAAAGATATGGAATAAATAGAATTATTCTCAAGTAAATACAAATAGGAGTATGATAGAGATTACGAAAAATACAAGAGGAGATAGACCTAAAAGAGAAGATAAAGACTATGAATATGGGGAACTTAGAGTACATGAAGGAATTGAAGGCACCAAATAGATCTAAAGGAACATATAGGATTGGGAAAGAGACATGGATAAAGTTAAAGAAAGATAATGAAGATATCATGGAAAGGTTGCAATGAAGAAAATAGAGAAGCTTGATGGTAGTTTTAGGAAGTAGTTACAAGGGAAGATATTATTTGAAGATGAGGAAGGATAATATATTGAAGAATTTTTTATGAGTCTCAGGATTAATTCATGTTCAAATTCAAGTGAGGAAGATACCTTGGATAAGGATCATTAAATCTAATGGGGTGCATACCCTGTGCCTATTTTTAAAAAGGAATAAGTAGCGAGGAAGTTAAGAGAAAGAATGAGTGGTTTGATGAGAATTTAGAAAACTTTGGAAGGTTAAGTTAAAAAACTTTGAAATTTTCTATAAAATAAAAGTATTTTTACTCCAAATATAGTTGCCACAAATTTCAAGACATATGTTAAGTCTAGTCTAAAATATCCAATTATTTTAGGCATGAATGCAAAAAATATGAATCTCAATGTTGTTTCTAATTCTCATGTTGCTACTTTATTTATTGTTCTCCCCATTGCCTCTAAAGCTAAGTAAGTTCATTTTAAGAAAACTGTGGGAGCCTTGGCAAGTGCTTAGCTTCATCTTTCTTCTACTCAGTTGGGTTCGCCACTACCTTATTCTAGTACTACTCAATCCACTTCCATTGTCTCATCTATGAAAGCTAGTAAGAAGAAGGATACTTATGCAATGCATACCATTCCCCAGTTTGGTAATGTGGATTAGTCTAAAATCATCTTTCCTTCCTTACTAGATACATTGCATGTGGAGGCATTGATGTAGTCTTCTAGGGATATTTTGTTGGAGGCTTCCTCCCAAGACACTCAACCAATGGATACAATAGAACTGGTGATTCCAAAATGGGAAACAAACTTGGAAACCCAAGCTACACAAAGACCAAATCTAGTGATTACAGAGTTGCCTACTGTGAGCTCAATTATAAATCTAAAGGAACTATCTAGATGATCAAGAAAAGGAAGATCCAATATGAATCTGGTAGGGTGTGATTTTAGAGGAGAGATAGGACATCTTCTAATTATCCAAGAGAAAGAATAGGAGAATTGGAGTGTCTCCCTACAATGAATATTTTAAGCCTTATCTTGAAACTCATACAGAGGCTTTTATGGAACTCCATGTGAGTATCGAGTAGGCTAGACAAGAGCTATAACAAGAGATAGAGTGCATGCAAGAGAAACAATAGATTGTGCATGTTCTTGGGGAAATTTAGAGTGACATCCAGAATGTATCTCTCAAGTTATATAATATCCTAGACACCATTAACTTAATGAAAACCAAATTATCTACCCATTTGATTAAAAAATCAAAATTGTTCAATTATTTTAAAGAGGATAAGAATAAATTGAACTTACTCATGTTTTACATAACTAATAAGGCCTACAACCATCTAAATTTTATGACACCACTTGAGGTAACTAATGCTCTCAATTTGGTAGCCATCAAGACATAAAAGCTAGGGGTTGGGCATCAAATGCATAAGCCTTGATCCCAAAACTAATAGAGCATAAAAGGTAGATCTTGTAAATTTTGGATGAGTTAAAACTATCTCAGGCTAGAGACTCCTTAGGGAAGCTAATAAGTAGGGCTAATTTTAACCAATTAATTTAGCAAGCCTTTGCTAATTTCAAGTAGGATCTTTAGGGTTGTACTCTATGTAAAATTTAAAATGAACTTAGCTTTGAAAGTAAAAAAGCTACTAAAGTAGAAATATTTTAGGTGGGATTCATAACCACAAAGGTTGAGCATGGATGGTTATTGGTACAAATCACTAGAGTGCACATGCCATCTATTTTGAATATAGATGCAATAAGATTACAACATAGTGTCAAATACAAGCATTATCAAGACCTACAAGTAAATAAATAAGCTGAGGCTGGAGCATCCAATTCAACTCCGCCATCTAGTTTAGTTCCTCTGACTAATACAAGTTCAACCATGTAGGCTCCAGCTTTGAGTAAACCTTAGTTTTCTTAGGTTGATTTTATATTATTTTTTTTGCATGTAAGTTGTAAAATGAAACTAAAGTTTATTTCTACTTAATGAATGCATGTAATATTTAACTGATGAATTTTGTAAGCATACACAAGTTACATTGGATTGTAAGAATGAGTCTTATTTTGAAGACTTAGTTTTGATCAACTTTAATTATACATGCAGAATTTACATCAATTAAACTCTCATTCTGATTATTAGCATGTAATTTTAGAACTTTGCATGGGTTTGGAGGATGAGGTGACCCATACTCAAATATATTTATACTTGTAATCCTCTCTTTTTCAAGTATTATAAATTTTATCAATATAGGAAGAAATCTTTTTTTATTGTCATGTAACTATGTTTATGTCTTTGTATTCCAATTCTATGTTAATAGTTGTGTTTATTTTTCTGGTTGGTTGATTTAGCAATTTAAAGTGTACAAAATCTACCTAAAATTCTTTATTGTTATTAGTGTTGTATGTTTGTTGAAGATGTGTAATAGCTATTGGATGATTAGCATACATCATTTATTATATGTAACTAGTTTGACTATGTCATTTCTCTGAGTGTGCAGAAGTGTTTTCTATGATATAACTTTCTAAGAGTAAGCAATAACTACCTTAGATACCTCTATGATTTGAGTTATAATCTTTTGAACAAGGGTGTGTAACAACAAATATAAATAAAATCAACCTTTAGTTGATATCTTAGATTTTACTATATCATTTTTTGCTCAGACTACCTTACTATGTTTGTATGTGTGTAAGCAATGGCTATTAGCTACAAGCATTGGTTCTAAGACACTTGTCCACAAAGAGACCACCCTAAAAGTAATCCCTCTTGAGATCATAAAGCCTTCTTTTTTACTCTATCTTTCCTTCTTTTGGAGTTTTTTTTATATCTACCCACTTTATCATAAGTTCCATCCATCCAACTTGAATAGGTTTTAATTTATTTTAGGATTCACTCATCCACACACACACAAAAAAATTTAACCTAAATGCTCAGCCTATTATTCCACCACCTAGTTGTTTAACCATACCTAAAACTCATACCATAGAGTTGAGTTTATCTCCATTGAGATCCTAAAACATTATAGGTTACCTCATTAATCTATGGTGTGCATAAAAACCATATCAATTAAAAATTGGCATTAGGAGGGACTTTGTGTGCATTTCCCTAGAATAAGTTGTCCCCTACATTTAAGTTACACTGGAGACAATCAAAATAGCAATTAATTCTAAGGCCCAAGATAATATGTTCATTTCACCTCTGTTGATCCATTGAAAGCTTAGATCTACTATGGACATTCCTATAATACCCTGGGCTAATACACCTTCCCTAATGAGAAGCACCTAACCCATTAATCATCTTATGGCTCAGCCTTGTTTAGTTGGGTCCATTATTTTCATCCCAAGAGATGTGTGTAATTTACCAAGGAATCCAAATAAGTACCTACCTTCTTTATCCTCTTCAAGAGGAATAGTAATAGAGGGAAATGTCAAGTCTTTCAAATCTGCTTTAAGGTTGATGAATGTCACTAATGAAGACGTTTCATGAAGGCATTTCCTATTCACATTGTTATATATTTCTTATGATTGGGTCCTCAACTTAAAATAGAACTCAATTACTTCATGGTACTTGTGTCAAAGCACTTTTCTTTCCTAATTTAGACAAGTTACTAGTCCAAGTCTAGTGTATCATCTCACCAGTATGAAGAGGGATCCAAATGAGCCAATTTGTGCTTTTAACGTGAGGTTTCAAAAGATGTACAATTGGATAAGTCCTGCATATAAACCATAAAAGGGTTTAACACTAGAAATGTATAAGACTGATTTAAATACGATCACTATAGTATTTATGTGAAGAGATACTAATGCTATCACTCTAGAATTGGCTTATGAATAAGTGATTGACATTGATAGGGAACTCAATTCCCAAATACCATTCACTCCCAACCTCAATGTTAGTTTTCCAATTTTGAATCCAATGCCTCATGTGAATCAGAATGTTCTTGCATTCAACCAAAATATGCTATATACACTACCTCCTATGATGAAACATTACATAATTCAAAATTATGGATTCTTAAGCACTCATCCACAAATGAAGCGTCATGAACAAATTCAACATTCAATCCCATCCAATACTATAGTTTCCCACAATCTAGATTCTACCGAAGCAAAATTAGATTCTATAAAGAGAATGGTTCAAAATTTAAGAAATGACTTCTTGGACATGTAGAGGAAGATAGGCAATGCTAATGATCAGAATAATAATCAAAATTTTGGATTTATAAGATATAGTAGGCCTTTCAACAAGTCTACAAGTAATGTAGAATAACAATAAGCTAATAAGTTACAAGAGATCACCATAGTGGAGACAACCTTGCCCAATTGGTACAGGGTTCACAACACATCACAACATGGTGAGCTTTATTATGTTGAGTTTCATGTAGCATTTAAAAATCTTTCAAAGATAAATGGTGAGGCAAGATTTAATGAATAATCCACCAGAGTTCCCCCATGCTACTAGTTACTCAAGCATAACTATGGTATTTGAAACTCATGAGTTTCCTTTCTAAAGTAAAGATGAAAATGTACTAGAGGATAATTCAAATAAGGTGCATGCTTTGTAGCAATTCTAGATAATTAATTATTATTGGGATTTGAGGTGTCTTAACCTTGATAAGTCAAGACACTATTCATGTGATGAGTTGGCAGTGGTGAGTTGGCAATGACTGTGCATGTGATGTGGTAGGTGATGCAAGTTTTGATGCAAGTGTTGATGTGGTTTTTGATGAGTTGGCATTGCTCATAGAGGAATCTACATGATATAAGTGCATGTGAGTTGGCATGGCCCACTAAAGAGACAAGTTGTTATCTTTTGAGATGCACATGATTTTAATTTAGGTGAAATTTGACAAAATAATGGATAGGGGGTGAATTTCTAAGTGGTTTCATGATCTAGAGTGAAAGGAGGAGTCAAAATTTGGTGGATAATCTCTTGTAAGCATGTGGAGTCACACGAGATAGTGGGGAACAAGTTACTATTCTAGATTGGAGGCACATGCGAGAGTGGGGTACAATTTTGGAGGCTTGTGAGAGTGGATGATGATATGTCACAAGTGAAGGGTCTATTTTTTTACCAAATAATAAGACTACAAGCATGTTACTATTGATAAAAAATGGTGCCACTAAAGGTTGGTGAATTTATTGTCTTTCCCATTAAGTTTCTTCATCATGTAATCTACTTTATAATTTCTATAAGTAGAAGCATTCTCATTTATAATTGTAATATGCAAGTAATGCATGAACTAGTTAATATTTGTAAGCTTGTAAGCTATAGAGCTTGTGTAAAGGCACTAAATCTTTCAACTAGTTCTTCTCTTAGGTATATTACCAGTGATGCTCTTGTGAAGGTTTCTCTACAAGTGTATGGCATATTCATGTTGATTTGAATAATACATTGAGTTGCTTTAGATTGTGGGGTTTTTCTCTTGAAAGGGTTTTCCTGACATAAGTCAATTGTTATGGTATGCTTATTACTTTTACTTGTATGTTTTTTCTTATCATTGTGTTACAAGTTCAAATTATTTGCATATTCTCCTCTCTTGGTTAGTGTAAGGAATTATTTATGCAATCTTATATTCCTTTCAAGTGGTATCAAAGCCTAGCCAATTTTGGTTCTAGTTGTGAATTTGTTGAATTTTTTGAACTAATCTAGTTTTGAGTGGGAGCTTATGCAAGGAGATATTTAGAGTTCTTTCTTATAGGAATTTTAAGATGGTAAACACATCAGGGAGAATGGAGGTTGAAAAGTTTTCAAGAAATTTTTTTGAGATGTCGAAGATAGATATGGAAGATCTATTGATTGAACATGATATATGGGATGCCATTGATGAGAATGTTCAAAGACCTGTAGATCGAATTGAAGTATCTAAGTATGACTTGATGGAATGGAAAGCCAAAAATCTCATTAGATTGTGCCTAGTAGATTTTGTACTAATTATCCATGAAGAGACTACAAAAAATAAGTTGTGGATGAAACTAGGTGAGATCTACCAAGTTAAGTTTCTTGTTAATAAGATTTTCTTGATAAATAAATTGTATTATTTGAGAATAGATGAAGGTGGACAAATTATAGAGTGCCTAGAATAATTTAATAGGCTAGTGGCTCAATTAGGATCAGTCAGTGTTAAAATGGATGAGGAAGAGTGATGTCAAATTTTTCTTTATTTTTTACCTGACTCATTGGATTCTCTTGTTATGGCTATAGGAAGTACTTCTATAACCTTGAAAGTTGAGGATGTTGTAGGTTATTTACTTTTTGAAGAAATGAGAAGGAAATTTTTCATTAGTGTCAAAGAGGCCCTTCATGTTTGAGGAAGATATAAATAAAGAGGCAAGAAGAATGAAAAGCATGAAAAGTCTAAATCCAAGTGTTGTGGTGTGGAGCTAAAAGCTTCAACTGTTTGCAGACACTAGAAGGAAGGATGCTGAAGAACCAGAGCCACCGGTGTCGGCAGTATGACCGATGTCAGTCAAGTGCAGTGGAGAAGGAGACCGGCGACGGCAGGAAGTCAGTCGACGTCAGCAGCACCAGACCAGTAGGGACCGGCGTCAGTCACCTGTGTATTATCGGAACTGCTGTTGACGAACAGTCAGTTAGTTGAACTGAGTGTTTGCATGCTAAGGGGCTAATTTAAGTCGCGGGCTGTGTGTCTAATTTTAGTAGTTAGAGTTCTATTTTTTGTAAGCATGGGATCTTATTTATAGACCCATGAGGCATGTATTGTAAAATAATTCTAAGGCAAGTAAAGGCATTGAAGCTAGCAAGGTCAAGGAGATCAGCTGAAGCATTCAAGGAGGGATAGCAACTCAGGCTTTAGAGTTGTTGTGTTGAGCAAGAGAGAGAGGGAAGAAGGTCTTGAGGTGTGGCAAGCCTTTGAGGTGGAGGAAGAAGTGGCATCTTCCTTATTGTATTTTCTTCTAGTAGTATTTAATACAAGAGTGTCTATTGTCTCTCAAATTCTTTGTTGTCTCAATTTTCTAACTACTTTATCATTCTGGTATAATTCCGTGTTTAATTGCATATAAGAAAGTAATCAATTGTGCTCTAATTGGTAGAGCTACAGATCCCCTGACAAGTGGTATCAAAGCTACGGTTTGCAGGAAGCAGGGTATTGTTTTTTATTACAGGTCATTCACAGGGTTTTCTGATTGAGTGGGAGTTTAGTAATGGCAGAAGAAAGCAAGCTACGAATGGAGAAGTTTAACGGCAAGAATTATCAACACTGGAGGATGCAGATTGAGGACTATCTGTATCAAAAGGATCTGTACTTACCATTGGGTGGGGTTGCATGCAAGCCCACAGATATGAAGGATGAAGAATGGAACATTCTTGATCGGAAGGCTCTCGGTTCCATAAGGTTGAGCCTTACATCGTCTGTGATTTCCAGCTTATCACAGTGCAAGACAACGGAAGAGTTGATAAAGTCCTTGGTGAATTTATATGAAAAGCCCTCGGCTTCTAACAAGGTATACCTTATGAAGCAGCTATTTACTTTGCAAATGCAGGAAGGTGGATCGGTACATACTCATCTCAGTGATTTCCATGGTTTGGTAAACTAACTAGCTTCAGTCAATATTGTTTTTGATGATGAGGTAAAGGCTCTCTTGATTTTATGTTCTTTGCTTGAAAGTTGGGACGGTATGGTCATGGCAGTAAGTAATTCTGCATCTGCTTCTAAAATCTTAAAAGTTGATGATGTTGTGAGTGTGATCTTGAATGAGGAAATACGTAGGAGAAGCACAGGTGAATCATCAGGGAATGCTCTAAGTGCAGAAAGTAGGGAAAGGCAAAGGGAGAAGGTTGAGCAAGGGAAATCAAGGTCAGGAAGGAGATCCGAGTCCAAAGGTATTACCTGCTAGTTTTGTGGAAAGAAAGGACATACGAAGGAGTGTTGGTTGAGAGATAAAGAGAATCAACATGCAGGTATGGGAGAAGCAAAGGATGCAAATATTGTGATGCAGGATGCTCTCATACTTTCTTTAGATAGTCAGGTAGGATCATGGATTTTAGATTCTGGTTCATCTTTTCATGCATCCCCAAACAGAGATTTGTTCTATGAGTATGAACAGGGAGACTTTGGAGTTCTTTATTTAGGGGATGGTACACCTTGTCAGATAGTTGGCAAAGGGAAAGTGCAGCTGAGATTGCAGATTGACAACACATGGGTGTTGAAAGAGGTCATGCATGTTCCGATTCTGAAGTAGAGTCTAATTTCTGTAGGAAGGTTGGGAGATGAGGGATGCACAATAACCCTCACAGTAGATTCTTGGAAGGTTACCAAGGGAGCACTTATTCTAGGAAGAGGTAAGAAAGTAGATACTCTTTATCTGTCTACTTGTATTACTGATTCCACTTTTGGTGTAGATTCGAAGATGTGGCCTAATAGGCTTGGTCACAAGAATAGGAAGGGAATGGAAGTTCTTGATTCAAAAGGTATGCGTTCAAATTTGGAAAGCATAGATACAGTTCACTGTAGAAAGAGGAAATTTGATGCTTTTGACAAGAACAAAGAAGCCTTGGTGTTTATGGAAGAGATGAAGGACAGAGATCAGTCACAAGGGTTGAATAAGTCTGAGCAGGGCAGCATGGACAGAGGTTTGATCCAAGAAGATCTCGCGGATGAAAATTTCATCACTTACAGGAACACACAGACACCGATGTCGGTAGCTTGGCACTGACGTCAGTCATCCAGATACCAACATCGGTCATGTGCAGACCAGCAGGGTCGATAGGTTGGATAGGAGAAGTTCGACGTCGGTCATAAGGACCGACGTCGGCAAGAGGGACACCAGCGTCGGCCAGGGAAACGACGTCGGTAGTCAAGATCAGTGCAGGGAACCGACATCAGTCAGAAGCAGACTGGGAGATGGCCTAGATCGGTCACTGGAACGGATGTTGGGTGAATTACTAAGTCTCAAACACCCATGTAGAGGTCAGAAAAGGTATGTGAACCTCATATTCATTGTTCACCTTCTTTATATTGCTTACTGATAGTCATGAACTAGGAAGATGGAAGAAGTAATGCAGGTAGAATCTAGAAATAGTGGGAGCTTGGCATGGATAAGGAGTGTGAGTCCTTGGAGAACCAAACAGGTATTTGTTGGTAGTGTTGTCAGCTGGAAGGAAGCACTGGATAGAGGGATGGATTCCCATTTTAGAGAAGAGAGTGGATGGATACATGAGACAAAAGGCTATGGTATATGGCCTTGATTATGCTGCAGAACAATGGAGGTTTGACCATTGTATTTCATCTTTACCAGGTTGGATAATATTAGCTACATTATCCTGTTACTATATTGTGTTGCAAGGTTTCATATACAGGGAGTTTTCTGAGCTAAGGGTAGAGTTGGTTCAGAAGTATGTCATGGAGAATTTGGGAGCAGCAAAATTCTTGTGGCATAAGATACAGGTATTGCATCACTGGTTTACGTGGTGGTTGGTCTTCAAGAGTGACATTGAAGAGGGATACAGAGCCTAAAGAACAAAATAGATGGTGTACAGGTATAGGTACAAGTTGCAGTTGTTTATCTCCAAGTGGGAGATTGTTGTGGTGTGGAGCTAAAAGCTTCAACTATTTGCAGACACTAGAAGGAAGGATGCTGAAGAACCAGAGCCACCATCGTTGGCAGTATGACTGACGTCGGTCAAGTGCAGTGGAGAAGGAGACCAGCGATGGCAGGAATTCGGCTGACGTCGGCAGCACCAGACCAGTAGGGACCGGCGTCGGTCACATGTGTATTTTCAGAATTGCTGTTGACGAACAGTCAGTTAGTTAAACCGAGTGTTTGCATGCTAAGGGGCTAATTTAAGTCACAGGATGTGTGTCTAATTTTAGTAGTTAGAGTTCTATTTTTTGTAAGCATGGGATCTTATTTATAGACCCATGAGGCATGTATTGTAAAATAATTCTAAGGCAAGTAAAGGCATTGAAGCTAGCAAGGTCAAGGAGATCAGCTGAAGCATTCAAGGAGGGATAGCAACTCAGGCTTTAGAGTTGTTGTGTTGAGCAAGAGAGAGAGGGAAGAAGGTCTTGAGGTGTGGCAAGCCTTTGAGGTGGAGGAAGAAGTGGCATCTTCCTTATTGTATTTTCTTCTAGTAGTATTTAATACAAGAGTGTGTATTGTCTCTCAAATTCTTTGTTGTCTCAAGTTTCTAGCTACTTTATCATTCTGGTATAATTCCGTGTTTAATTGCATATAAGAAAGTAATCAATTGTGCTCTAATTGGTAGAGCTACAGATCCCCTGACACGAAGTCCAATGGGAAATTCAAATCTCCTAGAAAACCCAAGGTGAGATGTTAAAATTATGGCAACCACGGTCACTACCAATCAGATTGTAAAGAGGAAAAGAAGCAGAGGTATGATTATGATTCTGAGTCTAAGAAGGATGGTAGTGATGCTTTCATTTCAGCCTTGGCAACCCATGTAGGTAATGATGAATGGTTAATTGATTCAGGTGCATCTTATCATATGATCTCTAATAAAAATTGGTTTTCTAATTATGAGGAATTTGATGGAGGTAAGTTGTATTTGGGTGCTAATTATTTTCTAACCATTGTTGGTCATGGTAGAGTTAAAATCAAATTTCTAGATGGAAGGATTAAACACTTTGAAGGTGTGTTACATATCCTGAGGCTAGCTCATAATTTATTAAATGTGAGCAAACTAATAGATGTAGGTGTGTAGGTTGTATTTTTTGAAGTAGTTTTTAAGATGGTTACAGGTGTTATGGTGATAGATAAAGGTGTCAAGATTGACACTTTATACAAGCTTGATTCATGCACATTTGATTGCAATAATACTTATGTGAAGACTACATCTAAGACTACATTGGATGAAGAGGTAATCACTATTTTTTTAGATGGACATGGTTTATGGGTACCTAAGGGTGCTCATTCTATGGAGTTAAAATTGACTATAGATATGACTATATTATGGCACCAAAGACTTGTCCACATTGGGAAAAAAGGTCTTAAGGACTTGAAGAATAAAAACCTTGTTGAAGGTTTGATTGACTGCAATCTTGAATTTGATTTATGTGAGTGTCATGTTTATGGTAAACAAAACCACATTTAGTTTCACTCAAGCTCTCATAAATCTAGTGGTGTTTTGGATCTTATGCATTATGATTTATTTGGTCCTATTAATGTTCCTTTGATTTCAAAATCCACATATTATTTTTCATTTATTGATGATTATAGCAGAAAGACATGGATTTATTTTCTTAAGAGTAAATATGATTTTTTCAATCATTTTAAAGAATTTAAAACAATGGTTGAGTTATAGATTGGAAAGAAAATTAAATGTTTGAGAACTAACAATGGTGGTGAGTTTTGCTCTAATGATTTTGATAGATTATATAAATATTATGGTATACATAGAAATCCATATTCACCATAGTAGAATGGAGTTGCATAAAAATTAATAGGACATTGATGGGAAGGCTAGGAGTATGCTTAGTAGTGCTGGACTGGAACAAAGGTTTTGGGATGAAGATGTAGCCACTAGTTGTTTCCTAATCAATAGGTCTCATACAAAAAATCTTGTTGATAAAAAACCTATGGAGGCATGGTCTAACTGTAAGCCTTCATTAAGACATCTTAGAGTTTTTGGTTGTGAGGCATGTGCACATGTTCCAAAGGAGAAGTGGACAAAGTTAGAGAACAAGGTTGTGAATTATATCTTCATCGGGTATAGCTATGGTATGCAAGGATACAAACTTTGGGATTTGGTAGCATAGAAGGTAATATATTCTAGAAGTGTTATTTTTGTTGAGTCTAAGCCTTATTTTGTTAAACTATAGCCAAATAAAAATGAAAATAATGATGTGATTTAACTTCCTCTTATGCCTGAGAAAGTTGAGTAGAGGCCATGAAAAGACAAGAATTTGAGAAGAGCCCATCAAGATTTGAATCTTTTGAAGAGGAGGTAGATGAAGAAGAACCTCCACCTCAACTTGTTCAAAGGTCTATAAGGTGTATACAACCCCCAAAAAGGTATTCTCTTGATGATTGGAGATGTATATTTTCTTTGAGTACTAACATTGATGAATTGATATCTATAGAAGAAGCTTTGGGTATGAATGATGTAGAGTCCTGGAAGGTTGATATGGAAGAATAAATGGCATCTTTGAAGAATAATGATATATGGGACCTTGTACCATTACCTGAAGGATAAAATCCTATTGGTTACAAATGGGTGTTCAAGAAAAAGACTGGTTCAGATGGCAAAGTTGAAAAGTATAAAACTCAGTTGGTTGCAAAAGGTTACTCTTAGGTTGAGGGTGTTTATTTTAATGATATATTTTTTCATGTTGCTAAATTAACATCCATTAGATTCTTGCTTTCTATTGCAGTTTTTTATGATTTAAAGATTGAGCAAATGGATGTGAAGACTACCTTCCTTCATGGTGATTTGGAGGAAGAGATTTATATGACATAGCCAGAGCATTATATGGTGAAAGATAAAATAAATCCTTGTATGGTCTCAAGCAGAGTCATAGGATGTGGTACCATAAATTATATATATATATATATATATATATATATATATATATATATATATATATATATATATATATATGTATTGAGTTTGGGGTTTGAATAATTTAAATTTGATCATTGTGTTTACTATAAAATTGATGGTGACCATTTCCTAATTATTGCCTTATACGTTGATGATATGTTATTTATTGATAATGGAAAAGTTTTGATTTCAAAGCTTAAATCTCAAATCTCATCAAAATTTGAGATGATATATCTTGGTGATACAAGATGCATTCTTGGGATGGAGGTTAGAAGAGATAGACATAATAGAAAGTTATGGCTTGGCTAGAGTAAGTATGTGAATCTTATATTACAGAAGTTTAATATGTAGGATTGTAGACCATTGTGTGTTCCTTTTTCCATTGGAATGAAGTTATCATTTTCACAATGTCCTACATCCCCATCAAAGATGGAAAACATGAGAAGAGAGCCTTACTAGAGTCTAGTTGGAAGTCTTATGTATGTTATGGTCTTCACTAGACCAGACATTACCCAAGAAGTGGGAGTTCTTTCTCATTATATGTATAATCCTAGTAGAGTCCATTGGGATGAAGTTGAAAGGTTATTCAAATATTTATAGGGTAACTCAAATTATTCCGTATGTTATCATAGTATCATGACTGGATATAGACATCTTCTTAATATTCTTGGTTATCTAGATTCAGATTGGGTAGGTGATGTTGATAGCAGAAGATCCACTAGTGCTTATGTGTTCACTTTGTTTGGTGGTGAAATAATTTGGATGAGTAAGTGATAGGTTATGGTCACTTTATCCACTATAGAGGTAGATTATATGGAAGTTAATCATGCATGTAAGGAAGTCATTTAGCTTAAGAGACTATGTTTAGATATTGGGTTGAAATAGGGTGTAGTGACAATTTATTATGACAGTCAGAGTGTTATTTACCTAGTAAAGAACTTGAATTTTCATGCTAGGACCAAACATATTAGTGTATAATATCATTTTATGAGAGACATGGTCGAGGATGGCAGGGTAGAGATGATAAAGGTATAGACTTTGATGAATGTTGTAGATTCATTGACTAAGCTTGTGAGCATAGAGAAGTTTAGATGGTGTTTGGAGTCTATGGGCCTCTTATCCCCTAGCTATTAAGTTTATGCTAGTATAGTTCCTTTGGGTCTTGTAAGGTATTCAACAAGTGGAAGAATTTTTGGATTTGAGGTGTCTTAACCTTGATAAGTTAGGACACTATTAATGAGACACTATTCATAGTCACTATTCATGTGATTAGGTGGCAGTGGTAAGTTGGTAATGACTGTACAGGTGATATGGCAGGTGATGTAGGTGATGATGTGGCTTTTGATGAGTTGGCATGGCTCACAGAGGAATCTACATGATGTAAATGAATGTGAGTGGAAGTGGGTTGACCACTCCATTAAGGAGATAAGTTGTTGTCTTTTGAGATGCACATGATTTTAATTTAGGTGTAAAATGACAAAATAAAGGATATGGGGCTAAGTGGCCTCATGATCTTGAGTGAAAGGATAATTCAAAAGTTGGTGGATAATCTCTTGTAAGCATGTGGAGTCATATGGAATAGTGGGGAACAAGTTATTATTCCATATTGGAGGCACATATGAGAGTGGGGCATAGTTTTGGAGGCTTGTGAGAGTGGAGGATGATATGTCACAAGTGGAGGGTCCATTTTTTATAAAAAAACAAAACTAAAAGCATGTTATTGTTGATAAATAGTTGTGCCACTAAAGGGTGGCGAGTTTTTTGTCTTGCCCATTAAGTTTCTTCATCATGTAATCTACTTTATAATTTTTATAAGTGGAACCATTCTCCTTTTTAATTTTAATATGAAAGTTATGCATGAAGTAGCTAAGTTTTGTAGCTTGGAAGCTATAGAGTTGTGTAAAGGCACTGAAGCCCTGAACTAGTTCTTCTCCTAGGTGTATTGTTGGTAATGCTCCTATGAAGGTTGATCTGCAAGTGTATGGTGTATTCATGTTGATTTGAATAATACATTGAGTTGCTTTGGAGTGTGGGGTTTTTTTCCCAAAAGGCTTTTCCCCATGTAAATCACTTGTTATGGCATGATTATTACTTTTAGTTGTATGTTTTTTCTTATCATTTTGTTACAATTTCAAATTATTTACATATTCTCCTCTCTTGGTTAGTGTAAGGAATTATTTCTATGATCTCATATTCCTTTCAATTATAATTTGAGGAATAAGTATCTCTTCAATACGTCTACTTCAAATAATATGACTATTCCCCTAAATTTGAAGGCTAATAATAATCCACCTCCCCCAAAAGGGAATGATCAAACCCTGAATAAAGAAGAATAGAGAAAATGAGGATACAAAATTGTTAAAGTTATGAAAAAGATAAAGGAAACATCACTCTTCATGAAGTGGCAAATATTAATGAGCAAAAGGAACTCCTGTGGAGGTCTATTATAGGGAAGTCTAATGTGGAGAAGTGAAAGTTGCTCATATGAATGTCATATACAAGATTAAGCCAGAAGTTCCTCCTTTATTGTTAACTATTAGATAATTTGGTAAGAATATACATAATTGTTTAGTTGATTCTGGAGCTTCAACCACTATAATGCCATCTTCTATTTTTCAAAATATTATATTAATTCCAAGCCCATCTAAGAGGATGGTTTTACAATTAGACAAAATAATAGTGCATGTGTTTAGAGAAATGTACGATGTGTGCATTCATGTTGTATCTAAGCCACACATGTATATTACTTTAGATATACTAGTGGTAGATATTCCAAAGTGATATGGACTAGTACTATATATGAATTAGTCAAATATGTTAAACAAATATGTAGCAACATACTTCTCCCACATTTGGATGCCAGGAGAGGTATTCTAAACCAAATTTGAATTGATCAAGAGACTAGAAAGAAGCAACCCATCACATAATACAATGCTAATATTGGAGAGATAATTTATAAATCTTCTAATCTGGGGATTTATACCTTTACCATGACTTACAAGGTGCAAGACCCTGAAGTACAAGGACCTTCCTAATTATGGAGTCTCCATTTTGATGGTGTAAGTTCCAAGCAAGGATCAAGAATTAGTGTCAAACTGATTTACCCACAAGGTAAGAAGTAACTAGTAACGTATATATTGTAACTCCCATGCACAAGTAATAGAGCATAGTATGACATAATTATTCTATGGCTACAATTCACTCTAAAAAATAATGTCAAACAATGACTAGTATATGGAGATTTAGAGATAGTGATTAATTAGGTTAGAAATAAATACCAATGAAAATTATCATATCTTAAGAAGTACAAACATACAATTTGAGATTTTATTGAGTCATTTGAAGCATTCAATATAGTAGTTGTTCCTATGGATCAAAGTTGGGTTGATGAATAATAAGTTGCTTCAATAGCCAATTTGGCACTATTATAGGAGTCCAAAGTGCAAAGGTTTTCTATTGAGAACATACCTTGCCCATCAATTCCTGATAATGTAGAAAATTTCCAAGTGTTTGATGATGACTAGTAGATTGTCCAATTCTTGACCAATTCAAGATAATTTGATTCTCAAATCATTGATGATAAAGAGGTTAGTTATTTGTGCCAAGAAGAATTGGGAAAATAAGAAATCAATCAACTTAAAGAGAATTGTCTTTCTTTGGGAATGGTTTCTTTATAGAGAGCATTTGATATGAATCCCCAAGCCCAACAACAGAGGTAGCCCAAAGTTAATGAATTTGAGTTCAACAAAGATAATTTAGGGATAAGAGTGATACACACTATGTTAACATTAGTCTCAAATGAACTCCAAAAAAAAAAAAGTGTGAAATATTTTCTCACCCAGTATAAGGATGTGATTGCATGGAACTATGAGGACTTGAAGCTTTTTAACTGAAGTGTTATCACCCATACAATCCCACTCAAACTAGACCATAAACCATTTAGGTAAAGACAAAATCCAATCAATCCCATCCTAGAATCGCTCATCCAAAAGGAAGTGGAGAAGTTATTACAAGCTAAGATAGGGTTCCCTATCAGACATTCAACTTCGGTTGCGAATTTGGTTTTAATAAAAAAAAGAATGAGAAAATTAGATTGTGTGTTGATTTTAGGAACCTAAATAAGGCTTTTGAGAAGGATAACTACCCTTTACCTTCCTTAGATGAGGTGATCTATATAATAAGTGGTTCTATAATGATTTCCTTCTTAGATGGGCTTTCAAGATATAACCAGGTGATGGTAGAATCTGAAGACTATGCATATAAGAGGATGCATTTGGTCTTGATTAATGCCCTTTCAACTAGCTATGGACCATGAATTCCAAAGGATGATAGGTAAATTCATAATCATTTACATGGATGACCTCATTATTTTCTTAAAGAACATAACTAATCACATAGACAATCTACAATGTGTTGGGTGAATATTTTTTTGGCCAGCTAACTGGTGACCAAAATAGTTCCTATCACCACAGCATAGGGAGATGGGTCATCCTGGTGTGTAGGTTTACTACATCAACAAGGGACAAATCTCTCCTCTCATTAAGTGGAGGTTCCCTATTAAATATGTGGAGGCTATATACTATATATATAAGTAGAAAGTAAGACACAGAGGTGGGATAAACCACCCATCTCTCTTTTTTTAGAGATGATGCTAACAAATAGAGGAGAAATCTTGGGTGATTAGTGAAGGTACTTCTCTTCTTTCAGAATGAACTTTCAGCCAAGAGCTAGATCCCTTCTTGGAGAGTATAAATCTTGGTGAATCAATAGAAGGCACTCCTCTTCTTTCAGAAGTGTTTGTTCTTGCAAACAACAGGACTCTTTCTAGTAACAAGTGATCGATAATAGGGTACAGAGTAACCAACAATCTAAGATGTAGCACTAAGTCTCCACCTTGATTGCTCTAGAGGGAGGTACGAAGAATAATGGGGGCACAAAGTCATCCCAAGGTCCTTTACACAGAAATAGAAAAGAAAAACACACACTGAAGACAATTATGACAACTTGGCTTCAGGGCACCTTCCTTATCACCTCCACTAATTCTGCTTGTTAAATCAAATAAACAAGAATGCTTTTAGAAGATAGACATAAGAACAATCTCCTAAAGTAGCACAATCTATAACAGCACAAAGTCTATAAGTAACTTGCTTTCTCATTCAATCAAAGAAATATGAACTACAATCTGAGCTCAAAGTCTCAGTAATGCCTTTTAATTTGGAAAAAGTTTCACTTTTGGTAAGGGGAAGATCTCCCTTAGAATGATACAAGAGATTAAAATATATATCAGCCAAGAAAGACTTGGCACTTTGTTCCATAGATCGGCCCATGCTGTGCATTCAATGCCTTGAATGCATTTCCAAGTTTGTCAAAAGACTGCATTGAAAATAGGGTGGTTGTCTTAACTGTGGCATGTTGATTCATCTCTAGTACCTCCTCCTTAGCCTAAATCACTCATTCCATCACTTGCTTAGCTATGCAACTATCTATTCTACCTTTATCTCAAAGGGGACAAATAAACGATGCTTTCAATGTTTGTAGGCCCCAAAATATCTACCTAATGAACTATTTCACCTACTGGAAATAACTCCTATTGAGTTTCCCTCTTTATCTCTTCCTTTTCTTGGCTCTAGCTGTAGGCTCTTTGAATGCATTCGGGTTCACACTTTAAGTCTGCTAAAATCAATAGATACTTAATTGCAACCGATTTGGCATTCACAGGTCTTTCCTCTATTGAAGGTTAACAGCTAGCCAGTCACTCTAAATTTGACGTTCGTGCGCCCATCATTCTACTATGACATAGGTGAGGACACATGGAAACATCCACTAATTTGAAATAAGTTTATCATAATAAGCTTGAAACTTGTTAGAGATCATAGGTGTGGATGCAGACACATGGCAGCTTTCACTGCACTATGACAGGACACATGGCGAGTTTTGCACTTTGAATCTTTGTTTAAAACTGTGCCTTAGCAAGTGACACTTGGCAGCTTCCATTGCACTTTGATGCTTTGACCTTTCTTGAAGGGAACATGCCCTTTGGGGTCTTGAAAAAGGTCTATTTCATGTGTGTCGATTGTCCCCCCGCAAAGGTGTCTGCCCTTCGAGATCTTCCAAGTGGCCTTTGGGCTCTAATTCTTTAGCAAGTTGTTGGTCCCTTTATTTCCTTCAAACAAAATGTTTGAAGGAAATTCTTTAGATAATTTGTTTGAAGGAAATCTTTCCTTGGCTTCATGCATGCCTCTATACTTGAGGGTGCTCTATCCTTTGACAGGTGGCACTTTCCACTCTTTGAATAAGTGCCACATGGCATCTTCCAATGAATCTTACCAAAGACATGTGGCATCTTCTGCTATTTACACTTGGTAGCATCCACCTTATCAGGCCTTTGCAACATCATAGAAATGTTTAGGGCTCAGTCGAGCTCTCACAAATGATGACACTTGTCGGCCTCTACCACTCTCTACATGGGACACGTGGCACGGTCCACTGCTCTTAGGAAAACAAAGTGAAGCCTTCCACAATTGCCACTTGTTGCCCTCCACAAAACTTTAGAAGAAGCTTTAATGAAAGGGACCCTGCAACAGTCACGTAGATGTAGACACGTGGTAGCTTCCACTTCAATTTAGTCACTCACTCGAGGCCCACCATGGTCTTTACTCAATATAATGAGACAAATAGAAGGAACCATAGATGTTGACATGTGGCAGCTTCTGACAAGCTTTCAAAAGGGATATGTGGCAGCTTCTACCACTCCTCAAAAAAATGCATAATGGGGCTTGGCTGAAAACACTTGGTAGCATCCGCTTGACTCTTCTTGTTGCACACGCTTCTTTCCTTAACTGAGGTAGCCTTTGAACCTTTGAACCTAGTGCATTGATCTGATTGAATGTTAAACCCATTGAACTAATGAACCAAAATGGTTCAAGGTTTAATGGTTCAAGCTTTTGAGACTCGTTAAGTGCTCGGGGCCGTAGAATCTTTTTGATTGAACAAAGTCATTGAACCCATTGAACCAACTAGCCCCTTTACTGAAAAATCTTTGGAAAATAAGGAATTTGAAAGCTTAGAACAATTTTTTGGAAAGGGAAGAGACAATTTTGGTCTTGTAGAGCCAAAATAGTTCATATGTTGTTCCGAAAATGAGTGACATTTTTGGGGACCAATAGCTAGCTCTAGTTGGGGAACTTCCTTCAAATGAAAACTTAGAATAGCTGAGGGGAGTAGAAACTAGAATCTCCAGTGCCTTGAAGTGTTCCATTGGGCTATGGAGTCATGCTACCCAAAAAGATAAGCTCTAAAAAATGAAAATGAAAAGCATAAAACACAAATAGAAACTATACAAATATACATATGTACAGGTGAACTTATCTAATACTTTAAGAATTGAAGTACTTTAGATGTTGCTCATCATGAGATAAAGAAAAGGGGATGCCATCTTGATAAACTAGTAGAATGGTGACGGGCGAAAGGAGCTCTCCACCAAGAAACCAATTTTTTGCATCTTCGTCTTGGCCTTTTCTTCTTCTTGCCCCATGGTAGTACGTGGTCTTCAAACTGAAAACCATAACTCCTTGCTCTACTTACAAAGAGTTCCTTTTGATATCTTTAGAGTATAGCAGTATGGTCCACCACCATAGCTTGATGTTTTATTGGTTCAGTCCATAACATATTTTGATTGTTATCATCAAACCCCTGACAAACCATCAGTTCAGCATCTCCTTTGGTTTGAAGGAGTTTGACCTCTTCATCCTAAGTAGTCTTCAATCTAAGTAACAGAGATCCACATCCATCATGAGTGGAATAATTACTGCCATTAGATTCCAGGATCCAAGCATCATTAGAAGTTGATCTTCTATCAAGTTTCTCTTTATCGAAGATGGAAGATCCTTCTTAATTTGTATTGTGCCCTACTAATTCTTTTGATGCCTTGTTTGGATCAAATCTTGGATTGCTAGCTATAGGACTTTCATTAGCTGAGACATGATCATCCTCTATGGTCAAGAATTAATTACCCCTACCTAAATGCTCAAATAGAATTTGAGCTACAGGGGCCGACGTTTGGGTGACCACAATTTTTGCCTCAGACAGGTTCGCACGTGGTTCTCCAATAATGTTTAATTGCTCAAGATTGGCTTACAGGGATTCAAACTTAGTCATTTGAATTTTGGATTTCTTGACATGATCAATCATGTCAAATGACTAAGATGGACTTGGAAGAGAGGATGGGAGTTCATCCTTTTGGTTTGTGGGAGGGGGAGGACTGATCTGCGAAGTTGAAGTAAAAGGTGCAGAAATGTTTGATGTACTAACCTTCTTGGCAATCACTAGGTCCTTTGAATAGAAAGGTAGAGTGGTTCCTCACTTAGCAATTTAAATTATAGGCTGAGTTCATTCCTCTATTCTTTCTTTATCAGCTTACTAGGCTGACTAATTCTCAGACTAGGTGAATACTGCGTATGATCCTTCGATTGCTTCACCTTCACTTCTGGGTTCATCCTGGTAATTCAAGAAATTGATGTGGGAGTCGCTAGCTAATTATTCTAGATCCTCCCTAAAGAGATCAAAGCCATTTTTTTGCTTTAACTCAGGTTAGAAATAGGAAACATGTTCTGTTTCCAGATATCCAACTACTGAGTTGGTTGGAGGTGCTTCAAGGGCAAGATTTCTCAGTGGGAGAGGAAGACAATTTTGCTGCCCTTGATTTTTGGCAGTGATGCCTTGATATGGCTGATTGGGGAATGTCCTCCTTGGTATATCTTTATATAGAGGAGTAGAAGACATACCTTGTGTCATTTGCCTTTTCAAGGCTAGCAATTCATTTGCCAGCTTTTGTATGATTTGATCAGTGGTGGTTGTGGGTGAGTATTCAGAAGATGAAGAGGGTTTGCCTTTGTTAGGATCTCTCCTTATCTTTCCTACCAAGATAATGTCATCTTCTACCTTAGTAGCCAAGTCTTGAGCAGTAGTAAGGTCTATGTGGCTAGCTCATCTTAGTAGAAAACTCACTTCAAGTTGTTGTGAGTTGATGAAGAAGCATTTGAGGTTTTGAGGTGTTGGCTGGGCAACCATGGGAATCATGTGCCTCAGCTTGTCAAAATTGGCAATAAAATCCCTCATAGGCTGATGAGGCTCCTTCTTCATCTGAGTGAGCTATGCTATCAAGTCATGTGCATCTTTTGTAGGCTTGAACCTTGCTTCAAACATGGCTTTAATTGTGTCCCAGTCAGTCATTGATCCAGCTTACAGATGGTAGAACCAGTCTATAGCATCACCTTGTAGTGTCTCCACAAAAATCCTAATTGCCATGTCTTTAAATTCCACCCCTATCACACCGTAGGCTATCTTGAAGGCTGTAATGTGTTCATCAGGGTGAACTATCCCATCACCAAAGAATTTGGGGAAATTCTTTCTTGAACGACATGGGAGTTCATGTAGAGATGGAGCCAAGTTGAGTGGGCCAAAAGAGTTACCCCAGGGGCCTCGAACTACCATGATTTAATTATGACAAATAGGGATAAAAAATCTAGGTAGAGTGGCCACATTGTAGAACAAAAATGTAAAAGGATTGGCTCTACTTTAGCTTGAGGCTTGAGGCTTCAAACTGTGCACTCTTTCCCAGCAGCTCTGGTTTTGCAGACCAGATAAAATAACAAAGATGGAGGAAGATGGTAAGGCTATAATGATAATGGGTGAGACACAAAATAGAGTTGCTAAAGTCTACATAATGGATAATGGAAGGAACTACTTTAATCTAAAACTTGAGGCTTTAGATTTCATGTTATTTCCCAACAGAGTCGCCAAAAACTATTGGGTGAATATTTTGTTGGCCAGCTAACTGGTGACCAAAATAGTTCCTATCACCATAGAATATGGAGATGGGTCATCTTGGTGTGCAGGTTTACTACATCAACAAGGGAAAAATCTCTCCTCTCATCAAGGGGAGGTTCCCTATTAAATATGCAGAGGCTATATACTATATATATAAGTAGAAAGTAAGACATAGGGGTGGGATAAACCATCCATCTCTATTTTTTCAGAGATGATGCTAACAAACAAAGGTGAAATCTTGGGTGATTGGTGAAGGTACTTATCTTCTTTCAAAAGTAACTTTTAGCCAAGAGTCAGGTCCCTTCTTGGAGAGTAAAAATCTTGGTGAAGCAACAAAAGGCACTCCTCTTCTTTCAAAAGTCCTTGTTCTTACAAACAACAGGACTATTTCTGGTAACAAGTGATCAGTAACAGGGTACAAAGTAACCAGCAATCTAAGATGTAGCAAAAAGTCTCCACCTTGACTACTTTAGAGGGAGGTCCAAATAATAATGAGGGCACAAATTCATCCCAAGGTCCTTTACACATAAATCAAAAAGAAAAACACACACTGAAGACAACTATGACAATGTAAAGTCTGAAAGTAGTTGGCTTCAAGACACCATCCTTATCACCTCCACTATTTCTACTTGTTAAATCAAATAAACAAGAATGCTTTCAAAAGATATACATAAGAACAATCTCCTAAATTAGCACAAGCTATAACAGCACAAAGTCTGCAAGTAAGTTGCTTTCTCATTCAATCAAAGAAATATGAACTACAATCTGAGCTCAAAGTCTCAGTAATGCCTTTCAATTTGGGTAGAGTTTCACTTTTGGTAAGGGGAAGATCTCCCTTAAAATGATACAAGAGATTAAAATATATAGCAGCCAAGAAAGACTTAGCACTTTATTCCATAGAACGGCCCATGTTGTGCATTCAATGCCTTGAATGCATTTCCAGGTTTGTCAAAGGACTGTGTTGAAAATAGGGTGGTTGTCTTAACTGTGGCATGTTGATTCATCTCTAGTGCCTCCTCCTTATCCTGAATCACTCATTCCATCACCTACTTAGCCATGCAACTATCTATTCTACCTTTATCTCAAAGGGGACAAATAGATAGTGCTTTCAATGTTTGTAGGCCCCAAAATATCTACCTGATGAACTGTTTCACCTACTAGAAATAACTCTTGTTAAGTCTCCCTCTTTGTCTCTTCCTTCTCTTAGCTCTAGCCTTAGGCTCTTTGAATGCATTCAGGTCCACGCTTTATGTTTTCTAAAATCAACAGACACTTAATTATAGCTAATTTAGCATTCACGAGTCTTTCCTCTATTAAAGGTTAAGGGCTAGCTAGTCACTCTAAATTTGACGTTCGTGGGCCCATCATTCTACTGTGACATAGGTGAGGACACGTGGAAGCATCCACTACTTTGAAATAAGCTTATTAGAATAAGCTCTGAAACTTGTTAGAGACTGTAGGCGTCGATGTAGACACATGGCAGCTTCCACTGCATTGTGATGGGATGCGTGGTGAGTTCCATGCTTTAAAGCTTTATTCAAAACTATGCCTTGGCAAGTGACACTTGGTAGCTTCCACTGCACTTTGATGCTTCAACCTTTTTTTAAGGGAACATGCCCTTCAAGGTCTTGAAAAAGGTCCATTTCAAGTGTGTCGAGTGTCCCCCTGCAAAGTTATCTACTCTTTGGGATCTTCCAAGTGGCCTTTGGGCTCTAATTCTTCTACAGGCCATTGGTCCCTTTATTTCCTTCAAACAAAATGTCCAAAGGAATTCCTTCAAACAATTTGTTTGAAGGAAATCTTTCCGTGGCTTCATGCATGCCTCTATACTCGAGGGTGCTCCGTTGTTTGACACATGGCACCTTCCACTCTTTGAACAAGTGCCACATGGCATCTTCCACTGAATCTTACCAAAGACATGTGGCATCTTCCACTATTGACACTTGGCAACATCTACCTTCTTGAGCCTTTTTGACATCATAGAAACATTTGGGGCTCAGTCAGGCTCTCATAGATGATGACACTTGTTGGGCTTCACTGCTCTCTGCATGGGACACGTAGCACAGTCTGCTACTCTTAAGAAAACAAAGTGAAGCCTTCTACATTTTCCACTTATCACCCTCCATAGAACTCTAGAAGAAGCTTTAACGAAAGGGACCCTAAAATAGTCACATAGATGTAGACACATGGTAGCTTTTGCTTCAATTTAGTCACTCACCCGGGGCCCACCATGGTCTTTACTCAATATAGTGAGACAGAAGGAAGGAACTACAAACATTGACGCATGGAATTTTCTAATGATCTTTTTAAAGGGACACGTGGTAGCGTCTACCACTCCTCAAAAATAATGCATAATGGGGCTCGACTGATGACACTTGGCAGCATCCACTTGACTTTTCTTATTGTGCACACTTCTTTCCTTAACTGAGGTAGCCTTTAAACCTTTGAACCTAGCACATCAAACTGATTAAATGTTGAACCCATTGAACTGAAAAACCAAAATGTTTCAAGGTTCAATGGTTCAATCTTTTGAGACTCGTTAAGTGCTCGGGGCCACAGAACCTTTTTGATTGAACCAAGTCGTTGAACCTATTGAACCAACTAGTCCCTTTACCGAAAAAGCTTTGGAAAATGAGGAATTTGAAAGCTCAAAACAAATTTTTGGAAAGGGAAGAGACAATTTTGGTCTTGCATAGCCAAAATAGTTCATATGTTGTTCCAAAAATGAGTGACATTTTTGGGGACCAACACAATGAATATTTGAAAGATGCAGAAGTTTTGGAATCTTGCTTAACCCCAAAAAGAGCATATTTAGTGTTACTAAAGGAAAATTATTCAAGCACATCATCACCAAGGAATGTGTCACCATTGATCTAGAAAGAGTTTAGGGGATTTCAAAGATTGTGTTCCCAAATAGCAAGAAAGAGCTCAAGTCCTTCAGAAAGATAAAATTTGTGGGTAAATTTATCTCAGGTTTTACAAAAATTGTTAAACCTTCGAATGAAATTCTTAATCAAGAATCAATAGTAGAATGGACACTAGAGGCCCAAAATTATTTTCAATACATCAAGGATGATATATCTCAATCCTTAGTATTGATAAGCCCCAACTTCCATAAAGACTTCTTGTATTTTTTTGCTTCATAAAAAATAAGGATGAAAGTAAACATCATATTTCATTTATGAGCATGAATTTAAAGGAAGTAGATCTCAAGTACTCCATGATAGACAAGTATATCTTTCCCCTTGTCAAAGCGATAAAAAAATTATAGCAATACATTTTGAGAAATAAGACCATCACTATTGTGTTGGACCCGTTGTCAAGATCACTTTGGGATAAAATAGATTATGAGATCACAAAAGCAAGTGGATGGTAAAATTGTAGGAGTTTGACATAGAAATAAATCTTGCCAAAATTGTTAGAGGACAAGGCATCATTTAGTTTATGATTGAGCCTAACCTGCACATCACCATTTAGGAGGTCTATGAGAACCCGATATCTATAAGAGATTAGGATACTGATATCATTTGATATCTATTCATAGGTACTAGTCCTCTAGAACTCAATAAAGAACAAAAGAGAGATTTGAGGCTCAAATTTTCTCACTACATGATCAAAAAATGGATTCTCTATAGAAAAAATTATGAAAGCATCTACTTGAGATGTGTATCATAAGAATAATCTCAATAAATCCTAGAGAACTTGTATCAAAATATAGGTCATGGTAATCCATATAGAAACACCATAGCCCATAAGATTTTTAGAATGGACTACTATTAGCCAATAATCCTTAAGGATGTATACACTCATGTGAGAACATACCATGAATGTCAGGGCTTGGAAAAAAGATAAGTACATGCAATAATTCCATTACATCATATAATTAAAGGAATGACATTTTCTCAATGGGGCTTGGATTTCATCAATATTATCAACCTAAATTTTTCAATCTACCATAAATTCATGCTCACAACCACATATTATTGCACTAGATGGACTGAAGCAATGGCTACAAAACACTCCAGTGCATAATATGTAATCATTTTTATTGAAGAAAATATCACAACTAAGTTTGGTACCCTATTTCCTTATTTTGTGACAATGGACCACTGTTTTAAATACTTTAGTCCATTGAATGGGCTTATGACAACCAAATCACCATCAATTCATCTTCCAACCATTACCCATAGGGAAATGGATTTGCTAAATTGACAAATAAGAACTTGATTAATGTCATTAAAAAGTCAACAAATAAATCTAGAGATTGACTTCATATACTAAAATATGCTATATGGGTGGATTGAATAAGATGCAATCAGGCCCTCAAGGCCTCACCTTACCTACTAGTATATGGACGACATCTAGTTTTCCCAATTATGCTTAAATCTCCAACATATCGATTCATGTAGGAATATATGGAATCAAGTGAGAAAGTGGATTCTCAATTACTAGATATAATAGAGATGAAAGATTCAAAGATAGAAGCCTTGTATAATTTTAGTAAACATCAGGACTTGGTCAAAAGGTGATTTGATAGAAGAACCAAATTTAAAGCATTTAGAATATCTAACTTGGTACTTCTATGGGACAAATCCCATGAAAAGAAAGGACAAAATGACAATTTTACACCCTTATGGATCAGATCTTATCAAATATCAGAGATATTGGGTAACAATGCTTTCCATTTAAGATACCTCTAAGGTAATGAACTAACATATCCAGTCAATGGGTAGTTTTGAATCACTACTTCATGGCTATACCATCTAGAGATATCATTGAGTAACACCTAGTGTTGTGGCAGAGGAAGGAGTAAGGTAGATTTACTATTTTCATAGATAGTTTTCTTATTTTATATTATTTTCTTTCATTAGAGTAGATTTACTACTTTCTAGATTAGTCTTTCCTATTTTTAGCTTTTATTTCCTTTTAGTTTCATTCCATGCTTTCTATAATAGGTGTATTTTTGGTGTGACAATCTGATTAACTTCTCTTGGTATGACCAAGCTACTATTCAATTAACTAGGGCCCCTCACCAATGCTTAAGTTTATATAAATCCATGAGGAAGGTTCTGAAAGAGAGAACAAGTATGGGAAGAACATAAAATAGATCATACAAACTAGTCTATTTACTAGTTTTATACCCTTCTGTCTGATATTTTTAAATTTCATGTACTTAATAAAAAATTAACCATGTGGTTATAACACAGTTGAATACTTCTATCAGGTATGTAAAATCTTCTCTCATTACTCCATACAAATTTAGAATTTTTTTTTCATTTTTTTGGATCAAATACACTTCTCATGTTAATACTTGTTTAAGGTAATAACTTGATATGGTTATAGCTGGTAAGGACATTGTAATAAATCAAGTTTTCACATGCACTAGCTCACAATGGTTCCTACCCTCCTTTCATTTGTATTCTTAAAAAAAGAGGACCAATGTATTTTAAAGAGTGATAAATAAACCTAAAGAAAATATAAAGGTGATCAAAGACTAATATGATGAAATAAGATCAATGTATCATCCATCATGCAAATATACGAGGGAAGAAACAAAGATGAACCAAATGTATCTATGTCAGGGTTATGGATACCTAGTTGGTAACAAATTAATGCTTGAGCTTCCCTATTTTAAATATGATTTAAATAAATCATAATGAAACCTATGGTTTGGTCTAAGTATTTTATAAAATCCTCAAAACAATGGTAAAAAAAATCACTTCATCACACACATATATAGATATGAGCAAGGCCAGTATGATGTATGAAGTAATTGAGGAGTCTCTTTCATGTTTCTGACTTAATTATCCTTTTTTGGTATGATTCACGTTTGATTATGGTTGCTAATGAGGTCATCAATTATTCCTTTATAACCTCATCCATACCCGATTATATATCATTTTCATATGAATCCCTAGAACTATCCATGACTTATGTAAATGAATGAATTAATTAATTAATTAATTAATTAATGATTATATGTGTGCATTAATATATACATGTTGTGTTATGGATTAATAATGTTTTTTCTTTGATTAGATTATATGTGTGTAACCTTATTTAATGAAAATTTGAATGGTAGAATAAGACTGAAGGAATCTTTCTTGGTCACAACACTTATAGATAAGCCCAAAACAAAAGGGACTTCCAACCTGTAGCAACTATAGGCTTCCACCTACAAGTTTCCCGTAGCAACTTCCAAGCTATAGGCTTTCCACCTATAGATTTCCCATAGCAAATACTAAGCTATAGGATTTCCACCTATAGGTTACCCATAAAAACTATAGGTTTTCACATACAGGTTGCCCATAGCAACTACAAGCTTTCACATACAAGAGCTATAGCCACTACATAGAGAAAACCATTGTTGTGATAATAAGTAATTAGTTTTTATGGACAGATCAACTATCTTAAAAATAAAGTAAATGATTGAATAGGATCCTATATAACATTTGTACACACCCATCACATGAAGTGAAACTTGGATGTGTTTTCAAAGGATGAATAAGACAAGAACAATAAAAAGGAGAAAATAAGCAAAATAGCAAAGCAACATATATTGTCTTTTACCTAGTCAAGCATAAAAACAAGTAACTTTAAGTTACTAACAACCTAAAGGTTGACTAGGTTAGTTGCAAATTATTTGTACCTTTCCTAGTTTAGTGTTTTTGGTTAAAGCTAATAAATTGCCTTATGTATTTAATGGAAAAACCTAGATTAGATTGGTAATGATGGAATTGTAGATAGTAACTGCATTTTGATTTCTAAATATTATAATCTCCTGTAACAATATTTAATTTCTACAGATCTAAGTAATGAAAATACTGATTCTATAAGAAGCTTTTTTAAGTCTCTTAAATAAATATTAGAACTCAATTCTAAACAAGGAGGGCCCCCTCAAAAGGAGTTGCAGTGAATATCTTAACCCTTCTTAAAATAAAGTGTGTTGTGTGAATTGATTTTATTACTAGTTTGATTATGTAAAGTGTGATGCATGTGTGACTCATAAGTGTGAATAATTTATACATTTTATTATAATAATTTTCTTGTATATCTATATGGTGAAATTATTATAATTTCATTATACTACAACTAGCAATTAAGCTAGCCTATGAATCAATTAATGCATATATAGTGCCGACATTCTTAAAAATCCTATGTACCTTGGGTTGACAATTAATGTTAAATAGATTTAGGAACCTGATATTAGCTAAGTAATAAGTTTGACCAACATTTTGGTGCCATTGTTGAATAATTTTCAATTATTGGTTTATATATTAATTTTACTACTTTCATTTCCTACTTCCTAGATTAATATTACTGCTTTCATTTCTTACTTCTTAGATTAATTTTACTGCTTTTATTTCCTACTTTCTAGAGTAACTTTCCTACTTTCTAGAGTAAATTTCCTACTTTCTAGAGTAACTTTCCTACTTTCTAGAGTAAATTTCCTACTTTCATTTCCTGATTTCATTAGATAACTTTTCTGCTTTCTAGATATAAAATTCCAATTCCTGTTGTTTTGATTTTTGCATTCCTTCATTTTTTCATTTTATTTCTACTCATTTTGAAATAACCCTTAACACAAAAAAAAACTAACCCTATGCAAGAAGGGATAGGACAACTAAAGGAGTGGCTCAATTTTTATGTTGATACCAACAAAGAACCACAAGTACCTATAGAAACTAAAAATCATGTTGAAAGATATACCATAAGTTGGAGGGCTCTTGAAGAAGGGAACACTATAAACCAAAGGAGGTAACTTGTAGATGAATTAATGTTGGCTTTAAAAAAATAAACAAAAGTGGAGGAAACATTAGATGAGTTAATAAAGAGACACAAAGGAGAATAACTACATGAACCAAACACTCCAAAAAGTAACATCAGAATAACATTCCAAAAAGGCTTTCTTGAACAAATCAAAGAAAGCTTGGGAGAGTCTTCAAACTTTTCATCTGATAAAAATACTATGGATCAATAGATAAATGTCTACTATCATGTTGATCTAGGGACTAATACAAAATTTGAGGACATAATATTGAGTACCTTTGGTATTCATATCATAAGAAAATCCATCATGAATAGAGAAAGATAATTTATAGATGACAACAAGGCTCCAGACATAGTTACTTTTAAATTTCCTATTCCAGATGCAATGAATGTAACATAAATGAAAAATATCCCACCCTCAGGCTTGCCTAATTTTATAGGTAATTTATCAAAAGACCCAAACACATTTTTGTTTGAATTTTATATTCTCTGTAGAAGCTATGACTATAGGCAGGATGCACAGAAATTGAAACTTTTTCCTGCCACCCTCAAAGACTCATTACTTCGCTAGTTCTTGAGACTAGGTAGTAATTCAGTCTGCAATTAGGAAGACATGAAAAATATTTGTTTTGTTAATTATTAGGATTATGGACAAGGAATAAATTATAGTATAAATTACATCTTCAGGATGACTCAAGAGGACAAATCCTTGGAAGACTACATTGAATGATTCATGTTCAGTATACATAAATTCAAGAAAAATACATTGGGAGAAGAGCTTCTAAAACTCATCTTCCTAAAAGGAGTCATAGAAGATTGTCTGGAAGCCTTGGACCTAATGAGTGTAGGAGATGTCTCCTAAATAACATTCACTCAAATCAAAGAGCTGAGCAAAAATTAATCTAGGTCTGTCATAAACAAAGTCTGGGGCAGCAAGCTTCCACTAGCAGTCACAAGTAGCTTATCAAAATCTAAAGTTAGTAACCTATTACAAGACATGAAATAGGATATCATTAGTCACTTGGCCACCCAACTAGATATCTTACACACAAGGCAAAATCAAGTAGCCTTGGATCAAGCTTTGACCATCTATTGTTTGGATTGCAAGAAGAAGACAGACTATAGGTGTCACGAGGTTCGGGTTAAAGTAGCTAACATCATAACTGAAGAACCAAAAATAATAGAGCTGCATATTATAGGAGGATATGGGGACCAAGTTTTATATATTTCACAAATAAATATATGGGTTAAAATACCATCATATCTAGGTATGGGATAAAATCCACCTTTTGTAAATTTTATCTTTTTCAATTTATAATTTACAAATACTACTCCCAATTGAACTAGTCCATGGATGAATGTTCCACCTCCTAATCCCAATTGGTAGCCACCTTAGACAAGCCACCCCTCCACCTCCTATAAATCTCCATAAAATGTATCCCCACCTTGGATATAAGCTTGGAAACCACCCCAAGGTCTACCCCTCATAAACCAGTAGTAGTAGCCTTGGAGACCCAATCAACCTTGGGGAAACTATCAAGGAGGATTCCCTCCATAGCAGTAACAACAACCTCATGTTCTTATTCCCAATACACAAGCTACACCTAAGCCTAATAAGATCCTTACCCAACTCATATGAAATCTTGCAAATAATTTAGTGAAACTGACATGTAGTACTAATCATATTCAGTAACCAGCATATACGATGAACATCAATGAAGTTCACCTATATTCAGAAAGAGTTTTACCACCCCCATCCCCACTCATAATAATGGAGATAGATCAACAAACTCTATAATATTGTGCTAACCCACCTTCACTATCATAAGAAATTTTTGAACCATTAAATAAAGCCACTAATGAAGTAGCCCCACCATTTATAGAATGTCTTAGCCTTTAGTGCCACACAATTGAGCCTAAATTTGACTTCATAGGGTAGCTCAAAAATCTTTGTGTTAAAATTCCTCTCTTCCAAGCCATTAAGGATGTGCTCATATATTCCAAAGTTGTGATAAACCTATGTCTATGTAAACCTAGAAGGAATATAAAGGATTGCAATACATTGCATGCGATTAGCTACCTAGTAGACATTATGCTGGGAAACACCCTGCTAATGAAATATTCAGATCTAGGATGCCCAATAGTAATAGTTCATATCCATGACTAGCAATTGTCTAATACATTGATAGACCTAGGGATTAAAATAAATGTAATGACAATTAAGACCATGAAAAATTACAACTGAATAATATTCATCCCACATCTATAATGCTACAAATGGTTGATAGGTCCATAGTCATACCAAAATGAGTCATTGAATATCTTGTCATTATTATATATTCTTGAGAGTATCCTAAAAATTTCATTATGTTTTAACCAAATTCTAATTTGGGTGGATACCCTCTCATCTTAGGATGACTTTGGCTTGCCACAGTTGATGCCTTCATCAGTTGTAGATTAGGTAACATGTTGATATTGAATGACAACCACACTAAGAAGTTGGTCCTCTATCCTCTATCACAACCATCCTTAGAACCAAAGCATACATTATGGGCTAAAGAAAATGAGGCAGACCAGCCTTCTTTGATTCATCTATTCACCATAGACCATGCATGCACCTTGGCTAATCAAGAGGAAGATATAATTCTCTCAAATGTCCTCCAGAATAATTAATAGACTAATTCTGAAGATCCCAACAGCTTGTAATGCATAAAGTGCCCATTTACCAACCTCTAAGAAGAAGATAAATTTGTTGCATCTATACAAGAAACATTTTATCAAGTATTACCTCATAGCTATAGCTAAACTAGATCCATCAAAAATTTAGAAATGATGAAAGCACTCACAAAACAAATTGAAATCTCTCCAAAAAAACATTGCTTATTAATAGCAAGTTGGAGTCAAATGAGGAAAAAAGCCTAGTTAGCATGTTGCATGTAAACCAACTCACTTTTACATGAGATTATGAAGATATTCAAGGAATTAGCTCAATAACATGCACATATTACATCTATATAAAAGAGGAGTGCCATCCAATCAGGCAGCCACAATGTAAGATGAATCTAGTTCTTAAAGAAATAGTCAAAGTGGAACTATAGAAACTCCTGACCACTAGATTTATATATTCTATCTCAGATAGTGAATGGGTTTCACCATTGGTAATTATACCAAATAAAAATAGAGAGTGGCATGTTTGCATAGATTATAAGGAACTTAATACACCAACCATCAAGGATCATTTTCTTCTACCATTCATTGATTAGGTGCTAGACATACTAGTAGGGAAAAAATATTTTGCCTTTCTAGATGGCTTCAGTGGTTACAACCAGATTAGATTTGCTCCTGAAGAATAGGAGAATACCACCTTCAATTGTCCCTAGGGTACTTATGCTTATGATATATTACCTTTTAGGTTGTGCAATGCTCCTGCAATATTCCAAAGGGCTATCCTGAGTATCTTTTTAGATTTGGACAATGAATGTGTAGAAATATACATGGATGACTTCATTGTCTATGGAGAAACATTTGATGATTACTTTAATAACTTGAATAAAGTATTATAATGATATCAAGAGAACCATTTGTCCTTAAGCCACAAAAAATGCTACATACTAATGACAGAAGGCATTGTCCTAGGCCACCATGTGTCTATTGAAGGAATCAATATTGACCCTGCAAAAATCAACATAATAAAAAATCTATTTGTATCTAAAAAATAGAAGGATGTCAGGAGTTTTTTAGGACATGCTAGTTACTAAAAAATATTTATCAACAATTTTAGCAAAGTAATAGTACCATTATTTACTCTCCTAACTAAAGATGTTGAATTCATATGGATTCCTACCTATGATGTAGCCTTAAAACAATTGAAGGAATTATTGACCACTACCCTAGTTTTGTGTGGTAATAATTGGAAGCTTCCCTTACATATTCACATAGATGCTTTACATACTACCTTGGGAGTTATGCTAGACCAAAAATAGGAAGCACTCAACTATGCCATATATTTCATAAGCAAGAACCTACATGCAGTAGAATTAAATTATATGAACACTAAAAAAGAATTCTTGGCAATAGGCTATGCTATCAAAGAGTTTCATCACTACATATAGGGTACTAAGTGTTTATTCATATATATTATGCATCCATTAGGTATCTTATAAATAAACCGATTGTCCCAAGTAGAGTGATAAGATGGTTGCTCTTATTAAAATAATTTAATCTAACTATTGTAGATAAGCCTATTAAAGACAATGTTGTGGCTTAATTTCTATCATGACTATAATCCCTTAAAGAGGATACCATAGTAGATGAATCATTTCCAGATGATCACCTATTCTCTCTCACCCTTACCACACCTTGGTATGTTAATATTGCTAACTACCCTATAACAGGGCTACTTGCACAACACTTCCTCCCTAAAGAAAAAAGAGCTTTGATTCAAAAATGTGGCAGGTATTCTTAACTGTCTAGATTATTTTTATATATTGGGCCTGACTCCATCATCAAAATATGTCTAAGAGAAGATGAAGTTATAGATATCTTCAAAGCTTGCCTTGATGAACCTTATGGAAGTCACTTTATATCCAAGTATACAATAGTAAAAATCTTGATTATAGGGTATTATTTGCCCTCAATCCATCAAGATACAATAAGGTATACAACTCATTATGACATATGTCAATGTATGGAGATACCCACATGTTTAGATGAGATGTTTTTGCAACCTCAAATGGTGCTTGAACCATTTGAAAAATGGGGCCTAGATTTTGTAGGACCTTTTGATCTAAATCAAGCAACAAAAATTACATCTTTGTATGTATTGATTATGTCACTAAATGGGTGGAAGTAAAGGATCTTACATATATCAGTAATAAAAAGGTGGTAGCTTTCCTTTACCAAAATTTACTATTGGTTTAATTACCACCCTAGCCCAATAATATGAGATTAAACATAATAAATCAACTCCATATCGTCTATAGTCTAATGGACAGGTGGAAATCACCAACAGGGAGTTAGAAAATATGTTGACCAATACTTTTAGTATCTATCGTAAGAATTGGGAGCCTAGACTTCTTGAATCTATTTAGACCTACATAATCATGTGGAAGACCACTATAGGCTTCACCCCATATGAGTTAGTCTATAGGAAGAAACCTATCTTGCCAATTGAATTTGAGCACAAGACCTTATGAACAACACTAAAACTTGGTATGGATATATTTGAAGCATAAAAAGAAAGGCTTATGAAACTTAATGTCTTAGATGAATACAAATAATGGGCACTACAAAACACAAAAATTATACAACAATAGTAGATTACATGGTATGATAGGAATAATAAGACCAAGAAATTTAATGTAGGATATTGGGCCCTTATTTTTGATTCAAAATACAAGGATCATAAGGGCAAACTCCAGACCAAATGGCTTGGTCTATTTGAGATTGATCATGTTCATGATAATGGAGCAGTTCAACTCTAGACCATTGATTTGGTAAGATTTTATCTACTAGTTAATGGCCATAGGCTAAAATTGTACAAAAAGTCACTCACTTAGGAGAAATTTACCAAGTAGATACACAAGTAATTACATAAAAATTAAATAATGTGTTGGATTAACATGATGTCTCACCAACCACATGGAAAACTAGCCAACAAGCAAATGAAGAAGGAGAGGAGGATATTCTAACCCTCATCTGGCATGTAGATTGAGATCTTCACATAGTCCTTGACCAGTCAAACTCATAGCTAATGTGGCAAGGACATAGAATAAAAATTATACTACAAACAGTAGCTAGAATCAAAAAATAAATGAAAAAATCCAAAAATAAAAACCCTTTTGGGAATTTTTGGTAATTTATGGGGAGAAAAGCAGCTCGCTAGCTACCCAAAACTATAAAAAATGCCTAAATAGAAAACTAGCTTATTTGATATTTAAAAATAACATGGATAACATGGAATCATTTTGAGTAAAAAATTTCATCTTCCTATAACACATTTTTTCTTCTAGTTACTCTAGCCTCCATCTTCAGTAGCTATGGGTTTAACTTGTAGTTGTTATGGGAAAGAAATAACTCTGGAAAAAAGGGGCTATAAGGTACCCCTAGAGATGTTGAGGGCATCTTCATAACTGCTATAGGCAACATCAATTTTTTTTAGTTACTACAGGGACCCTCACCTTTTTATAGGCACCTTTATTAATGAAAAATTCCTCTAGTTGCTATGATCTATTTTGTAATTATTACAGGCACCTTCATCATCATTGGGCACAATTTTGTAGTGGCTACAGGATCAACCTATAGTTTATGCAGGTACATCCTAACCCCTATATACACCTCTCTAGTAGTTGTAGGTTAATTTCTCACAAACTATGATATATGGATTTGGCTATGGACTATTGAGAAATTCATGGAATACACTAGACAAGCTATAAGAGGAGTGAAGGAAGATTAGAGTAGAAACTTCAAGCATTGCTAAGGAATGACCATATCCATGAATAACAAAGAAAGGGTTACAACTAAGGCATATACTTCCAATCTCCATTGGGAGTGTTGCAGACTAGAATTTATGACTAAAAGGACACAAAAAAGCCATTCTTAGCTTTTGGGATCTTCTTTTTTAGAGCACAGGTCCCAAGCTTGATAAACTAATTATTTATCAAATCAAAAGTTCAGTAAACAAAGATTCCATCAACAAATATCATCATTCACTAGGAGTAATATAGAAGATAAACAAGCCATCAATAGGCTCATACAGAGGAGATAAAGAACAATAAATGCCATCATCCTCCTCCCTATTCATAGTGGATCTGACTTGGATAACAAACAAAGATCTATAGTAACCACCTTGTGGAAGGATGGAAATAGTCTCTCATACCACTACAAGACCACTATTCTAGTCCTTTATAGGTCATCATGATTGCATTCAGGTTACTAAGGGCATAATTGAAGGATAGGATAATATGATCACATAATTACCCAAGTGTAACAATACATCATAATCATGACTACCAGGGTAATAATTGCATGAGAAAATAACAATCTAAGCTTCCATTCTGGCAAACACTCACATGTAAATATCCTATGCCTCAACCCTAGGAACAAATAGTTAAAAAGGTATAGTGTATCTTTTAGTCATAGAAAAGAACTTTATTTTTAATATAGCATGCATTATATTAAAAAGCATATTTAATCATTAAAACATTATTCATTGAGTATTGTCATGAGCTATACCAAATCACTATTCACACCCTCATAATGACCCCATCATATCTCTTTGCATCCTAAATGTACCACGTCACTTGGGGACAAGTGACATGGAGGGAAGAATGTTGCAGGCAATCAATAACATTCACTCTAGGATAATGTATGCATACATATTGAAAACTCATGATTATGCCATAACTGCACCATAATTTGATAGAGGAAAATAATCAATTTTTATTCCACTTCGAGCTCATAGCTCATTCAACAAAAAAGACCTAAGAAAGATATTGTTGTACCCTGTAACCAAAAATGCCATTAGTGAAGAAACTTTCTTTGCTATAAGTAGAAATTTGAAGGTAAAATTGAGAGTTTTGAAGAAATATTTATTAAAAATTTTGACAAAAAGATAAACTAGCTGGAATGGGAGGTTCAGTAGTGAGAAGGGAAGCCTCATATCACAAGCAGTTGTAAGGAGACCCAGATAGTTGGGTCATCTTTAGAAAGGTTGGATGGACTATCTATTTTGAGAAACTATAGCATTTTTTAGAACCTCTCACTAAATAATTTACAAGGACTTTTATAGGAAAATAGGTGACAGTATTTGGCATCACATTTTTATTTATAGAATAACTGGTAAGCCAAGTTACTAGGTTGCTAAGAATAGGGGAAAACTAGGAAGAGAAACCTTATGGCCAACTAACTAGGCAACCATTCTATCATGACAATGAAAGGCTAGTGTTAAATAATGGATGTGTAGAGAGACTAAGTCTACCCCTAGCTTGGAGGGAAGTGGCCTCGTATATCACCAAATATCTGACATGTAAAAGAAGGTACTCTTTAATCTATACTCTTCAATTTAAATTTCTAAATCATTTAAGGCATGGTAGTACTATTTATGTCCCAAAACACTTATGGAATATCTTTAATAAAATGTTTAAATAATAACAAATGGGCATAGAGAAATCTTTGTCTCATCATTGCCTGATTTGGTTGTTGGTTAAATAAGGAATAAGAAATACTAGACCTGACATTACTTGGGAACAATTTCTAACCCTAAAGATTGGTGAACCTTGGAAAAAATAGGAAAATAATGAGGGGTAATCTCTCAAAGAACAAGTCTAGAAAATAACACAAGAGGATATTGTGGGCACTAGTACAACTAGCCAGCCCGTAGTTACTCAAGTTTCACGTATAGTTATAAGAAGGAGAAGATGAATAAAATTAGTGTTAGTTTTTGAGGACATGGAGGAGGAAAGTCCACCAAAACAAACTAGACAACATATTCCTTCTATTGAAGTTTCATCACAAAAATTATAGTCTCCCACCATGCTTCCTTCAAAAGGAGAATAAGTTCTTCCATCACTAGTTACACAGGAAGAAGCAGATGCCACAAAACTTGATCTTTAGTAAGAAGTTCTTCCATCACCAACTACACAAGAAGAGAAAGTTTCAATAGCTCCCCCTCCTCAAAAGAAAAATAAGGCTAAAAGGAAGAATCTCTCTGCATCAAAGAGAAAAAGACCTCCTAGGAGGTCTCATAGAATTGAAAGAAAAAATACAATTCTAACATCCTCACCTATAAATATTATCAAGGATGAAGGGAGGAAAAAGGAGCCCAAAATTCATAATACCTCTTATGGGTTTGAAATAGCATAGTGGTCTACTGAAGAAGAGTTGGAAAAGGAAGAGTAAATGCATTCACCTAAGAAACCTAGATTTATAGAGGAAGACATGGATCTACTCAAATAAATAGGGTATACAGAAGAATAAATAAGAATGTCAGATTAGCCTATAAAATAAGAAGAATTACCTGAAGAAAATACCATGGAAGAAACAACAGAGCAAGACACTATTCTTCATGACCACGAGTTTAAAACTTTAGAAAAAACCATGAAAGAGATATATAGGTTTAAGAACAAAATAGCAGAGTTAAAAGGCAAGAGAGGCCTAGAAACACTTCTAGGGGTAGCAAAATTTATAAATCCATCTATGGGAAAAGAGTCAAGCAAGGAAGGGACATTGGAGGAGCTTGTAATAGCTCCCTTAGAAGTGTTTACAGTAACTTCATCCACCTTAATTATAGATGACATTAGTGTACCCCTAGAGGAACTTACAGTAGATAATACTCTGGCTTTGGTACCTTTCTATAATAAGATTTCTTCTGCAAAGGCCACTACAAACGTATCTATAGTAGAAGAAGTGATTGATGTAGATCTTTCAATTGTTAGGCCAATAAAATATGATGACCTTTTGAATTTTCTTGAGGAAAAGTTTATCAATGATGAAACTTATCATAATAAATTGATAAAATGGTTTAAATTATATGTTGAAGCAAGGGAGCAATAGGAAGATTTAAAATAAAGCCTAGAAAAGGTTGAGACTAAGATCACTTATTTGAAAGAGAAGGTCACTAACATGTATGAGACCTCTGAGATGTTAATGGAATGTAGATCACCCTATAGGGTATATGTTGTATACTTAGAGGAAAGGTGGCTCAGATTCAAATATGATAGGATATATAGTGATCAATCCTACATGGTATGTGATCCTAAGTCTTTCTTTGAGGTTTATAGGCATGTTGACACTGATTCTCAAGCACAATTTAGTGAGTTTTACATGCATCAGTATGTTGTGCCACATGATACAAAGTGGAATCCCAATAAATACCTAGGGGGTGTCTAATTTAATGCGTTTACTTCATACGTCTTCAATGAAACAAGGAAAAAAAATAGGTTGAGGACTATCAAGAGAAAGAAAAAGAGGTTACCCTCATTATTAGGGGTGAATCTATAGATTCAGAAGTTATAATAGATGAATGGATTACCTTTATGAATATAGATACTCCATGATCATGGGTCACAAATAAACAAGTAGAGGTCCAAAACCACTACTTGAGCCTCATGGAGGGAGATGGAAAACAAATTTTTGATTTTTTTTACACATATGGGTAGAAATTTTAGATACCTTGAAAATAAAAGATCCTTATTCCCCTTATAACCTTAGAGAGGTAATACATAGAGTATATATGTACATCGAGCTTGTCAAGAAAAGAAGGATAAGTTAGTTGGGGTTTAAGTTTCATCCACCCATGTTTTGGTTCCTGATTCCTAATTGGGAAGGGAATGTGCCAGCTGACAGAGAAATAGAGAAAAAAAGGTGGAAAAACATAGATGATGCTAAAGGTTTTTATATCTTCAAACTAATGGGTTGTATTGAGCCCTTAGATTTCAAAAAATATTGTGGATTCAAAATACAAAGAAGACTTGCTTGAGGACAAGCAAGAGGTTAAGTAGGGGGGTGTGATGAGGTCACCAATTGTTCCTTTTATAACCTCTTCTATACCTAGTTATATATATTTTTCCATATGAATCCCCAAAACTATCCATGACTTAGGTAAATGAATGAATGAATCAATGATTATATGTGTGCATTAATATATACATGTTGTGTTATGGATTAATGATGTTTTTTATTTGATTAGATTATACATGTGCAACCTTATTTAACAAAAAAATTAAGGGTAGAATAAGACTCCAAGAATCTTTCTTGGTTATATCACTTATAGAGAATCCCATAGTAAAAGGGGCTTCTAACCTGTAAAAAATACAGGCTTCCACCTATAATTTGCCCATAGTAACTTCCAAGCTATAAGCTTTCCACCTATAAGTTTCCCATAACAACTACCAAGCTACAAGCTTTCCACCTGTAGCTTGCCCATAGCAACTGTAAGTTTTCTCATATAGGTTGCACATAGAAACTATAGGCTTTCACCTATAGGATCCGTAGCCACTACATAAAGCAAACCATTGCTATGATAATAAGTAATTGGTTTTTAAGGACACATCTAGCTTTCTTAGAAATAAAATAAGTGACTGAAGAGGATCCTTGATAATCGTTGTACAAACCCCTCACATGAAGTGAAACTTGGATGTGTTGCCAAAAGATGAATAAGACAAGGACAATGAAAAGGAGAAAAGAAGCAAAATAACAAAGCAACATATATTATCCTTTACCCATTCAGGCCTAAAAACAAGTAACTTTAAATTACTAACCACCTGAAGGTTGAATGGATTAGTTGTAAAGTATTTGTACCTTTCCTAGTTTAGTGTTTTTAGTTAAAGCTAATAAATTGCCTTATGTATTTAATGGCATAACCTAGATTAGATTGGTAATGATGGAATTGTAGACAATAATTGAATTCTAATTTATGAATATTGTAATATATTGTAGCAATATTTAATTGATACAAATTTGAGTAATGAAAAGTTTGATTATGTAAGAAGCTTTTGTAAATATCTCAGAGGAATATAACTTAGTTCTGAACAAGGAGGGACCCCTCGGAAGGAGTTGTAGGGAAGATCCTAACCCTTCTTAAAATAAATTGTGTTGTGTGAATTGATTTCATTACTAGTTTGATTATATAAAATGTGATGCACGTATGACTCATAAGTGTGAATAATTTATGCATTATATTATAATAATTTATTTATATATCTATATGGTGAAATCAATATAAGTTCATTTTACTATAACCAGCAATTAGTTAGCCTATGAATCAATAATGCATATATAGTACCAACATCCTTGAAAAGCTTATGTACCCTAGGTTGATAAATAATGTTAAGTAGATTTAAGAATTTGGTATTAACTGGGTAATAAGTCTGACCAACATTTGTGAACAAATATTATGGGTTCTTGAATACTTAGGAGCATTCCCCCCTGTGAGTCATCATTTGTTATAATCAACACACCCCCACTCTTTTTTATAATAGGGACCCATTAATATTTGAGAGGTCTATTTCTATTTTGAAAAGACTTTTCATCAGCATTCATATATGTGTATTTAGCTAGATTAAAATCTTTAAAATTTAGTACTCCTTAGGTTGATGATTCTTGTTAAGTATGTTATTCAATATAAATGCAATTGTCATTCCTTCTGTAGGATTATTTATGTGATTTAATATCGATGTTATCTAATTCTTGATTTTCTTTATAAAATTTCTTTCTTGGATATACATATAATTGTCAAAGAGTGTGAGACTCAATGTCAATCTTATCATCATCAATTTTCACTAGGCATGCATCAAATATCCTATTCACATAATCCATGAAATATCTAGCCATCAAATCATAAGGTATCTTGAGCCACACATACAAGTTATTTTTAGGGTTTAACTAGATGTGCATGATTAAATATTTGTTACTTAACCACAAATTGAGCTTTATCCCCCATCTATGTAGGCAATTATTTAGGTATGCATCATTCATTACCAAAGGCTTCCTTGAACCCATCAAACCACCCCTTCATTCTTAACTTGTGTGAGGGGGTAATGGTGCTAGGGTAGGTGAAAAATTTAAACCATTCAAGTGGGGACTTATTCTCAGGTGTGTAGGCCAACTTCAATCCACCACTAATGTATTCAAGCACATAATCTTATCGAATACCAATAAAAGAATAATCATGCCCCAAGCAAAACTTTGACTTGGTAGGTGATGGGCTTTTTTAGCATCTTCAATGATTATGTCAAAAAATTAATGAGAATAATTATACTTATGACCCTAGGCCATCTGATTTACTATATAGAGGTTTGTTATGTCAACCTCTTTCCATCTATCAACTCCTCCAAGTTTGGTCATGGCCAAACATGTAGTTATCTGAAGGGAAAAATATTGGATACTAAAAATATACATGGCATGGCCCTAATTATTATACTCTAGCACCATCATCATTTTCTCAATTTCATCCTGGTCATCCAAGTCCCCTTTAATGTAAATTCTTGAGCATTGTAAATGTGTGACCTTGTTGATTCTTTTAGTAATGATCCACATCTTATATCCTATGAAGTAAAAGTAGTCCTTATAGATGCACAAGATTATAAATCTCGCCACCTCCATGAGCTTCCCAAAATAAGGTAAATGGAAGAGATATAACTCTATGGTATCATTTAGAAGATTGAAAACTATGAGATCATAAATGATCTCATTCCTAATATTATGACACTCAACTCTATAATTTCATTGTAGGTTTACCTCTTGCCTAGTTTATCAGTGATTATAATCAACCACTTGATAATTTTATACCTTAGATTCCTAATTCTCAAAGTGCAACATCGAATCAGGGTATTACATTTCTTTGATCAACACAGGGGGTAGAGGATGTGTTTCATCTTTCATATTTGCTATGCACACCATCTTTGGTTCCTTCCTAATGTATGTTTCCCTTGCTTGATGTGCCATATTTTCCACTTGCATGTTGGACTCACTAGGAACTTCCTCTCTGATAAAAAATGGTCATCCTTCCATTCCTGAGAATTATTATTCTTCATGGTCATAGGTAAAGGCTCGTTTATCTAAGCCTTTTTATTTGGATACATCACCCTTTGAGGAGCCTAAAGGTTGAGGTGTAGTCATCTGACTCTTATAAAAGAATATGTGGTTATTGTTTCAAATTCCATAATATTTCTTACTTTAACTTCTTCTAGTGGTAGACACCAACACCTATAACCTGTAACTCTTTCAACTAAATTCCTCTAATCACAATTTTACTAGTTTCTCCATTCATGATAGTCACATCACTTCATAATTTAAAATTCATCACTAGATTTTGATGAAATATTCTTCTAAAGGCTCAAAAATAATTCTCTCAATCCTATAAAATCAAAATTTTACAACATTAAAGTATTAAAATGAGAAGTATTTAACCTTATATAGCCATGAGGCATAACATGTATTAACTCCTCCATGACTTCATCCATCATTTCACTCATTAATACTTCTAATGGTATGTCTTGATGTCTATTTGGCATGCTTACCATTTTTAGTCATGTAAAATGTGAAATTATACAAATTTAGTATGGTTAACACACCTAATTCATAGGTCCTCCTATTGGCTCACACAACCCTTCTAGGTTACTTCTTTTACTAATTCCTAGTCATCTATACCTTCTCAAACTCAGCTTCTTGAGACCCAAAAAACCCTCTCAAGCCAAGATCTATCCCCCCAGGTCTCTTATCCTTAGGACAATAGGTCCCAAATAGGATAGGAGCACCAACATTTAGGGTGTCCTTCTTTTGGCACTATTGTCCAACCTCATCTTTTCCTCAAATGGTCATATTTTCTCAAATCCTTATCCTTTTCCCTATCAACCTCACATGAATTTATTTAACCCACAATCATTAGTTTCCATATAAAAGGAAATTAAAATTACATTTATAAGGGTTATCACTCATTTACAAGAGAGACATAAGAATACAAGCAAGTATACTCAAGCACTCCTTCCCATTATTTGCATACAACCTTCCAATATTATTCAAAGCCTATTCAAGTCATTGCACCAATCCATAGCCAGCTGAAGCACAACTAATTTTGCATTATATTTTTATTGATCATACACAAATTACACTAAGCACTTCAATGGGATAACTACATTATCTTGATCCCTCTTCAGAGTATTGGTATGCAGACAGTGTGCCTACACACGGGATGTGAAGTGCATCTAGTGTATATTTTACACACTAACCCCTTCTCTCTATTTCCCAAGTTCACATTCAAGTTAAAGAATGAGGAGATACTAAAGGTTTTGAAGATTTAAAAAGGCACACAGTGAGCTCTGCAAAGTCCCAGACCTTAAAATTTTAGTGACAGGGTAACCCAAGAATTTTGAGCAAAACCTAGAAAGATTTTAGCCTTAGGATAATAGTACCAAAATAGGACCACCGATCTAGATAGTAGGGTGTCTTATTTTTGTCACTCCTATCCAACCCAAAAATAAATTCCATGGATTTTTTTATAACTATTTCTTAGTCCTGCTCCTCCAATATCAGACCTTATCTCAATCCAGATCATCTGGAATAAGCTAAGTTCTAATCTCTCTCATTTCCTACTATATATAGAAAAGGCAAAAGTATGATCTATTTACACAAATTAGTAGGTTAATTTTTGAATGTTTATTTACTAATTTACATTTTTAAATTCCTTTATTATTTAGGAATATAAGTCCAATATTTCAAATAATAAAACATTTGGTGAACCTGACTTTCTTTGAACTTTCGCACAAAAACCCTAAAAAACCTAGGGATAATTATTCATAATTTTTTGCCATATTTTTTTTATTTTTCTTGAATTTAAAAATTATAAATATATCAATTCATTTTTAAAATAGCACATATTTTTTTCAAACCCTAGTTTTCACATACTAGATCCTTTTTGCATACAAACACATTCAACACACTAGGAAAAATATATTGCTAATTTTAGAAATATTTTTTTATTTTATCTAAATTTTTCAAGAAAATTTCTAAAAATTTTGTCTAAATTTTTCAAATTATTGCACTGATTATTAAAAAATTCTTTCTAAACACTATTTGCATCAGATACATTCTCAATTATTTTTTAGTACTTTTTGCATCATTTTTTGAAAATTTAGTTGCATACCAAACTCAGAAAATCAATTTAAAAATCAAACACTCATAGTATATTGCAAAAATATTTTTGAAAAATACCTAGCTACATGTACTATCTCTTACTTTTCTTCTTGATATATCACCTTACATCCATAATCAAATTACAAAAATGATTCTCACTTATGTACAAATTTTTCTTACATTTCTTGCAAATAACAAGGAAACCATAATGGGCCCTATCATGTACATGAATGATGAAGTCTATCATATGCTAGAATAAAGCTTCATCCTTTTGATTTCATGGTTATGTTTCATTATATGGGATGATATTACAAAATTCATTTCCAAATACACAAAAAAATTCAAAATTATTTTTGCATATTCTCTTTTGCTCATGCAAAATAATTTTAAATTCTATTTTGCTAAACATGTTAGAAATGTCATGATAAAAGTCAAACTTTTCTATGCATTAGTGCAAAATTATGTGCTCTCTATCCTTTGCTCTCTATCTCTCATATGGAAACATTTACAAGTTTATCATACTAAACACATTAGACATATCATAGCACATGTCAAAATTCTTTCTGCATCAATGCATAGTTCCATACTCTCTATCCCTTGTTTGTTATCTCTCACGTGGATTGTTCTCTATAATCATAATACAATCCAATTTATAACTCCACTTAAATGTATATGCCTTTTTTCCTACTCTTTTTTCAATGTCATATTTCATGCAGAGGAAAGAAATCCCTTCTCTTCCTCTCCCTCAAGAGGGTGATAGATACTTTCCCTCTAACCAGGTCCATGCTATCACTCCTACAAAAGGTAAGGTATATTATACTATTGTTCATGATGCCTACATTTAGCCTATATCTTCTTCAAACTATCTTTAATATATGTTCTTACATGTTCAATCGAAAGTAACTATGGTTTTTACTTTGAGACTCTAAGGGTTCAAATCACTAGTATGAGAAAGATAATTTCAGATTTGCAAACACAAAATCAGATATTACATGAAAAGATCACCATATTAGAAAATCATATTATAATGCAAAAACCTCAAAGGCACCCTAATGTAAATCATGTATACGCACCTTCACCAAGTCAATTGGTTACAAGCAATGTTACATATCAAAACAAGAAATCACAACAAAGTAACTCTAAAACTAGTGATTCAAAAAGCATTCAAAGATCAAATAAGAGTTTAAGTGAGGTACTAAGAAAAATGATTAAATCTAAGTCGATCAAACTACCTCCTCTACATCCAGTGAGAAGATACAAATATTATTGTGCATATCATAAAATGCATGGGAATCACATAGATTCATGTTTGGCATTGAGACAACATATACAATAGATAATTGCTAATGAGGACTCTATACAAGGTAAATCAGTCAAGCAATCTATAGTGACACAGGAATACATTCACAAAGGGTGAAATTTACAAATAGTATAGAAGTGGATACCAAAGCATAACTTAGAACAACAAAAGGATCAAAAAATAAAATTAGAGCAACAAATACCATAAGCACAAGTCAATCATGAAAATGATGCAAATCTACGTCTCCAAAATGAGGCTTAACTTTCAAAGCAGTATGGGTTTGGTCAAAAATATCTACAACAATTTGATTTTCAAGGTCAAGGGTTAGGCAAGCATGCTCAAGGCATCACTAATCCTATTCTAGCAGCTGATAATGTTTGTCACTAAGGTTTAGGATTTATTGAATATCCTAAGTCAAATCATTCACAGACATAATTTATCAAAGGAAAAGATCAAGATACAATAAAAGTCAACACTAGCATTTCATTGTTTCAAAATCAAAATTATAATGTTGAATGAAACAATATAGGTTATTATGATTTCTAAGATATCAATAATGAATTTGAATACTTATATTCATATTCATAGCCTTTCACTCATACTTCAAAATCATGCATGATTCCTTTATTTGATATAGGACATCATTATAGGGGGTCTCATCTGAGACTCATCAGTTAGTATCATTTCTTTTCAACATTGATTATACATAAACTATCTTGCTTGATTATACATAACTCAAATATTTTAAAAAATACAAAAATAATATAACACTTCAAAATACAAAAACATTCAAAAAATTTCAAAAACACCAAAAACATTTTTTATTGTATGCAACATCCATGTTTTCATTACTGCTATCATGCTAGGACTTACATTTGTTATTTCATGATATTGTATGTCAATTTATCTACATTAACATGTTTCACTTGATCTTCTTTGAGTGTGTGCAATGACATCTAGCTATTTGATTGCTTCATTTTATCCTTTAAGGGGGTATTCCTACTTCTACACTCGAGACATACATCAATATACACACCCACTGGGGGCATCTTCTACATGACTACATTATCTAGGTTATGTCATTTTTACACTACACACTCTAAGTTATCATGTTGATGTACATTAATCTATATATTACATAAACTAGTACGTCAACATTTCACTAGTACTTAGCACTTATGTATTTTTTAGCCTATACCTAGTCTTGCACTACACATGTTTTGCATACTTTCACATTTGCTTTGATTAGTTAGATGTGTTTGTATCTTCCAGTTCTTACTTTTTCTTTCATTCCTTACTTATCATAACTTGTGTGATTGCGTTTTCATTTCTTTCTCATCTTCATGAGTGTGCCTTAGGACATTTACCACTGTCCTTTCTCTGTACTCTTTCATGTGCTTATGGCCCTTGTGCCAACTTTGCTTCTTTCACTTGTATGTGTATGCAGCATTTGAAGATGACTTTCATGCTTGTCTTCTAATTTAAGTGACATGTGTCCATATCCCTTATTTGCGTGGCCCTTTGGCCACCCCTGTATGCTTCTTACTTTGAATGTTTGTTTGTTCCTCACTGTGTACACAACCATGATTCCAATCATGCATTTATCTTGCTTCTTGGATGCCATGATGGACATCATGATCTATCCCTCCATGATTAATAATAACTAAAAACCAATATCTAACATTACCAATCTAGTTTAGTATCATGCACATGATCTTACATTGTTATATTTATCTAGGCATACCCCTATTGATCTAATAATCTATCAATTCAAAGATTGCTATATCTTGAAATATCTTGTCAAATATTCAATGTTATATCTTGCACATATATAGCTTAGCACACTTGTAGGGCTCCTTTTATTCTAAGGGTAGTCATGGTAGGTTCACCATTCCTACCCTCAGAAGAGGGGGCATCAAATAGGGATTTTTCATAGAGATCAAACCTCATAATAGTTGAAACAATAGTATTCAGATCACCCAATTCAGAATCTAGACATAAGACTAGGCAAATAATAGAGAATCTAGAATAATCATGAAATTTGGCTCTAGACAATAGTGTTAAAGTAGGACTACAGTACAAAACATAGGGGTGTCCACATTTTGGTACTCCTATCTAGGTAGGAAAACACTCAGGTTTTCTAGAAAAAGGCAAAAAATTAGTTCAAGGATAGTTTTTGCACTTTTAGATTAGTCAAATTCAACAGTTTCAGTATAGTTTTCTTAGATACAATGGGTTATCATACATGACATGATGGTTCTCACTTTCAATTTGGATTACGTAGTTGGCATAACTTTTGGATCAAAACTCATGTTCCAAACATCAGTGATTGGGGTCAATGTATGTGGCACATTGATCTTCTTTTCTTTTTTAGTTTAGTTTTACACACAAGCATTCTCAGTAGTTGCATGCCTTATTCCATCTACAGGTGGTTGGCATCACATTTGAGTTAAACTTTCATACAAGTTTGGCTTTCCAAGTACCCAAGTTCCTGAGTTGGATTTCACATAAGAATTTTGCATCATTTTAGAGAGGCTTTCATATAAGCCCTATCTCCATATTTTGAAATGGCCAAGAGTGGCCTAGTTTCTAGCACACATTTAGGCTATCCACACCAAATTGTCATATTTCTAACACATCCATGGGATCCATGAGTCATCTCATATGACATCTATTCTATATTGTTATTACTTCATAGCGTCACTTCATAGGGCAATGATGGAGATAAAGGTCTAACTAACCTTTGTATTCTTAAGCCACCTATTCGGAGGGATTAGACACATAGTCTAGACATCGATCAACACATGCATGATTCATTAGCTTCACATAGTTGGTAATGATGGAGCCAAAGGGTTAGTCTTTGCATTCTTGAGCCACTTTTTGGGTAATTGAGCACTCAGCTCCATTCATGATATTACTCTTGATTCAACACACACTCAACATCATCTAGCACATTATAGCATCACAACAGGTTTTATATTGGTTCACATACCCAATGAGGTGTATTCATTACTTTATCTTCCTCTTACTCAACTATTATACATTATTATTTTAGATATATCATATCTAGTAAGAATTGATCTAATTTATGTTTTCATTATATATATTCACAATTCATAGTGTGCTCTCTCTATGTACATCCAACATCACATAATTTCATAAGCTTCACCCTTACATGTAAGTTTAGGTATGCTTCTTATTTTCCTTTATCCTAGTATTTTGCTTTACTACATCACTATAATAAAGTGGGGGCAAATTTAGTCATGTAAAATGTAAAATTTTACAACTTCAATATGGCTAAGACATCTAATCCATAGGTCCTCCTATTGGCTCACACAACCCTTCTAGGCTACTTCTTTCACTGATTCCCAATCATCCATAGCTTCTCAAAATTAGCTTTTTGAGACCTAGGTAGACCTCTTCAACCCATATCTATCCCTCTAGGTATTATCCCCTTAGGATAATAGCACCTAAATAGGATAAGAGTGTCAAAATTTAGGGTGTCCTATTTCTAGCACTATTGTCCATGCTCATCTTTGCCTCAAACTATCAAATTTTATTAGATCCTTAATTTTTTCTCTAGTGACCTCACATGAATTCATTTAACCCATGATCATTAGTTTCCCTATACAAGTCCATTTATAATGGTTGGCACTCATTTACAAGAGAGATGTAAGAATACAAGCAAGTATATTCAAGCACTCCTCATTATTTGTATACAACCTTCCAATATTATTCAAATCATATTCAAGTCATTGCACCAGTCTATAGCCAGCTAAAACACATCTAATTTTTCATTCTAGTTTCATTGATCATACACAAATTTCATCATGCACTTTAATGGGAGAAATGCATTAGCTTGGTCCCTCTTTAGAGTATTGGTATGTAGACAGTGTGCCCACACACGGGGTGTGAAGTGCATCCAATGTATCTTTTACACACTAACCACTTCTCTCTCTTTCCCAAGTTTTCATTCAAGTTCAAGCACCAGGATCTCCTAAGGGTTTTGAATATTAAAATAGGTACATAGTGAGCTCAGCAAAGTCTCAGACCCTAAAATTTTAGTGACAGAGTAACACAAGCATTTCAAACAGAACCTAGAAAGATTTCATCCTCAGGACGATAGTGTCAGAATAGGACCACAACATCAGACAATAGGGTGTCTTATTTTTGATGCTCCTATCCAACCCAAAAATGAAGTCCAAGGGTCTATTTTTTACTATTTCTCAATCTTTCTCATCCAATATCAGACCTTGTCTCAGTCCAGATCATCTAGAATAAGCTAAGTTCTAATATCTCTCATTTCCTACTATATTTAGAAAAGGCAAAATTATGATCTATTTAAATAAATTAGTAGGTTAATTATTTCATATTTATGTATTTATTTACATTGCTCATCCCCTTTATTATTTAGGAATATAACTCCAATATTTTGAAAATAATAAAACACCATTACATTTTTCACTTTATCAATTTAATACCCATGTCCCATCCTCATGATTTTCATGTAGTCATGCTAGCTATAAAATATTTAAATATTCATTCTCAAGGGCGAGATTAACTTTTTCCCTCCAAACCTTTATGTCATAACTTTTCCCTTGCCATTCTTTTCCCACATTTTAAGTCATGTGACTCCTCTTATGTGACTTTTTACTGTGTTGACTTGTGCACTCTTCATGTGTGTATTTCCCTTCACTTATATGCCTTTATGTGTTCTCAATGGTGCACCCCTCCTATACATGATTCCTTTAAAAAAAATTATTCATGCACTTAAACTTTACCTTACCTTGAAACTCACCCCACACTAAAATATGTCAATGGTCCTCCACAAAATGAAAAAAATGAAACAAAAGAGAGCCAAGTGCAAATAGAACCCTATATTAAAAGGCACACAAAAATATCATGAATTATTAAAATAAAAACCAAAATCCTAAACTAATATGGTGGCATACACCTTATTAACAAAAGGAAATTATCAATTGGAATGGTAGCGTCGAAGCTGACTACAATTGAAATGGCCTAGAAAGAATTGGCCATCTAACCTTTTTAACTTACATGTTTTTGTTAAAAAATGCCATGAATAATGAATGGGCCATCCTAATGTATGTAAATATTACTAGAATAGCATGTGAAATTGCATTCATAGATCAACACATACATACCAAGAGAAATTTTTTTATTTTTAAGATGTCTATCATGCCAAGCTTTCTATTTGTGTTTATCCACTCCTTGAGTCTAATGCATGAGAAAACTTGTTTCATCTAGTTTTAATATATTATCTATTCACATTTTTAAATATTATTCATTATCTAACTAATAAATGTATGTAATAAATAAATAAGGTACAAGTAACTAGACAAGGAAAACTACTTCAGTGCCAAAGACAAGGTTAAAAGGAGTGCTCTTGTTCAACCTTTTATAGGTGGTTTGATATGCCCATAATACTATAGATACTCAATCATCCCAATTAGTGTGACCAATATTGAAAATATTCATCAATGTATGACTAAATATTTTATTGAAGGCTTCATTTGTACCATTGGCTTGAGGGTGATATGGTGTAGTATTATGGTGCGAAATCATGAACTTGGATAAGAGGATGGGTATTGTCTCATTAAGGAAATGAGTTCCATGATCACTAGTCAAGCTTAAAGGACATCCATACCTTGTGATTATTTTCTCCCAAAGAAATTTTGTTGTATTTGTAATAGTAAAATTATGTATGAGCACTATTTTAACCTAGTGGGTGAGATAGTTTGTGGTGGTAATGATATAGCATGTATAAGGATGCTTCATAGTAGGAGTAATGGGCCCATTTCTCAAAGGGTTCATAATCAAGTATTAGATGAAGGGGCATATAATACCTCTAGTTTAGCTTACCTACACATTGGCATGCATAAGCTTTGGCATCCTAAAATAAAGAGGTCTACCATAACCTAACTAATAGAACTTTGCACATAGTTACATCACTAGCATAATGTCCCTATAGCAACACCCTAATGAACCTCCTAAATAAATTTAATGTGATTATGTTTCATCACAACCCTTCTTATTACCTCATCCCAACCAAAATTATATATGTCTCCACTAATAATCTATAAAGGTGTAGCATGCATAGCAATTTATTTTTCACTTGAGTGTTGAGGTGGGATGGTGTTGAATCTATGGTAAGGAAAGCTACGATCTATTCCAACTCCTCATGCATGTGCTTAACTTGAAATATTTTTAATAAGTTAAATCATCCTCAATGGCATGCATTGGTTCACCAAACTTGATATGGAAAAGGTGGTCAAGAACAAAATTCACCTTCTAGGGTTTTACAACCATGAAGAATTGATACTCCTAGAAGAGAAAAATCCATAAATAGATTCATTTATGAAATTTTGGATTATTCATGAGGTACTTAAGCACTTCATGATATGTAAATAAATTGAATAAGGTGGCCAACAAATACTGGTGAAACTTCTTGATGGCATGCATTGGTTCACTAGACTTAATATGGGAAAGGTGGTCAAGAACAAAATTCACCTTCCAGTGTTTTAAAACCATGAAGAATTGAAACTCCTAGAAGATAAAAATACATCAATATATTCATATATCTAAGTCTATATTATTCATGAATTACTTAAGCACTTCAAGGTCTATAAATAAACTGAACATGGTGGCCAACAAATACTAGTGAAACTTCTAGAGCATGTACACCATGGACAAGGCTTCTCATTTTTTAGTTAGTAATTATATTTAGCTAGAGAGGGATTTTGTCTAGAAAAGCATATGGGATGATAAAAATTACCCTCACCAGGTTGTGTAAGGATAGTTCCCACTACCGTACCCAAAGTGTCAACATGTACATGAAATGGATTTATCTAGTCTAGGAACTAGAGAATGGGCACAATGATTAGTTTGTCTTTAAACACCTTAAATGCTTGTTGGTGAGCATCTATCCATAAAAATTGACCATTCTATTTAAATATTTCCTCCAATGGTGATGTGATATTATCATATCCCTAAATGAATTTTTGATAGTACACTGTGTGTCTTAGGAAGGCACAGACCTCACACTAGGTGATTGACACTGAAAGGTGAACAATGACTACAACCTTAACTAAATCTACCAATAGTCCATTGTGGTGAATAATGTGACCCAAATTTTTTTAAATGATTATAAAATATTCTCTTATTTAGATTCAAATAAATTTGAATTTTATGGCAACTCTCAAACATAAGGTGAAGATTAGAACAATGATCATGTACTAAGCCATAAACGATCCAATCATCCAAGTATACTTAAAGGAACTTATGAATACAATCCTAAAAATATTCTACCACGACATGTGAGAACATGTCCAAATCATTATTCTAACCAAAAGGCATCACATTATAAGTGAATGAACTGCATTCAGTTATAAAGGTGATCTTTGGTTTATCATTATCTATAATTTGGACCTGATAATATCCAAAAAACCATTAAAGAAGGTGTATATCTTGCACCTAATAACTCCTTCCAAAATTTTCTATATGAAAAGCATTGGAAAAAGTTCAATTACAAAAGCAACATTGAGTACCCTATAATCTACACAAATGTGAATGTGGTAATCCTTCTTTATACTAATCACCATGGGGCTCTCCCATTTAGATTCATCAATAGGAGTGATAACTCTAGAACATAACATACTATCAATCTCCTCTTTAACTCAATGTTGTAGATTAGGATTCATTCAATATGGCCTTTTTCTCACCAATCGATCACCTTTAACTAACTTTACGTGCATCTTACCCAATGATGGATGCACTCCCTTGATCTCTATGTAATTGTATAGGAAAACATCTTGATATTCCTATAAGAGTTTAAAAATATTGGTTACCTCAGTTTCAAACTAATAATTCACCATAATGGTCATTTTAGGCATGTCCTCTAGTCCAATATTGTGTTAAACTATCTATATGGCTAAAAATATGGTTTTTGCTCAGCATGCATTATGTCTCAAACATTGTGTGCCACATATTCAGTATGTAAAGATAAGTGGTCAATTGATAGGTCTTGTGGGTTATAAATGGTACCTTCCTCAACTTGGTACATAGCCTTTTGTTTTACCTTCTATATTTTTTCCCTAAGTGCATGATCTAATTGAGAGTCAATCTACAATAAGGATGTGGTAGGATTATCGAGTTTCTAGAATATGGATAAACCATCCTCACACATGCCATGTATATGTCATTTATGATTTTAAACTGATGTTGAATCACTGACAATAGCTTAACATATAATTTTTAGGGATAGGTGTAAATCCATTTGAGGGGATAAATAGGGTATTGCTAAAATCATATTACTTATAATGTTTCTCTATAAATACATGTCAAGGCATTGTTCTTGATGAATATACCAAGCTTTATCTTAGTTACGTATAGTACCATAATATGCATGAACCCATAAATATTTAGGCAAAGATGTCTCATCAGAATTCTAAAGGTTTTCATAGGCCTCAAGATGAGCTTATATAGAAGTAACACCATCATATATTAGAGTGGCATGAACATGATTATCATGATGGAAATTATAGTGCATGGAAATGCACACTCAGTCATAGGTAAGTAAATTGTGACGATGAGTATCCCACCATTGAGCAGCTATTCCTTGAAGAAATTAGGTAAATGAGTGTGTCTATTCTTCTTCAAAAACATAAAAAAATTCCAACTACTGAACATACTCTTGAGCCTCCATTTGACCATGAAAACTATGTAATTGATATATCTACAAGGGTGGTCAAACTATCAAACATACACCAATGAGGTGAAAAAACTTATGATGCTTAAGCAACTTGCACGAAACATGATCTTGACTACCAATTATGCTAAAAAATACATATATTAAGATTGTATTATCCATGAGCCCAATATTCGTAAGCATTATTAGTAGTGTTAGAAATAGATTATGCATCCACCCATTATAATATACCATCTAGACTAGGTTTAAGATACTCAGTTCCCTAAGCAATGACATTATAGATATGATTGAGGTCTTCCTCAATGTCAATGGGTTTAACAAAAGGAGGTCCATGAGCATTATCTAGGGGAATCATGATGCACTGAACATCATTTTTAAAACTGATGTAATGCTTATTGAAGCTCAAGTTAGCATTGTTTACATAGCGCCATAGATGACCTAAAAGAGCTAAAAAATCATCAATTTTATCCAAATAAATCACTTCATAATTATCCTTGAAAGTGACACCCAAAATGCCAATGATAGCATCCTCAAGTACTCCTATGGGTAGTGCATGAGTATTATTGGCCATGAACAATACATGTGGGGAAGGATGTAAAGGAGGTATCCCCATCTTTATCTAATTATCCTTAGTTAGTACACTTACCTCCATGACAATGTCCAATAGTATATCTCGAATGATCCAACCATCAATAATTGCATTCACTAAGATTTCTTTGTCACTCTCTACACTAGGCTGGACATGAGCCTCTTGTCATCATGCATGGTTTAATTGATGATCATTTGTATGATTTGGTGTTTGATGACTCAGCTAGTTCCTTAAAAGGTGAATGATGTCTTCATTAATAATTTGTTTGCACAATTCATGAAACTCATCACACACTAAATTTGTGAGTCTTAAGGCTTTCTGCATTTCAGCATGCATAACAACATTTTTGTCCTATAGGAACTCAATGTCACCTTAAAATTCCCATACTAAATTTATTGTGTCTTGTAATACTTCTTTCTATTTCTCAAAATCTGGGTAACATTTTACATGAGGCACTTCACATTAAACCTTGTCAGTGGGTGGATTTAAATGTGATTGGGAAAGCATGCCACTTTATGCAATAATATTTACCTTAGGTCTAGCTAGAGGAGTGGTCGGGTGCAGTCGCCATTAAACAATTGGATTTTTTACAACCTATATCATCCTAGTGCCCTTCTCATTATGTTCTTTAGTTATAGTGGCATACAAGTCTAGGCATTATTCTAGGAGATGTCATTCCTACAAAAGGCACAAGTTGGATAGACTATGTAGTCACATTAGTAATGATCTGAAGAGATGTACTTATAGTAGGTTCTAGGCATAAAATGACCACCTCCACATCCATTGTCATGACTGTGATCTCTCTAGGATTGGCCTCCACCATTTTTTGGGTTATTAACTACATAGGTATAGCGAGTGCCTCACACATGTTCTTGATAAATTTCACTAATTATTTTGAAGTCATTTGTATCATGTGTATATGCATCACATATTTTAAAGTATGCTTATATTTTAGCTTGAGTTACATACTGAAGAAAGGATCAATTTCTCACATCATGGTCTTATTGAAATATCTCATAGGACTTCTTTACTAGTGTGTGAATACTCCTCATGGGATAATTTATTTTGTTATGACATTCCACTTCATATTCAACACACCATAAACCACTACAAGTGTCTTAATCACTATTATTAGTGAGCATCTCAAACTAAGATGCCATAGAATTAATATGGGCTTCCATAAAGGGACTAATCCCTATGTCTATACTTCTAATAACTTTATCACAAAGGGTAGCTTATAATGCCTCACATGGTTCAGTGAAGGTCTTCTAGGACAAGGCATGTCAAAAAATAAGTAATAGTCCTTATAGAAACCATTGGGCATGATGTGTTGCATTTATCTCAAATGATAACTTGGAAAGAAGTGTTTTAAAATGTGCATCATACTCAATAACACTCTTACTGAGTTATTATTTAATATCCTTCAGGGCATCAATACTTTATTGTTCAAATTATGGAATGTCAAACTCTTGAATAAAATCCACCTTTAACTATTCATAGTTCACCACAACTTTTTATGGATCAAACTTCTAGTACCATTTATGTGTGTGGTCTAAAAGGGTAGTGGAAAATTGAGTTTCCTTCCATTAAGTATAAGTGATGCCTCATTCCTACCAAATGATTTTGCACTTATCAACATGTTCTACTTTATTTTTAATACTATGATAGTCAGGTGGATGATGCATCATATTGTAGTAAATTGTAGGCACATTGGGCATTGGTAATGGATCTTATTGTGACACCGCTCTAGTTCCTCTTGGACCCTATAAGGGAGGTCCACTAATGCCTCCTACACCACCTGCAAATCCTCTAGCATAACCACTACTACCACCTCCTATGCCTCTTTCGGTAATAGAAACACTTAATACTTTGGGTGCAAATGTAAGTTGATTTACTATTGATAGGCTTGTCCTCTAGACATTAGCTATATTTGGTCCACCAAGAATTCCAAAGTGAGCCATAGGTCTGATTTGTAATTTAAAATAATATAATGATAAACTATTATCCTTATTCTATACTTTAAAATTTTCTTCTATAGGTTTAGACTATGACTCCACACTATTTATATCCTCATTTATTAGAATAACTTCGTCCAACTTAGATGCATGAGCATGCACAATGGGTGGGGAATTGGGCATATCTAGATTGGGTTCTACAATCACCAATGCTTGACTTGTTTCTACCATGCATAGATGTGCCAGTATAGGGTGTGGTCTTGTGGTTGGATATTCCTCATTATGCCATTCTACCTCCCTGTAGATCCTTTTAGCACTTCCAGAGTCCTCACATTCCCCCTTGGATCACTTCTAGTCTTAGCCCTTCACCTAACGTCATCATACTTGTGCTTATGAAAATCCCACTAGTTATTTGCCATGTTAAACCAATAATCTCATGCTAATATGTGCCCCTTCATTTCCCCACCAATTATGTTTCTCATGCACGAGAGAGTTTAACCATCCATTTGGAAGTTTTCAAGTCCTGATTCAATTATCAACTTCTTAATTTCTAATGAAAGTTGCTTGAGATACCTTTTATGTAGCTCACTAAGGAAGTTAAACTAGGATTGCTCTAGATAAGAGTACATATAGACCATGTATTCTAAAATATAATTATTAACTCTTCCTTGCCTCTAAATTTCCATCACATGCATCTAGGGTACTTCCAATCTTTCCAAGTACAACTAACATTTTATTGACTAAAATACCTTTTGTCTTTAATTCTTTGAATGGTCTTGCATGTACACTAATTACCAAGCATGCAAGTGAATGGGAACTTATATAAATAAAGCTTCATATATTGAATCATAAACATGTAATTTTACCCATGTGCAAGCAAAAACTCTTGGTTCAAGATACTAAAAAAAAATATCTTCTAGAATAGTAACCCAACACTCGACATTTTTAAAAGATAGCCATTAGAGCACTTTCCCACCATTGTGATTATAAGTGAAATAGCTCTTGAAAATGAAACCAAAAATGTTGGGGTATTTTTCTTTAGTCTATCATGACTTTCTATAGTCGCACGTGCATAAGATAATAGTAAGTCCAACGAGCTAGCACAATACCATATCACATGACAAATATTATCATGTGCTCACCTAAAGCACATAGACTAAGACTAGTTCCCATTAGTTTTTTTGCATGGTGGTGTATTCATTAATTTCCTTATGTTAGGGTGCCTGAATAGGCACTTAGTCCTAAATATATACTAGGTTGCATAAATAACTCTTAACTATTCAATCATTCCCTACTTAACTAATCATAAAAAAATATGGGTACAAACTAAGAATAAAAGAGTATTGATTTCATTATATTCATAACCAATTTACATAAGGTAGTTCATCAACACAAGTTTTCTCTCTCCTTACATACATAGGTCACATCTAGAATTATGACAACTCAAGATTGCAATTATCAACCAACCCAACTTAGTAAATTTAGGGGGTACTTATACATGGTTCTACCCTGACCATTTAATTACATAATTAATAACACAGTGATGACTCACTAACGACCATTAACAACAATGATTCATGGTAATTTGTTACATTAAATTCCTAATGACTCGAGCCTAACTTCCCTTATATACTCTCTCTCTATGATGTATCTTCATTTCATGCACTTATATTCTCATATACCAGTGCTAGATTCACATTTGACTATTCTCCTTTGATGCTTATACAAATCATTCCCCAACTATATCCACTTTTTGTGCCATTTTTCAAGTCTTTTTCTATTATCCAAGTCCTACATTCTTGGTTCCTTTGTGTTTTATGTATTTGTGTTCTTCACGTCTTGCCTCTTTCACACCATGGTATTCTGTGTCATGTCTACTTCCACACCTATGTTTCTTTTCATACAGTCATCTTCAAAAATTACTTTGGGTAAATAGATACAAAATTTAGAGTCTAAATTTTTCTTTAATACATCTCTACAAGTTCCTTATCTAACTTATCAAAGATTAAGCGATAGATTATATGACTCAGATGAGATCCATTGCTTGGAATAATGGGTTGGTATGAATTTTAAATCCTCTATATGATCATGTGAAACCTGTGAAAGGAACCCTATTATGATATGGTCTTGTTAGAAACACCCAAGGTCAATCAAGTAATCATCATTAGTTATTGATTTCAAAATGGTGTGAAAACTTGGAAGTAATGAACTTTCTTAGACACGGTAACTCAATTTTGTATGACTGGGTTAACAAGTATAGTATTGTACTATAAAGATTTTATCAATAAATATAACTTGATCTCTCTCATGCTGAGTATGTTATAAATAGGGAATAATTTTACTTTTATGAAAAAAGTAGAGTCAATTCATAGAATACTGATTTTTTATGATAACTAAATAACGTAAATTAACATATCACTGGTATGAGCATTCTTAGTTGCAATCCTTTCATGTAAATGTGAAAGCCTCATATTAATGAAGAGGTTGTCTTCAAAATTGAGAATATAACCTTGACAGTTATTGTTGGGACTTAATGTCTTTCACTTAATTGTATGGATTTTATTTTACTTGCTCATTGGTTTGAATTTTCATCCTAAATAACTATCCCTAATGGTATGGAACAATATGATCCTATGCAATCTTGAGGACTGCACTCTTTCAATACATGAACCTAGCTTGTTTATCTAAGTTTATCTATTTGGGAGGTTTGGCCATGAAGTCTTCAAGGGAATTCCTTATCACTCTATTTTATGTAGAGGGAGAATGTCTCATAAAAACTACAGACTTATGCCTTGAATAGATTGTTGAAATTTGTATAAAACACTTTATTCTTGAGTTAGTAAGTCTAAATTAATCTATTATAAATTGGTGATTGGTGTTGGAATGATATTATGTCCCTAAATACTCAAATTTTTTTTTGGCTTGATTCTTGGGGTGTATGAAAAATTACAACACCTTAACATGAAAAAATAAAATTGTTTACATAATGTATTTTATAGTAGGAAATGTGTGTGATTGAGGATGCATAGATATCAAAATTACCATATGATTCATTTGGTTATGCATGGAAATAGATATATTTTTAAATAATTATGTTATACCTAGACCCAAATTGGTATATGTAGAGTTTTTTGCATGCATACATCCCATTCGTATGCTTGATGATAGTGACTGCATATTTTCTCTCCCATCTACCATACTATCGATCTTTATAGATCAAGGCAATATTTTCAATTTAAAAGTGCATTTACCAAACTAAGTTGGCTTCACCCTCTAACCTTTGGGTGTATTTTTTCACATTCCTTGTTATAAATGGTTGTTGCCACTCATTTTTCATCATTTGATGCATGTGTTATTAGTGGGAGCAATAGCAAGAATGACACCAAAGCAAACACAAAAATTTGTTCTGAAGGTCTATCATGAGGTAATTCTCTTGAACCAAACACACATGTGCCTAATTTAGTATTAGAATTACCTGAGTTTGATAAAGCTTGCAGTTAGTTTGAAATTTTTAATCTTGTTCCTTATTTTGTGGGTCAAGTCCCCCCAAAGAGCCTCCTCAAATAATGGGTCCATAACCACTGGCAGAATCATGGGGTTAAATTAGAATGTGTCTAAAACTTCACCAAGGGATTTTTTCTATTCCATTTCAATAACCTTGACAACTACACGGCCATTTTATACCATAAGCCCTGGTTCATACACAACGCTTTGGTTGTTTTTTCTCACTAGACTAGGGATTTTCAAGTTTTAGAGCAGGCCAAACTCAAAATCCCAGTTTGGATTGAGTTCCTTGGGTTTACCTTGTAGAATTTTATAGACCAACTTATCAAGTCATTGGGGTGGTTAATTTACCATAAATAATATAAATTTTATGTTGCTCTCCCCCAATGAAGGGTCTATGTTAAGATCAACCTTGCTAAGTATCTCAAATAATCCATTGATATTCAAGTCGATGATAATCATTTCACTTAACGAGTGCTATACATAAACTTTCCAAACACCTATTGTCATTGGTAGTCATCCTCATGATTAGGGAGTGTCCACTTATGATCACCACTTCTACCATGTCCCAATAACATAATGGGTCTAACCCAAAACCCTCAGTTGACACCTCAAAAATGCTCTTACTAGAGCACTTACCAATAATAATGCTTCTCACCCATCACAAGCCTCTATTATTATTTTTGTTTTAGCTAAAACACCTCCATCTTCATAGCCTTAACCACTTAAACCCAACTTTCACTCACCATAAGCAGATACCACCATAGTTCCTTCATTAGCCTCTGCTACACTTAGTCTCCCTTCACAACCACCTTTGGGGGTGAATGGCTTAGATTATATGAACCTTGTTACCTTCAACCATAAAGCTATGATACACCAGTCTTATAGCCCTTCACCCTCTAGTGAAGATTAATATGGGTCACATAAATAGAAACCCTTTACTTTAAGAGATTTCAAAATCTTGATCAGTGCTTTCAACAAGTTTTCAACCCTCTCAACCTCATGGAAGAGGGAGATATGAATCTTGATAGTTCTCCATGTTAGTCTACTCATTGAATGTGAAAGATCTTACTAATATGATGCATAAGTATATAGTCAAGAATAGTTTTCAACTCTTTTCAAACATGAATATTTTATGCTTACAAAAAATTAAGATTGTCAACTTCATGCTCCATGCTACAGCTCATGTGATCTGGCCTAGGGCCATTTGTCAGGCCACTCATCACGAGTCTGGTAGAGGAGGAGTGGTGACCCTAATAGTGCCTAAGTTATCCTAACAGATCATCTCTTGGGGGTCTGACCCCTTAAATTGAGTGATTTAGACACTTTTTGATTTTGACAACCACATAATTGGGTTAATTGATCTTTATGCTTCTAATGATGCTATTGAGTGTACCTTATTATGGAGATGGTTGGTCGACTCATTTCTAGATGCTCAGTAGATTATTTATAGTGATTTCAATATGGTAGAATCACTAAAAGACAAATAAGGGTGGATTCCCATGTGGTGGTGTGTAGGGGAATATGGGGCTTGGTTCTATCTACATAACAAATTCAGGGTGTTTAACCCCAACTAACATCAGTAGAAAGATTCAGACTCACCATGGGTCACTTGGTCTAATTTTTTCCAAGGTGAGGATAGGGTGATCAAAAGACTTGATTAGGATCTATTAGCCAAACAATATATTTTATATTTTACACCTATAGAAGACCGACTTTGTTAGCCAAACAAGATATTTTCTATTTTGCACCTATAGAAGACTAGCCAGTCTAGGCTATACCTGACACCTTTATATTTGACCATCTTCCCATTTTATTCAATGTTGAGTGGACTACTCCTCAATTTTAGGTTCTTACTACCTAATTTTACCTCAACACCACCCATCTCAAGCATGAACGTACCTTGAATCACATTAGTCGTATATGGAATCTTGCATCAAGACCCACTGGGTCCACTAGTTGGATTATGTGGTGGTCTGATGCCATCAAACATACTACCACCTTCCTTAGAATATATGGCAAATAAGTTTCCTCCTTTAGAAGGCATATTCAACATGCCACCAATCAAGAATTTATTAGAGCCTCCTAAGAGCTAAAAGCCTCACCTTTTAATGTGCAGCTAAATGGAGGCACAAACTACAAGTTGTATAAGCTTACAATTCTAGAGGAGCTCAGCTATGTGCTAGAATGCATTGGCTCAAAGTGGGTTACAAAGTGTCTAAGGAATTCTTTGTCTTGCTTTCATCTCAATAGGCAACTGATAGGATTAAGGCCATTAATGGTGAAGATGGATACCTAACCAAATTACCTAAGGTGCTACAAGAATCTATGGCTCACTACCAAGAGGTTTTCACCTCCCAACTAGCTACTGATACCAAATAAGATGCCCTCAACCAATGTTTGGGAGTTATGCCCTATAAACTTTTTAGAGGCCCAAAGAATCACTTATGATCGACTTCTTAGTCTTAATGATCTTAAAGAAGTTGTTTCATAGATGGCCACTGATAAGGCTCCTAAAATTGATGGGTTTCCATGTGAGTTGTACCATTCCTTATGGGACACTATGGGCCCTAACCTTCATTAGGTTTACCTTGAAGCTATGCATACCAATTCTTCAGGGACTCTAATTAATCAAGGAAATATCAAGTTCATTCCCAAAGCTGGAGACCCATAAATCTTGACTAATTGGAGACCTATTACTCTTTTGAATGTTTCCTATAATATCATTACCAAAGCTTTATCCCTTAAGATCAAACATCCTTCCTCTCATTGTGAGGAGTGAAAAAATTGGTTTCATTCAAAATCAGTATATTCTAGATAATGTGATAATTGTTTGGGAAGGCATGGAATGGGCTAGAACTTCAAATCAAAAAGTTATTTTTGTCAAGATTGACTTTGAGAAATCCTATGACCACATAGAATGGCCCTTTATCACCACCATGTTATATGCTCTTGGATTTGGACCAAAATTTATGCACACTGTTAACATGCTCTTTCAAGATGTTGGAGTGTGCATCACCATAAATGGTGCTTAGTCTCATAGGTTTGAGCTCCACAGATTGATCAGACAAGGTTGTCTACTAGCCCCTACCCTTTATGTGCTTACTACAAAATTTTTTAATTACCTATTAGTTGACTATACCTCTGGGGGTTTAATTAAAGGTATCTCTCTTCTTACCTCAGATCATTAATTGGTTAATGGTCACTTTGTAGATGACTCCTTTCTTACTCTTCAAAAATAGGAAGAGTCGATTAGGAATGCCATGTAGTACCTTTATATTTTTTGTTTGGCTTCAATATTTTCCATTCAATGGAGAAAGACCCAATACTATAGGCAATCTCTATCTCCTAAACCCCCTTGGCTTAATGGGTACCAATGGTAATGGATCCTCCCCGATGTTCAATTGAAATTCCTTGGCATTCTTTTTGCCTTTCAGGCCTCCCCTACTTATCTTTGGTCTTATGTCATATAGAAGGTTGAAAAAAAAATTGCCTATTGGATTTCTAAGCCTCTTACTCTGGTTGGGAAATTTTATATCTTCTCTAAGGTCTTGGTTGCCACACATGTTTATTATTCTTCTTGTTGGGCCCCTTTTAACACTTCCTATGGTAAGTTGGAAAAGCTTCTTCATGATTTCCTCTAGACAAATTCTAAGGGCCATCAAGGTTAGGCCTAAGGAAATGAGTAGCCTGAGCCTTATAGACATTAATATCCAAGGCATTGATCTCAATGTCAAGTGGATTATTTGAGGATTGGAAGGAGAGGAAGCTTGGAAGATCCTTATCAAAAATTACATTGCTTAAGGATCTCCTCTTGGAAAAAAGGTGTGGTGGGGGCTTGGCATGCATACCCTCCTTTTCACCCATGTGCCTATTAAAATCACTGGCTCTTTTGTCACATAGAGCATATGGAAGGCCTAGGAGAAACTTAAATCTCACTTGGTCTAGGTGGGAGATGGATTTAGGATTGGCCTCTCTATCAATTCACATTCTCTTTGGTGGTCCCCTATTCTCAATTTCCACAATGTTCCTTTTGCCTTGGAGCCTTGGATAAAAATTCTTAGAATTTTTAAAAAGGGTATTTAGCACATTGGCAATGTTTTTTGTATGATTTCTCAAGACTAGTTACCCAAGGAGATTGTGAAAGATAGGTTTTAGCTTAACAAAGAGGATAAAGAATCTATTTTTAAAATTTAGAATGCCATACATGATGAGTATTTACACAAAATTGGAGTGTCCTCTCTCACCTCATGGTGTAAGGATTGGAATTGGCCTATTACCACTCCTTTTTACTGTTATGCCCCTAAGTTAGGATATAATCTTCTTGCTCCCCAGCTTATCGATACTAAGGTTCTCAACTGACGATGAAGTCTTAACTCTCTTCACCATGTCTAGCTGAGGAGATTCAATAATATTTAGGGGGCTCTGTTGAAGCCTTAAAATGTTCACTTTCTCTAGTGTATTATGTATCATGGATTCCCTATTGGAGACCGGCTCAAGCAGATGGGGGTCCTCAATCCCACATGTCATGTTTACTGTCATCCAGAAATCATTAAGAAATTTTTATGGTTTTGTCCCCATGCTCAATCTACTTGGAGATGGATTCACTCTCTTTTTAAACTATTTAGGCTAGAAATATTCACCTAAAAATGGTGCTCTTGGGGGACTCAACTTTGCTACCTGCAAGATATAATAGATTTTGGTAGATTTTTGTACTGATATTTTATTTTAGACTTGGAAGTCTAGAAATAAAGCTTGTTTTAATCATGAAGCTATGGAAATTGGTTTTTAAATTTCTAAAAAAATCAATGTAATCTCTAATGTTACCCTTTAGATCTAGAGTCAGATGGAGAAAGTGCAGCTAGAACTTCACCACCTACAAGAGCTATTAGATCATTAGGGAAATGCCCCTTGTGTTATCAGTTGAGAGCCACTTGATCACACTCCTCAGGGATGTGGATGTGGTAGCACAGTCCAATGTTCATAGTCTCATTATTGTAAGTCCTACATTTAGAGGAGATCCTCTCCCCATTCTCACTGGCCATCTCCTCAGCATAGGTCATCTCATCGTGATAATAGCAGTCGAGGAGTCTAGGTAGTTCCCCAATAGGACAAGTTTTTGCACCTTATGCTTGCCATTTCTCTACCTCAACAGACTCTTGAACAGCTTCAAAAAAATAAAGAGAAACATAATGATGGGTGGGAGCCTCTTACCTTGGATGAGGACCCCCAGCTGATGGGGGATGGGGAGGAAAGCCTCAGGACCCTCCATCACCTCCATCGCCTACTACCATGTTCACTAATGTTGCTTAAAGATATGGTTTTATGGTGTATTATCTCTTCTTTTTGTTTTTAGTATGCATGTGTTATACTTTCTAGCCAGTTTGGTCTTTTAGTTGCTTATGTTGCTTTCTCGAGGCTTATTTATCTTGATGTGCTTTTAGGGTGTGACTCTTCACCCATTTTTTGTATGACTAGTTGTATTTTATTATGTAATTTTTTTATATAATAAAGTGCATTTTTCAATCAAAAAAAAATTGTAAATGTAATAACAGTATCAATATTAGAAATAACAAAACCTATGGTAGGGTTTACAATAGGTTGCTTTATAAAATCATCTTTTCTTCATATGTGCTAACATGGTCATGTTTATTGTGTCGTTGTCAAGCTAAAAATAACATAGAGTCTATTTATTTTGGGTGGGCATCAAGATATTCATTTTCATTTTCATAATAATCCCATCAATAAGATGTAAAATAAGCTTTATATCATTATGAATGTATGATCTCTTATGTTCCAATGTCATACTTGAATTTCATAATGGTGTTTGAGTATTAATATGTTGTTTGTTTCACTGTATTACTTGTATTTTAATGATGTTCCTTATTAAGAGATTATAACATGTATTGAAAACTATAAAATATTGTAAAAAAAAAATTCATCTAAAAGAGCCATAAATTCTTTACTAATGGAAAATTAAGTATAAATAAATAAAATTTAAATTCTCAAAAAAGGAAAAAAATTGTGTATGGAGATTAGTAAATTCCCCTAAAGTCTAAGGTCAAAAGAAAGTGCTTTCAATTTTAGATATTCAATCCAATGTCAAAATAAAGTGATTTCAGTCTCAACTACTAAATTTGTAGTCAAAACCAAACTCTTTTAATGTAAAATATTAGATCTAAGATTGAAATAATATTATTTTAGTTTTAGATATTAGGAATTTATTTAAACTCTAAGACATTTTTTTGAATCAATGCTCAAATAAAATGTATGTTCACCAATATGTTTTATCATAATTTGGACTTAACTTGGTGATTAAATTAAATTAAGATAAAATGAACACAAATGTAAAATAATTTGTAGAACATATTTTGACAAGCAGAATGAAACTAAAGTACCAAAATTGACAAAGTAAGATCAAATGAAATAAGACTAACTATGAACAACATAAAAGACTTAATTGTGTATTGTCTCTAATATGACTTTGTGAAATTGAAAATTGGTTGGAATTAATATACAGATCTAAATATAACTATAAAAATTGAAATTTCATGTGTATCTACTTAGGCTCAATAATGTTAGGAAAGGGACATGATCGATTGGCACTATTATCCTCTATTGTTCAATTCTATCCTCTATCAAAAATCATGAAAATCGGGGCATAGTTTTATATGGATACTTAAAACATACATGTGTACAAAAAATTGACCTTCGTATGAACACAAATGACCTAAAAATAAATTCTTCAAATTCAAAACCCTAATAGGGATTGAAATAGTTGAAAACCTACAAATAAAAAGAAGGAATTGTAATGGGCTAAGCTAAAACCCATCACCCTTGTGATGATTGATCTCTAACTACATATACAATAATACAAAGAGGGAAATAAATCCCAAATAGTTCTCTCAATTAGAGTGATTTGTGAAATTATGCTCCTTTTTCTACATGAATTCATCTAAAGAAGGCTTGAATGTTTTATAATTATTTTCTTGACTTTTATAAAATAGGGTCTTGACTTGTATAAGGATTGCTTCAAATGATTAGAATAAGAATTGGGAAGAATAGGGAATCCTTTCTTAGTGTGCAATTGTGTAAGTATGCCTCAATATTGAAATTTCCAAGTGATAGAATAGGTGATGTAGTTGTGTCTTTTTAGCAATCCAAAAGGGGAAAACCTCATGCTAACTATCCTATATATATGAACCAACTTGAAAGGGATGGTCTAAATTTGAAAAGTAGTCATTGCTAAGGGGAAGGATAGTATCAACCCATAGGGGTCAAGACTGACTACCACTATTGACCCATATTGGTCAATCTTGTCTTAAAAGGAAACATATGAAGTTTAAAATTTGGTATGTTCGTACACATGCTTAGAGGGGTTTTTATCAATTAATAACATTTTTTAGGCGTAAGATAGCAAATTAGAAAGTGATAGGTCTATATAGGTACTTAGGATAGAGTGAGGTGGAAAAATATGTCCAGATTAAGTGCTCAAGTCAATTAAAGTGAAAGTGGATCAATGCTAACATTATCATGTATTAATAACTAAATTTGAGTGACTGCATACTCTTGAAGCATAAACTACATACTTGATCACATATTATTTTAATGTTGATTTGGATAAGGCTAAAGCTCTTAGCTTGGAAATGGAATTTATGGACCTACATGTGTAGATTGAAAAGTAAAAGTCACAACATGTTTTTTATGCTTAAAATCAAGTACCTACTTGCACCTAGTAATAATGAAAAATCTTAGAGGTAGTGAGAAATTATTTGATTCATTCCTTGTAAGTTATGACTATGTTTTAGTTGAAGATAACAACCTATGGAATTACTACAAAAGTTGTGTATATTTCATGCAAGGGTTAGTTATTCTAGCATGTTTATTAAGGTTTTTATAAATAGTCCAAGTTTTTTTAGGATTTGGTGAAAAGCATGCCATAAGCAAGTGATATTGGTCTACCTATCATACGATGAGCTTTGGGACAAATCTCTTAAGAGTGATGGACTATTTTGGTGGTGTAATTCTACCACGTGATTTTGTATATTTTGTATAGGTATTACATAGTATCATATTATCAAAATGAAAATACACCTATTTTTGTAAATGCCAATGCGCATAGAGTAGCACACCATAAATGTAATGGTTTAATTATGTCCTAGGTGGAAATGGTAATTGGGTTTACCTAATTACCCTATGATGTAGTATTATTATGCTTATAAATACTTTTTTTATATGTGTAGAGAGGAATAATAAGATTGTTCACCTACTATTATATGGTTCTATATTATCCAACTAGTTATAATGTAATATACTATTTTTCAAAATCTTGGTGTTCTTTGTAGATTGTTGTATCTTAAGATTTATTAATCTATGTTATTTATATCATATAATTAATTTATAAAACTAATTAATCCTTAAGGATCCTAATACCACCTATTGTGTGCCTTAAGTTATCCTTTGCTTTGTAGTTGATGCATTGATGTTGGATGGGTATATTGTATTGGCTCTAATTCTTAATGCTAACAAAATAACAAAATGAGCTAAAACCCTCTACTTTGTGGCTAAGCATGCACATCAAAAAAAAAAAATTGTATACACTTAAAAATGACCCATTTACATTTATTTAGTGTTATTTATGTAAATTCCATAATCAACCTAAATGATGCAATGTCAGATTATCAGGGAAGAGACTATTTTACCAATGAATTCATGAATGTGACCATAGTCAATTTATACCCATCAGGATATATATTTGGTATCTATGATTAGAGAAGGTGGTTCAACATATGAATGTTTTTCAGTTGGTGACCTTGATTATACTCTAGCTACTATTTACTAATATTAAGACTTTTTTCCAATTGACATCTTATTTTTTACTTGAACTACTATTTACTGAGAATGAGAAGGTTTGAGCTACTATTTTTTAAATCAACCTTTTAAAAATCTATTTTCCACATTTTTTTATTTAACAATTTCCAACATATTTTCTATAATGTTCTTCTTTCATTAGTTTCCACTCCTTTGGCAATTATCTCTCATTTATCCTATAAACTACTCTATTGTCAATAAAAATGTCCTTAATGAGGGTTGGGATTATATCCTGCAATAACAATAGCTTTTATTTTATAAGTGGGAAAAGAAAAATTAAAGTGGAATGCAAATGGTGGGGTATGCTTTCTTATCAATGACACAAAGAAATGTAAAGATGAATTAAAAACAAAGATATGTTTGATGCAGGATTGCAATGAAACAGAGATTAACAAATTTTATCAAAGTTTGTGAAAGCAATATTTATAATTGAAATTTAGTATAAATTCAACATTCACATCTATAAATATTCACTTTTAACAAAATCAAAATAGAGAATATAAATGATGTGCATTCTATATAATATATATTTTTAATAAAATTCTATATTATATATAATATTAGTTTTAATATGGGTTTTTTCTTTTCCTTTTCTATATATTTTAATATTGTCAGAGAAATTAAGTCGTGGTTCTTTTTCCCTTGAACTTTTTATCTAAATATAGAGTGAATTATAAATACATTTGATATTAATGAACCTATCAATAACTGGTGAGGAATTCTCACAATTTTCATCACTATTTCTTTCTTTTTTCTTTCTTTCTTTTTTCTTTTTTTTGTGTGTATTCTTGGTATGTTTCTGATTAATTATTTTTTTCCTAGCTCTTGTGAGGAGGATTCAAAATGAATCGAATTCTCTACATATTTTGATGATTTTTTGGATCCTAAAAACTAATTTGGTCATGTTAAGTGTCATGTCATTATCATCATCAATTTTAATTTGTAGGAAATGAACTGTATATGTATAAAAATATACTTATTTCAAAATAAAATTATAAAACTTAACAAACAAAACCTAATTAATTAAAAAATTATATTTAGAGTGAGATAAGAGGCTCTTAATTTTTTAAACATTATTTTTCTAGTGATAAAGTACTTTTGAAATATTGACCACAGGAACACAAACAATACCCATAATTCTTAATACAAAACTCTCATTTTTCTCTTCATAATATTACAACTCTTGAATAACATGTACAATTGACTATAAAATAATGTGTATGATTGGGATTTAAATCCTTGATGTTCCACCTATAATAAAAATGAAAATAAGGATGTGTATAGCTTAATTGATTTGAACCAGCACATACCAAATTCAAGTGCGATGCTAGTAAATAGAAGATCTAAAAGGAAAGGTGATAAAAAAACAATGTAAAATGGCATACAATGTCATTATAACATAGAATGCATTATGTATGATGAAACATTCAAAATACGTACTTATAGATATTCCAATGGCTTTAGATATTTATCATTTGTAGGAATTGATAAAATTGGAAAATTTATGATCAAAATCAATGGTAGAAGGATCAACCTTAGACAAAAAATACTAGCAAAGATTTGAACTAAAACCTATTTTCCACAATATTTTTCTTTGATAATTTTGTTGGAAGGAAATTTGATACAAAGTGACGACTAAAAGAGTGCCAAAAATATCAATAGTGATTCAACATTAAACAATTAAACATGTGAAGAGGAAGAAGATAAATGCAAAGTTGAAAGAGGAATATCAAAATGATAACCATCTCAATAAGTGCCAAATTTAAAATGTCAAAACAATAAATGGTTACCAAAAGATAAATCTAGAAAATAAGTCAAGATCACCAAACCAAACATGGGAGGGAAAGTGAAAAGGCCAAGGAAGAGAGTGTCAAGGCATGAGAATCAAACTCATTGCCTAAGACACATGCTAAAAATTGACCATAGATTGGGTAGGAAGATATCACCTAGATAGTACATGAGACAAGTGACAATCTATGAGAAATGGGAAAAGCATGAGTCATTAGGATTTATAATGCATGTTTGAGGTGTTAAAGGATAAATATTATAGGATTAGTTGTATGTATATATATATATATATATATATATATATATATATATATATATTAAGGGAGAAAAAAATGGTTGGAAGAGGGAGGGATAGAAGAGCCAAGATATATGAGTGTTAAGAGAAAATATAGAATAGAGAGCATATCCATGTCCCATGAATGTGAAAATTCCACCTTCATATATAATTTTAAGTAATAGGGGATATTCTAATTTGAAAGAAGGAGAGGATACATCTAATAATTAATTTTATTTTAGCTTGTTTCTATTCCCACATGTACCTAAGTGAGAGATTAAGTGTAAATTATTTTGGTATACATCAATGCAATTAAAGCATATTTCAATGCATCAACTTATTTCTTTATGTGTTTATTTGAATTATATTGTATTAAATTAGGTTTTGGTGTGATCATGGTGTGTTGTATAAAATTCCTTCCATGATGAACATGTTCTATGTGTGTCTGTGTTGTAAGTGCTTGAATCTAGTTAGTGCTTTATATTTTCTTTTTCTCAATAAAGAGTCATGGTTCACATTGTACTTCACTTAACCAATTAATGCATGTACAAAATTATATTTTAGTCATCAGATATCTGTGATAGGAGCTTTATAGTGATAAATAATATGGATGAATAATATTCCACAAACTATCCTAAATATGAGCTTAGGATTAAAATTACTAAAATCTCTTTGACATTTTAGGTACGAATTATTTTGTTTAGGAAGGTTTTCACCTTTACTTTAAAAAAATAAGGTGCCAACACATTGGATTATTTTTTATCAATGTTCCTTATATGGTTCAAAACACGTAATTTTCAAAAAGTAAAATTAAAGTGGAATGCAAATGATATGGGTGTGGTTGCTTATGGATGAAGCAAAGAAATGTTGTAAAGACAAATGAAAATAAATATTTAATTTAAGGATTGATAAAGTAGTACAAAGGTGTGGTGTTTACCATTGGTAATTAGGGACATATTTTTAAAACTTTAAGAAAAATTATACGTAAATGTATGATTTTTTTATTAGAATTTATCGATGTGCTATATTAGTTACCAATTATATATATATATATATATATATATATATAGAGAGAGAGAGAGAGAGAGAGAAAGAGAGAGAGAAAGAGAGAGAGAGAGAGAGAGAGAGAGAGAGAGAGAGTTATTAAGTGTTTTCTAGTTGTTGACTGATTGTCCATTTCCAACTGTGCTATATTAAAAGTGGAAAGTATTTATAGAGACAATGATCTAAAATCTTTCCCACATTTAAAATAGGTGATGACCCATCTATTACCGATTGCCTTAAAAAAGAGGTTAGAAGACCATATATATTATGTGTGTGTGTGTATATATAAATATATTTCCTATCCTTTTCCGAACCATGAGACCTTTTTCCCCTTTCTTTTTATAGCATTAGAAGGCCCAAGAGGGTTCTTTTGATATTCCATGTACTTTTTCTTATTCCATCGTGTACAGATTTAAAAAAAATATACTCATATTTTGTCATTTCTTTTTTTATCCAAAATATTTTATTAAATTTAATTTTTCCAAATAAATTTTATTAATTTTTTTACATTTATTTATTTGTGTCATTTATTTACTTATTTATTTTATATTATATTTTATTTCAACTTTATATATTTTTAATTGAATAAATTAAATGAAGTGCATACATTAATAGTTTTAATTAGTGAATTTGATGTTAGAATTCATTGATGTTAGAATTCTAAAACCTATTTTTAAATAAATTTGAGGGTGCATGTGTTCATTTTTAAAACTTATGTGTATGTCATTTATCTCCTCTTCCTTGTATAAAATACTCTAATCATGATAGAAGAGAAATAGAGCTTCATATAGGAGGGTCAATTCCTAACGATCAATGCATGATGATACATTATGGGGTTGACCATATTATTCAAATGAGGGATAGGGAAAATTAATGACAATCCCACTTGGTCTTTCTCAATCTCAAGTTGGGAATAATCAAAATATACCTTTTATTCTCCCTCCACCTCCTAACTTTAGGTTGCACGTGAAAAAATATTATGATATCGTGGATCAATTTCAAAATAATTTTGCTAATATTTTTATCATCAAAGTATTTAAAAATAAAATGTTTATAAGGATATCCTTTACAAATCATTAAAGCATATGATATTTTCAAGTCATATTAAATCATCTCACTTGGTTTTTATTATCAAATCTTTGAAATATAGTGAAAATATTATTACCTTTGACAATGACAAATTATCTAAAAATTATATTTTTAATCAATGACTACCCTTGCACATACAAATTACAATCAACAACATATGGATCAAAAGAATACTTGTTAACAATAATTCAATATTATTATTTTGTAATGAGGCCTTTATCTTGAAATTTAACATTATAATACAAGTTCTTACCAAGTCATATATCACTTTAAAAAGTCTCTTGGATAAATTATATTGAATATATCACTTTGTAAAAAACCTATAGATACAAAATGTCAAGTTATACTTAATGTTATGAGCTAAAATATTTTACTTGGGATAACTTTGATTCATGACATGAGAGTTTTGACATCCACCTTACAAAGATGTTTGAATTTTATACATGAGGGAAATATATACGTATAGATAATTTTCTATTTATTAATTATAAAATGATACCAAAGCATATCTTTTGGAGGCCATAATTTTTCATTTAGGAACCTATTTGAGTGATTTTTTTTAAACCAATCTCTCAAAGAGCTCCACACAGGCGTAAGTGGCACCATCTTCTTAGTGAGTTTTTTAACATTTTTTTAGGGTTGAAATTGACCATCTACATATTGAAACTTACATTTTTTATTTTATTATTGGTATTTTTAGAATTTTCTTGATTTATATTTTTTGTAATTATGTGTTGGGCATAAATTTTAGCTAAGTATCAAGCATGCACTACTAAATATGGCAAGGCATAAAATATGTGTGTGTCTTGAAGATGTGGTGCAGAGGGATAAGAATATCAAGGCACATACAGTATCCAAGGATGAGGCCACATAGATGTACCTAAAGGCCTAATAGCACTCAATTTAATATTTACCAAGTCTCATAGTGCACATTTAGAAAAACATTGAGTAGCAAGAGAAAAGAATCAGTAGTATCGGGGAGGAGGCTATGCAAACCATGGATCATGAAGAAGAAATTATAGGCTAGGCTAGTAGAATGAGTCCACCAAAAGAAGCATTAAGGCATAACAATTTTTTAACAAATTTAGAAGAGTGGTGTAGATATACGATATTACTATAACTAAGGCATTTAATATAAGAAGTTAAAAATTATATTTATATAAATTCATTATGTGAGTTTTATATCACACATTAATGTATTGTAACTATAAGGTAGTGCTTGAATACAATAAAATCCAAACTTAAATTTGTTTGATATATATATTATTATAGATTTGATACCATAATGCTTCTAAATTATTAAGGAACTATTCCTTATATTTTGATGCAAAGATAGTTCCTACTAAACCTTGGGAATATTGTGAAAGAACATGGTTAATTTAATCTATGAACTTAAATGGAGAAATATCAAGCTTTACCCTTAACACTCATTGTATTCATGTTTTTGTATTTGCTTAGTTTGAGGATGGAAAAAATTCCATTAATTTCAATGAAATTATGTCACTTGAGTTGGGTTATGTTTTCTCTGCAAACCATGTTCTAGTTAAATATTTCAAGAAATATTAATTATTAGTTAGAACCCATATAGAGATAACTAGTGAATGTCATCCCTGCACAACTAATCCAATTGAGACTAGTTTTACTCTCGCTTTATCTCAGGTGAGTGTGTTAGTCATTATCATGATATGCTAACATAGTGGATTTTTTTAATGTTTTGGTAAGTGTATACACCTAATATTTTAACTTTAATCACTTTATGGACACTTTTTATTGCATCAGTTTATCGATAAATCAATCTCCCTAATTACATGACTTCAAGGTTGAATTGGGAATGGGGTGGGATCAATCATGGTACTTTGTAAAATATGTTTGCATGATATTTATTCATACCATAATTACTATTGATCTAACCTCCTATGATTCTCCTTTCATATTATCTCTCTATCTACTTTCCATCTAGATTTTCTAGCTTCCCTATATCCTACCATATCATTCAACCCAATACAATTTATTTCATACTTTGTCTTCCCTATACTTTATCAACTATCCTAATACAATTCTAAGTCTATATTTTATCATCTATATTATATCTTCTAGGTTGATACAGTATTGTGTTAGCTGACATTCTAAATGTGTTGGCTTGGTAGATACCATTTACTTAGAGTTTAGGGTTAGTTTTTATTATTGGATCCATATATGTAGGGGTCATATTTCATTCCCAAAAAATATATCACATTCATACACTATATTTTCACTCTCATTTCTACTCCTAATTATTATTTTGAGGAGTTAGAGGTCAGATCCTTATATTAGATATCTAGTCTTGTAGTGTCTTTCAAGCTCAATAGGAGAAGATGAAAGAGGCCCAAACTAAGGATACATAGGTATTCATTATGCCATTTGAATTATTAAACCTAAAAAATATCTTTTAAAGTGCCAATTGAGTGAAAGGATGAGATTAGAGCATTGACAAGTCCACCCAAAGGTAAGTATCTTTATTCCTATACTCTTTCCTTTTTTTACTTAGAGATTAGATATTGCATGGTTTGTTACTTTATCCCTATTTAGTTGACCATTTCACCTTACCTTCTTTATAACCACTTAAAATCATTTATTTTTACTTGCATATTTAAAATCATTTACTTTGTTTAAACCTTTAAAATTATTTTATCTGAATTTGGATTAAAAGGTGAATTAATCCTAATTAAGATAAACTAAACATAATAAATCAAAGTGTTGTAAATGAAATTTTCATAAGCATAGTTAAAGTCCATGATTAAATTTGACAAGCTGTAAATAATTTAAATAAGGATAACTATGAAAATGAATGACAAAATTAGTTTTTCTATCTAATTTTTTACTGTGATGATTGATAGAAATCAGAAATAGGAAATCAAGCATTATATTTGAAAGCATCTAAAATCTAGATATGAGACTATGCAAGGACAAAATTAGTAAACTAAGGATCGGATAAACTTCCTTTACTTTCATAGTTGGTCAATCCTATATTTTTTTGAAAAATAATCAATTAAGACATGATCACTTGTGATAGTTTAAGTTGGGTCTATATGCATAGATCTGACCTTCGAAAGTGTACAAAAGACTTGAAAATATATTTTTAAAGATTAAAACTCTAATAGGTATTGAAATTATTGAGAACCTACAAATATAAAAAGGTGGAGTGTATTTTTTTTAAACTAACCCCAATCACCCCCATGATGATTGAAGACTACCTATGTATCCAATACTATGTTTTAATCTTTTAGGACTTAACAAGTGTATTTAAATATTATGTTTGTTAAATAACTAAGTAGACTAAATTAGATAAATAATATGTAATAAATACATCCATTGATTTGTTATAGAATTGACTACCTTTGACTCTTCTAAAAATAGAAATAAATAGTGCCAGTAATAACTTAGCTAGAAAATAATTGATAGGGATGATCTAGGTGCTGGAAATTAAGATGGAAGCTAGCCTGAGTTTCATAAACTAGATCTTAGTGTTAGAACCCCTCTTAGATAATAGCACCATAATTGGATAGTAGTGCCATTATTATAAAAGTGGTAGTAGTGTCCTCCATGCATGACTATCTTGAGATTCTAGGTACACCTATGTCTAGATATTTGATGTCGGTTCTTACGTACATGAGTTTTGAAACCCTATATTTTCCTTGTAATGAATGATTTAGTGAACAAACCCTAATCCTCATGGTTAGGGTATCCAATTGACTTGAGCTAAAAAGTGTGTTTGTTACTAGGGTAGGTTGGACATCCTCAACACCTTATTGTGATGAGAGTTGAATACATACTAACAATCCAAGGAGGGATAAATTCCACTTTAGTTCTCCCCACCTAATTTATGGTACAAGTGCAAGTCATGCTATTATGATAGTGGAATTGAGTGTTGTGATGTGTTTGATATTGGAAATCTAGGTAATTTGAGCTTAGGGTTGTTATAGATTGTAATATGTGGAGCAAGGGTAGAATAAGGATTGATAAATTTAATTTTTCATAAGTTGTTCTAAGTTTGAATGTGTGTTTTACATATTATTTACATTTATTTATTAGAGTGTTAAAAATCATGTATATATACTAATATGATGCTTATGCGGGTGATAAAAGAGGTTTACGTTGACCCTAGGAAGTTTAAGTTTTAAAAATATATTTGTTAGGGAAAATATAGGAAAAAGGACATTAGCATCATTTTGGGGACACTAGTGCCACATATTATGGTACTAATGTCTAGCTAGCAAAACACTACGCACGAAGGGCTAGGATCAAACAATGAGGGTCTAGGACTACTTTAGGGATGACTAGGGATGCCTATGCCTACACAAAGGCTAGATAAGTGTGATAATATGATCTAGGATAGGCCTAGAGCTAATCTAGGGATAGGTAATCTCAAGTAACATTATTATCACCCAAATACCACTTTTGGGTGATTACATTTTCCCCCTTTATTATAGAAATGTAGCAAATCAAAATGATTGGGATAAAGGAAAAATAAATGTACCTAGACTTACCTAGGAGGTGAAGCCCATGAAGTTGGGTTTGAGTATGTGAAGCATGCTCAAATACATGCCATGAAAATGAAACATGCATAAATCAGTCCTTACTTAAGAGATATCAAAATCAAATACTAAACTAAGTAAATAAGTAAACTGAGTAAATCTAAGTAACGAGAGAGGAGAGAGGAAAGGAATTAATAAACCTCACTAGGTATGTGAACCAATGCATGAATCTGGTGATAACTTATATATATGAATGTATATAGTGATTAATCAGTGAATAACTTGGATGGAGATGATGGCTTGCTCAATCCTCATGTGTGGTTGGCTCAATAACTCAATCTAGTTTTGACTTCATCATTACCCACCCTTGTTTGGTGGATCATGACCTATAAAGTAGCTTGGATTGGTCTGATAATGTGTTCAACCTTCTCATGTAGGTGGCTCAAGAACTCAAGTATACTATGACTACATAATTTCCTACCCATGGGTTGTAAATGCATACGAAAGTAAAACTATGTACTATAATTAGAAATGTCTAACTAGGTATGTCAGCTCCTTGGACACTTGGGTACATTAGGTGGCTTTAGGCCACTCGAGAATCCCAACCACTATAGATGGAGTAATTAATGAAACTAGTGTGTAACATGTAATATGATATCATATGTATACAACAAAAATAATGACATAGAATCTACCATTCCATTTGATCAACTAGTGTGTAAGTGAGCATACATAAATAATGTACCATGCACAGGCCCCTAAATCTGATATCTAAGCATACAAATTTTAGAATGAGTTGTAATAGTCTATATCAAAGTATATGAATTAAATATGGGGATGATCATGCCACACATTATGTCGCTAATCTAAGAAAACTAATATGAATATGCATTGAACTAGTATGTGTATACATATAATATTTTTAAACTTTATCAATTATTGATGATTTCTCTCTCAAAATAACTTGTCAAGTCTCAATTTATCTGAGTGCATGACTTAAAGGGTGCATTAAGAAAGGGGTGGGAAAACCATTGGTGCTTCATAGGATTGTTGTCCCCTATACCACCACTTACTTTATACACAACATTATCTTATGTATTTCCCTAAACTTTATCTCCTCTATTGCACACTCTTCCAAGCACTCCCCACCTTACTTAGTCCCTTCCTAAGACTAAAACCCTTTTTGATAGTTTACATTACAATGTCAACCCCATCAACCATGTATTCAAATTGTTAAAATCAAGCTACATGTCGAAGTCAACTCTAACCAACCTAGACTAAGATCAAGGTTATTTTTAGCAAATAATGATACAGAGTCGATTGGGCCAACCCTATCAACTAAAATTTTAGAAAGGTTTAGAGTTATATTCAGCTATATATGCACATTTATTTCCCCATTTCATAGAGAGACAATAGAGTTAACTATTCATTTGCACTAAGTTTTAATCTAATCTTCCACCATTCTACTTGAGGAGTTATTCTTTAGGGTTTATACTTGGAGAAGAATCTTGTCTTCTAGAAAATTCTTGGATGATTTGGCCTTTCTTAGCGATCCTTATAAACCACAACAATCTCTTGCAAAGCACATTTTACCAAGTGAGATATTGATTCTTGATGGGTTCATCTTCAAGGTAATTATATCTAACTTTACTCCTTTATGTTAGTAGGTAGAAGTAGCATAATGGATTTTGAATATATTACTTTATCCATGCATTAGGGTTTTACCTATATATAGCTTAATTAGGATTCTCTAATATATTTTTACTTTTTATGTTTATTACCCTTATTTTGTGCCATAATATTTTGTGAGCACCATATTAGGTTTTACTTTACTTGTCATTTACTTTCTGAATATGAAAACATAGGACCTAGCTAGGGTTATTACATAGTGTTACTTGACTAAAGGCTTTGGAACCCTCCCTAGTGATGTTATTATGGTAAGAGATCCCTTGGTTAGGTCTATCATATCCATCTTGGTCATGACCCTAGATATATAATGTATCAATAATCATAAATGTAAGTAGGATTTATATTCTCCTAACTAGAATTTATTGATAAATTAGTTTCATTTCCTTTTGTATACATTATGGTGAACCCTGTGTGAATATAACCCTTATAGGTTTTCTTTCATGATTTCATTTTATCATTTTATTGTATTTTTGTAGTACTATATCGAACCTGTTAGTATAGTTCAAATAGTCTATATGCAGGTTTAACATATAGTCACTCCAAATTGACTAGATCGATCATTTGGCATAGTCTTTTTTTTACAATTCCATATTTATATACAAAATAAAACTAGTTGACTCTATTCACAATTCTCATCTTTTAGCATATAGGTCTACAAACATAGTCAAACTAGTTGAATCTATTCATAAATTATTTTTATTCACACATTTTTTACAAACTTTGTCAAACCAATCAACTCTATTATTAAAAAATTTTAATCGACATTTGAGCATCATAACATAAAATTTTGCAATCTAAACATCTTCAAACCTACCAAGACTCATTCTTACTCTTATTAGGATCATTTATGATCCAAAGTACTTTAATTTGTTATGTTTTTGTTTAGTTTTTATTTATGGGTTGGTTTCACCCGTTGATGGTTGGTTTTGTAACCACCTTCTCCCTTTCATAAACTTTATAAGTTTACCTATGTATAAACATAAAATAATGGATTTATATTGAATATATTTTTATAATTGCTCCTATATTCCTCTCATTTCTCTTGGCCTATCAATGGTATCAGAGCAAGAATATATCCATACATGAGGATTGAATAACAACCATGCATGGTACATTAAATGAGTAAATTTGATTTGATGAGAAGCGTAGTCAAAACATTCTTCATCTAAAAATTTGAAGAGTTTCGATATGGCATAGGTTTGAAATTTCATTTATTTATTAAGAACACAATTGTATAGCCAAAAATATGTAGTAATAAGAATTCCATTTGCATTTATTTTGGTTAAAATTTATTCTTCTACAAAGTCTAGATATATGGTGATACTTATAGTGTGATGCATCAGTTGATGGTACATCCTAGCAATCTAAAGAGACTAAAAAATTACAGACCTTGGTAATTTCAAGGCAAAGGGAAGTAAAGAGAATAAAATTTGATTAACTTGTTTTTTTGTAAAATTTTATGGGAATTTGATAGCATTTCATATAAAATCAACAATTTTTACTTTGTTTCATCATAAATCACATTTGGGATAGTGAAAAACATCACACTTCAACACCAAACTGCTTTTATCAAGCATATTACTAGGATTCTCCTAGTTCTTCAAATAGTTATGAAATTAAAAGTAAAGATGAGATTGGTTCCATGGAAAAATTTAATCCATTAAGTCTCCACAATGCAAACTTAATTTATTAGAGGGAAGGAATTGACTTGAAGGATAGTGTACCAGTCCAGAAAAGTGGTCATATTCAATGCAGACCTATACGACAAAGTGGTATTATAGTAAGCATTTATGAATTAGGTTTTCTTAAAAATTTCTTCTCTTTGCTTTGATGCGTGGGGCCCTCCATAAGAGTCATTTTTAGGAAAGTTAATAATAATAATAAAATAAAAGGGAAAGTTGTAAGAAAAAAAACCAGAGGATAAAATTTTTTCACATACATATATTTTATTATTCACAACCACCACTTAAAGAATATAATGAATGTCTTCTTAGTTTAACTCAATGCAGACAAGTGGCTCTTTAAATTATGTTAAATCAATTGAAACAAAAGAGATCAGGGTTCAAAACCAACTCGTCAAAATTATTATTTTTTGACATCTTTTTGTAATGGATTAATAAGGGTCAAATCAGTGATATGAGGGTGTAATAGGGGTTATAAGGTGCATTCTTTTCACAAGTCCCAAGAAATTTTTTTGAAAACTATTTTTTGAAGGTAAAGTCAAAACCTTAAAATAGTATTCCCTTGTCTTGTTTTGACTTGTTTCTTTAGCACCATGGTAAAAATTGTGAATTTGATTTCTGAAAATGGTAAATTATCACCTAAAAATTACAAAGAATAGAATAGGAACATGGAAAATACACTCATTTTTAATGACCTATGGGAAATCACTGAGAAAGAAACCACACCACCAACTAAAGTTGTAAAGTTGATTGAATATCAAAAACATGATAAACGTGCACTCACACTTTTAAAATCATCTTACACTGAATAGGTAATCATTCATATTGAGGTAGTTAATACTAGTGCATGAAAAGCTTGGAAAGCATTAAAAGATCTATATGACAAACAACTTGCATACAATAAGATTGAACTTTTTATGAAATTGTTGAACAATAAACTGGTAGATAATGAAGATGTCTATGAATATCTTTCTCACATGAAAACATTGAAATAAGAATATTATACAATTGATGGTTAAATTGATGATGATATGTTAATTTATATCACATTGAATGATCTTAATTCTGCATATGCTAATTTTTTTAAAATTTTATAGCTTAATGATAAGCTTAATGGTGTCACATTTGACTCTATTTATGAGTTATTAACTTAGCATGAGAGACAATTTACAAGGAAGAAGAGTACATCCACAGAGGAGGCCCACTATACCAAAATAGGCAATCCATTATATGAGCATAATAGATAACATTCTTCAAAACACAATCAGAGATAGAAAAACTCTCCACAACACACTTTCAGACATAAGCATCATTCTGGACATAATAATCATTCTAGTTCTCTGAAGTATAGACATCACTTTAGTTCTCTAAAGCATGAGCATCACCACAAACATTCACATGGACACAAGCCTTCATGTGATTATTCTTCCTCTAGTTCTAGTGGATGTGAGAGAATATGATATAATTTTGGTGGCATAGGACACTTGTCTATAGAGTGCCCCTCCAAAAGAAGGTCCTCTCACCATTGATAGAAGGTAAAAGCAAACACTTTTGATCACTTTAATTACTCTGGTCACTCTATTGGCTATTTTCCTACATATTATTTTGATGGATGGGATGACTACAAAGTTCCTTGCTCCATAGTTGATGACTATATATTCTAAGATGATAACACACCCATCTTGTGTGAGTTGTTAGGCTTAATATTGGGATTTGTTATAGTACAATTTTTTGGCTTGTGTACTTTGCTTTCATAGATGTATTATTTATATGATATTTTATGTGGAGCATTTTAGTGTTTTGTACTTGATTTATTTATTGCATGGATTTTCACCTCTTGTTTGATAGGGGAGAAGATATTTCATATTGGCTTTCAATCAGTCATTAGTGATTTATGGTACAAGTCAACATTATGTTGCTAGCATTGTTAGTGTTGAGCAAAGGCCTACAAGAGATGTTAGTGATTATTGGACATCAGTTTGAGATGTACCATACATATTACAGATGGTAGTCACTTATTTGATGGATTTTGTATGAGGATAAATGTAGTTAGATAGTGCATTTATGTGTTCTATTACAGTGTGGGGATGATCATGGTGTGGATCAGTTTAGGATGTATAATATACTAGTTTCAATTAAGATAGAGTCTACTTGGATGACTCACAGTTCATTGTTTCAGTCTTTCTATACCCCTTTGGATCAAGGGGGAGTTTGTTGGGATCATTTATAATCTAAATCACTTTAATTTTTTATGTTTTTTCTTAGTTTTTATTTACGGGTTGGTTTCACCTATTGATGGTTGATTTTGTAACCACCTTCTCCCTTCTATAAGCTTTATAAGCTTACATATGTACAAAAATAAAATAATGGCTTTATATTGAATATATTTTTATAATTGCTCCTATATTCCTCAAATTTCTCTTGGCCTATCAACTCTCTCTATCATTTCAGTTCTTCCTTTTTAGTACTATTTTTCAAAAGTCTATAGTTTGTAAAACTGTGTCCCTAAATCTAATTGGGTTGACTAGTTTGGTAGAGTTCTATAGCCTATTTTATATCTAGAAGACATAGTTGACATGTTTAACTATGTTCTTCTAAAACTTACTTATGTAGAATAGTAGTGACTTGGTTGACTATGTTCTACTTTATTTACATGCAATGTCACTTGAACCAACTTTGTACTCTTCACAATCAAGGAATTAACCTCTTTTTTCTAGTAATTAATTCACTTTTCCTTTCATTTGCTTGCATACTTAGAGTAATAAACATATATTAATTAGGTGGTTTTCAAATTACCAAATTATTCACACTAATTTTCTCTTTTACAAACAATCCAAATCACTTTACACAAAAAAATCATTAAACATTTGTCTTCCTAAGGTTTACCTACTTGGATTTCATCACTAAGGGGGAAACCAACTTGCTTTTATAGCCAAGTATAAACACAAGGTTGATGGTATATATTGGAAAATCACCCTACACCCTTATAATTTTGGGATTATGAATTGAGGGGATAGGCCCACATACCAAGCTAGTACCATCACCAATATAGATCCCTTTCAACCTAAACTTCTTAAAACCATCTTTAGATTGATTTCTAGTTCCTTATTACAGCCAACTTCCCAATCACATTAAATTTAAATGTCATTATAAATTAATAACACTTAGGAATGACTTATTATTTAGCATTTAGTTTCAAGTTATTACTTGCTCTTTGATCATTGTATTTTTTATTTCAAAACTTGCATTAGCCAATGTTAGTGCAAGGTTTATGTTATGTGTTCCAATTGGATCAAGTACATTGATCCAATTACTTGTGTGCTTAATTTAATTTATTTATATATTATCTTTCAAAACATTTATATGTTTTTATAACACTATCATCCCTATCAACATAGTCTCCTATAGACTATTTATAATATTTGCCTTCGGTACATGGTCAGTTTGTCCAACCATGTTTGTTTATCTTCGTGTTCATCCCCTATCTAAGTAGTATATAGTCTATATGTCTAGTTGTGTCTTCTTATTTCTTGGAATGTTTCCTATTCAATAGTACATAGTTGACTTGCATGACTACATCCTCTTTTCTTTTATTTTATTCCTTGGTTTACAGAACATAGTTGACCAACTCAACTTTGTACGTGGTGGCCAACACTATTCTCTGTCTAACTGACTCTATCTTATTTGTAATTATTATTCCATATTATTTTTTCAAGTATCATGAAATCCTCTATTAGAATATTTTTATATAACCTAAATTTATTTAGAATCTATATGGGATGAGCTTTTATTCCTACCTTTACTTCCCAAGAGGATCCTCACTCTTGGAGAACCTCTTCTCCTCCCTCATATTTCAATTGCAACATGGTCAAAATCACTCAAACCAATGAGATTGGTGGATTATATCCTTTTCATACTTATCAAAACAAGTCCCATCTTCAAAAACTTCAACCTAATGTGGGGGATAATGACACAAGCCTATTCAATAACCCCATAGGGAATCTACCACTTAACAACCCTTACCCTAATAACAATTCATGGAATCCTCCTAAAAACACTAACCCACCAGTTGATACAACACATATTCTTGTGTAGATAGTGTAAAAAATAAACATAATGCAAACATCTAACACGTCCCAAATGATGCAACTAAAACATCATTTGATCAGCATGGCTAATCAACCTCTCATTCTTCTCCCTCAAAATAATCAAAACTTTATTCCTCCACCTCTTAGAGATATTGTGGGTAATGTCATTCCCCAAGCTATCATGCATAATAAGATGCTTAAACACATCTAAAATGATCCTTGTCCCCCTTTCATTATTTCTATTGATATTGGCAATATATCTCCAACTATTAAATATGATGGGACTAAAGACCCTGCATCTTTTCTTTAGGAATTTGACAATCTTTCCAAAGAGTGGATCCAAACTAATACTTTCACCACAACCAAGATTTTGGTTAAAACCTTCACTAGTGATGTATTATAATGGTATAACCAACTTCCCAAACATTTTATATGGAAACTAGAGTATTTAATCAATCCTCTAGTTAAAGAATTCCAACACAATGATCTTCCCAAAAATTATCTTAGTCATTTCATCAATGGTAAACAATCCCCTATCGAATCAACACATGATTTTATTAAAAGATGAAAATATTTAGCTCACAAGGCTGATCAAAACATGACTAATGATAAATTGTTTAAACTCTTTATAACATCATTAACACCTTCACTCTAATACAAGGTTCAAACTTTCACTCCACAAACATTAAATGAGGATCTTAACCAAGCTAAGTACCAAGACTTCTGAATGAAATAGTTTGAACCTAATAATAAAATCATTGAGGGATATTTTAAACATTCAACCAATGTGCTAACCAAAATTCCTACTTGACCCAAACTAGGAGTATCCAAAGTCAAGAATCCCCAACCTTCTCATATGCCATTAATTGTGCAATAAATAAAATAGTTTTAAGCGCCTTCTAAACCATTCACGTACCCTAATAATCCCCATAAATGGTATGATACTAATCAATTTTGTTGGTTTCATGTTGATATAGATCATATCCATGAAACATGTAGAGGGATTACAAAATTCTCCATTTGTTTTATGCTTGGTGATTCATTCAATCATGATGCCATGAGCAAGTTACATCATCAATATTCCATTACTATTTCTCAAAAGAAACAAGATCCCAAATCTTCCTCTTCCAACAACCTAAAATATTTATCTACATATATATCTACACAATCAAACAAGGATATTTTTATGACTGATGTTGATTATGATCAATATTACACCAATTATTAATACATAAACATGTCTAAGGTTAATTATCAATGCAAAATAGCCCATAAATATCCTGTCACCAAACCAAAGAAACCATATTTCAAAAAGAAACTTCTCAAAGATACCACTACTACTCACTTATCTTTGACAATAAATGAGGAACCACCTCCTCCCATTGAACATCCAACCACTTCTCTTCTTCCTAAGCCTTTTTTACCTTATAAGCCTTGTGTTGGTTCTTCTTCTTCCAAAATGCATTGGAACATCTTAGAAGAGATTAACTCTATGCCTTACAAAATTACCCTCATGGAGTTAGTTCATAGCTCTTCTTATCATCATAAGTTCCTAATGTAACAACTTCAAGAAATTGAAGATCTATCTCCCTTAGAAGAGGAACCTTCCTTTCATGAGCCTCAACTAACACAAGTGCATACCATTGAACCCATTTATCCTTCTTCAAAACCTTCCATAAATTTCCTTGAATAAGACATCATCAAAGATGAAATTCTCTTTCAAGTAGATGATCCACTTATCTTTATTAAAATATCCATGAATACCATCCTCATTCAAAAAGTATTCATAGATGAGAAGCTGTGCATTAAAGTGACATCTCTTTGTCTCATTCAATAACTCAGATATAATAAAGATCCTCTCAAGAAAACTCTTTTGACATGTCATGGATTTGACAAGACCAATCAAAAGTTGATTGGTTGTATTTGGATCCCTATTACCATTAGACCCAAAACTATACATACTAAGCTTATAGTCCTTGATTTACCATGTCTTACAATATACTCCTAGGATGCCCATAGACTCATTACATGAGGGTTACCATCTCTTCTGGAAGATATGTATCAAGTTCATTCATAATGGAAAATGATATAAACATGAGGCTGATCCTAATCCTGAACTATTCAGCTTTGTAATCCTAAATCTCAATATTAGATTCCCACTATTCCAAAAATTAATGGTTCCCCTTTACCCAAATTCATCAATATGAATCCTAATTTACATGTTACTCTTGTTGATTCTAACAATGATGCCCCAATGACTTGAAAAATACATGCAATACTACCAAGCTACCTCCTTACATCTCACTCCCTCCTTATTACCTCATGATTGTGCCATCCCTCTTATCAATTATATCATTGATTTCCCTCCTCCATACAATGCACATGAATCATCTTATACAAAAGATGATTTCACCTGCAATGATTATGGAGTGACCAAATTATTTTAAGATCCTTTAATTATTTTACTGCAATATTCACCATCACACATTATTTTTATATTCTTTTACATATTAAGGTTGTAAAATTATAAGGTTATACCATTATGATTATCCATTATACAAAATTTCATTCTCATTCTCTCCATGTAGTGTCAAGTCTAGTCAAGAAATTTATTTTTCAGTCTGTGCAGTAAAATAGGTTATTTTTAATTTAAAGTTTAATGTTGGTGTGTTTTTGAAAGGAATCACTTTTTCTTCCATCTGAGACTCCAAAGTATATTTTGAGTGGCATTTTAGCTAGGGTCTCCAAATTTATTAAATAATATTTATAAAACTAGATTTATTTATATGCTAAAAAAGTTATTGTTCTTATGGATTAATAATCATGTTATTATTTTTTCTTAGGTGAACCTATGGATGGAGTTTGAGGTAAGGAACAATATTTTCTAAAAATTTAAAAAATGTCATAGCATCCCTAGGTGATAATATTTTATATAAATTTAACTACAGATAGCTAAAATAAAAATAGAATTATACTTAGGTTTGTAAACTAAATATGATCGTTGTATTAATCATGGGTTTATGTATAATAGTTTGTATTAAATTATAATCAATTTTTTTATAGATGCAATGTGATATTCTTAGCCCACCAAACTATTAAATCATATATGTATTTATTTTCATGTTTCCATCTTTTAATATGATTTATACTGACAATGTTGACTAAAAAAAAATTTAAACCTAATTCAAACTAGATGTATCATATAATCAAATTATATAACTTAATTTTTTGGTGAGTGAAGTTTATTATATATGAATTTGGAAAGAATTAAACTTACTAAAGTGACTCACAGTCCTCATGGATATTTCTATAAATGATATACAAAAGCCCTATACATTATTTTTAGGTACAATTGGATGTACCAAAGAAAATGTGTGTAACAAAAAGAATGTTAACTAGAACTAAAATTTTAATTTAAAAAATTAATAATTTAAATATTATATTAGTTAAAATTTTATATATTTATTTCTTATTTTAAGTTAATAATTATTTAGCATACATATCTTAGATAAATATATATAAAATATGTTGAGATATGTGTATGCTAGCTATTATAATATTAACTACAATTAGAATTTTAATTAAAATAATAATAGTTTAAATTATATATATATATATATATATATATATATATATATATATATATATATATATATATATTTCTTATTTTAAATTAATAATTAGCTAGTATACATATCTTAGATAAATCTGTTTAAAATATGTTGAAATATATGTATGCTAGCTAATATAATTTTAACTAGAACTAAAATTTGAATTAAAAATTAATAGTTTAAATATTATATTAGTTAATATTATTATTTTTTATATTTATTTATTATTTTAAATTAATAATTAGCTAGTATACATATCTTAGATAAATCTATTTAAAATATGTTGAAATATATGTATGTTAGCTAATATAATATTAACTAGAACTAAAATTTGAATTAAAAATTAATAGTTTAAATATTATATTAGTTAATATTATTATTTTTTATATATTTATTTATTATTTTAAATTAATAATTAGCTAGCATACATATCTTAAATAAATTTATTTAAAATATGCTAAGATGTATTATTCTCAAATTGCCCCATTCCATTTATTTTAAAAATTCAAAATCATACAGGTGCTTTGAGAATGATATCTCTCATCATATTTTATATAGATTTATCTAAGATATGTATGCTAGTAAATACTATACATTGCTATGTTGAATATAAGGATGACTTAAAATACTTTTATTTTGCATTGAATACTTGGTGCTTAATCAATATTAAACATGAACGTTGAATCCTAGATCAAGATGAAGTTTCATGAAATACTCTCCTCGTTTGAAATTCAAATCGCAACCATAAAAAATACAAAGCAACCCTAATTGGATATATTAAATTTTATTTAATATACAATCAAATAATAAATAATATTTATAGTAAATGAAATTAGTGGCTTGACCTTCATTATTTGTTATTTAATTTGTTATTTTTTATCTATATTTTTACAAATATATATTTTTCCAGTTCAACTATCTATGTGAAATGTCCATTCTAACATTACTTTTTAATCTTAAAAATTATGTAGTACTAGTAAATATGGTGAGGAGATCTCCCACCATAAAATTAACTTTTTTAAAAACCTCCTTATAGAAGAAGGTCACCCAAATGAACAACTTGTGGCTACCACATTGAATAACTTTGACAAAGTTATCTCTGACATTGAAAATGTCTCCCACACTAAAATCCCTTCTGAAGAGGAGATAAAAAGTGTGATCTTTACAATGGAAGGCTTCGAATCCCTAGGACCTTATGGGTTCCCCCAATTTTTCTTCTAGAAATTTTGGGACATTATTCACAATGAGGTTGAGGTAGCTGCTAGAGAATTCTTCCAATCCAAAATCATCCTCAGATAAAATAATAACATAATTTAGTGTTGGTGCCTAAAAAAAATTTTGCAAACAATGTACAGGAATTACATTGTATCAGCCTTTACAATACCACGTACAAAATCTACTCCTCATTTTTGGTAATGTGAATGCAACATCTTTTAGATAAAGTCATTAGGGAGAAATAGGGTACTTTTATGGCTGGCAAATAAATTATAGATGGTATCATCCTAGTTCATGAAGCCATTCACTCCATCTCTAGGTCCTCAAGGTAGGGAATGTTCCTTAAGTTGAAAATGATGAAAGCTTACGATTGTGTCTCCTAACGCTTCCTCATGTTGATTCTAGAAATGTTGGGATTTAATCAAGACACAAGGAAGATCATCTAGAACTACATTACCACTCTTAAATTTTCTATTACCATAAATTGAATTCCAAAAGGTTTTTTCCCTACTTTTAGAGGATTAAGGTAGGGAGACACCCTCTCTCTATACCTCTTGATCATTGTAATAGAAACATTGGGAAAGAGTTTGCTAAAAGTCTGCACTCAAGGACTAATTAACAAAATTTTAGTGGCACTCAACATCGAGCCTATCACACATGAATAGTTTGTAGATGATACCATTATCCTAGGGGAATCCCTCGTGGAGGAATCTAAATGCCAAAAACTTATCTTAAAAAATTATGAAGTTGTTTCGAATCAATGCATCAATTTTCATAAGAGATCTCTATTTTTCATTAACACTCCTCTCATTTAGCATAAAATAATTTCTAGAACTTTAGAATGCTAGGTGGGAAAAATTTTTAGGGTGGAAGGGACACCTTCTGATATAGGTAGGTAAATACCAGCTACTCAAAGCCTTGATCTAGAGTATCCCCATATACCAAATGTCTATTTTTAGAATACCATATAAAGTGGCTACTAAAATTGAACAAATTCAAAAGAATTTATTATGAAGGGGAACTGAAGATAGATTTAGGTACAACCTCATCTCCTCAAAAAAATCTTTTCTTCTTAAATCAAATAGAGGACTGGGTCTTAAAAGCATAAAATCTATAAACAGGGCCCTGCTGGCAAAAATGGGATGGAGACTCATGAAGGAAGATAGCAAATGGGTAAGAATTATTAAAGCCAAAACCTTGAAGGGTTATAATTAAATGAATTTATATGTGAAGAGGGTCCTAAGGATGGATCCACATTCTATAAGGCCATCACCAATTGCAAGGATCTTCTAATTAAAATCATCAAATGGAAAATTAGAAATGGAGAGAATTTATTTCTGGGAAGATGTCTGGTTGTCCACTACCCCCTTCTCCTCACAACAGACTTGGGATAATTACTTTAGGTACTTCAAGAAAATATGGGGCTCAAAATTCAAAGAATATTGGGTGGTGAATGAAGGATCAAAAGGCTATAAAATACTCCCCATCGAAGGGCACTCAGTTGAAGAAGTACAGGCAATACAAACTCTTAACTCCTCTATTAGTCAGATCCACATTCATGTATTCTTGAAGGAAGATCACTTTAGACAAGATTTTAAAGATAGTGGTATGTACTCAGTTTCCTCAAGACATGCCACTAATCTTAACATAGTAAGTGAATGGAACTCCTAAAAATATTTTTGGATAAAACATTTGACTCCCAAAGTCAACTTATTCTTTTGGCTAGCAACTCGGGATAAAATCTTGATGGTGGATAAACTGGCTAAAAGAGGACTGATAGTCCCCAATAGATGCCCATTATTCAAAAATGTGGAGGACTTGGTCCACCACCTATTTTAAAATTGACCCTTCAATTTAAATTTTTTTAATTGGATGGTGAATAAATTCAACTTGGTTTGGGTAAAACCAAATAATGTGCTTGATCTTATAGAGTAATGGAAACCACCTTGTAATCTCCCATCCTTAGAATTCCTGTGGTACTTAGCTCTTTCACACTAGTTTTGGAGTATGTGTAAAGCCCATAATGATAACCTTTTCTTAAATAAAAATCACCATCTTCAAGGGTCTTTTCTCCATCTCTAACAAGCTATCACCAAAAGTAGGAAATCTTTTCCTCCCATGGACAAAAACCCTAAACCTACTTTAGCAAAATTGATATTCAACAACTAGGATGTGGTTCAGAAACTAAGTTTCCCTTTTAAATCACTTATTCATAAACACATAAAATGGAAGGATCCACTTAAAGGTTGAACTAAATTAAACTTTGATGGTGTTTCTAAAGGAAACCTAGGACCTATAGGTGGCAGAGGATTCATAAGAAATTTAAAAGGATTGTTGATTGTTGTATATGTGGGGCCTTTGGGAACTCAAACAAACCATCTTGTTGAAGCCAAGGTGGCTTATTGGGGCATCTAATTGGCCTCCAAACTTAAATTATAAAGAATCATTATGGAGGGTGACTCTTTAAACATATTAAATTCTCTAGAGGGAAAAATAACCCCCTCCTACACAATAAAAGATATCATGGATGATCTCAAGAAATATTTTAGGGGCATGGCACAAGTCAAAATTATGCACATGTATCATAAATGGAATGGGGTGGTGAATTTGCATGATAATATAGGAGTAAAGCTCCACCTTTTAACCACCTATCATGAAGGAATTCATGCCTCTAATAGCATCTAATTAGATACATAGAATGAAAGTACAATGGGATAGGTGGGCTATCAATCTGACTCATGCATGAACATCTCTCATCAAGAGATGGGTCTTAAAAATTATGAACTACCATTATGAAATAATGAGGTGGATTTATTGCCTAAAGGTAAAGACAACGTGCTTCCTAATCCTATTTCAAATTATTCAAACCAATCTATTCCATAACCTCCTAAACATTTCTCTCAGGTCCACTAGCATAAAACTAATGGGGAGTGATAGAGAGTGATTAGATCTTACCTCGTATTTTGAGGTGCATGGACAAAATAAAGTATATAAAAAGTTATGGTGGTGGAGACTCATAAAACTAATGTTATAGATTATAGAGCATGATGTCAATATTTTTATGGACTTCATCCTAGATGGAATAAGTGTATGGTAGTGATGTAGTAAATTAAGATTGAAGTCATGGAGGAATTTATAGGTGAGTCCATGGCATGATGTGCAAAGGGGAAAAGGCTTACAAAGACTAGACTAAAAATCAATAACTCCTCCATCACTTCTTATACATGAATGAGTTCATAAAAATGGATAAGAAGGGTTTCCCTTGAGCTGATATCCCATGGCAATGGCCAAAGGTATGCCTCTAGGTGATGAGATACCTGACTTTTGAGGGTAAGTATACTTTAATTTTATCCCACCAATTTTTTTTATTAAACCATTTCCAAGGTTATAAGATTATCCTTCTATTTTACCTATTAAAGTCTTTGGAATACACATCCCTTACCCACGAAATTAATGAGTTTAACCCCATACTGCAATAAGGACTTATACTATTTATGGTTTAAAATGATCAAATTTTGTAAGGGAGGAAGGTCCCACACTGAGGAGGACTTCCCAAAGGAGGACCTCATCTTGGGATCCAACTACCCCTTTGTTAGTACCCTCCAAATTAGCCTATCCAAAACCTTCACTGATGACCTTTTATTAAAAAAAAAATCCCTAAACCCAAACTGGTCTTTATAGATGAGGGCACCTCTATGGAGGCCACCAAGAAGGGTAATTTCCTCTTGTTTGAAGAAATGAAAAAAGATAGAGTAGCTAGATAGTTTTAATAATAGGGTGCAAGAAGCTGGATTGAACCTAGCTAGTCTTATTCAAGAATGGAATACCTTACATAGGCAAGCAGACATGAATGTTTAGTCTTTTGTCCATTCCCTCAAGATGAACTAGACCCCTATTAAGTAGTCATTTAAATTTATGGAGACCCCCCCCCCCCATCTGATATCCCCAATTTGACACCTATCAAGAAAACCCCTTTGCAAGTATAAGGATAGAAAAGGCCACATATGATCCTCCCCCAAGATGGTGCTCAAGGAAATGGAAATATGATGAGGGCCAATGTTTTCAAGAATAAGTGGGGAGTACCTAATAATATATCTAAATAGGATAAGGAACCACCGGAGGGTCCCCCCTCTTGATCTATTTTTTGTTGTTTTTGTTTCAGTATCTATGGGGCCTACTAGCTAGTTTTTTGTTATTCAGCTATGGTGGCCCATACTTTTTTGTATAACACTTTTATGGTTCCTAGATCCTTGTAAAATTAGGTTGTTTTCCTGATCAAATAAAAAAAATCATTCCATGGTATATATTATATAACATGTTAAACTTGTATTCAAACTAAAAATTTACATGATAAACACTTAAGATATTCAAATCCATTCTATTTAGGGATTGATATATGCTTTTGATATGCATCTTTCTTCTAGTGAAAATACTTCTTTGTAATTTTTAAAACCTTTTATTTATTATGAATTATTAAATCTAAAATTTAATTCATTTTATTTTATGTATTTTTTAATACTTAGTATATAGAATATTATTTTGACATGTACGTTAAATTTTGAAATGAAAATTATTGACAATCACCTATGTTTCTTCAATGTCTTATGTTGAACTCCAAATTTCAATACTAGTTAACACCATTCCTTGTTCTATATGAAATCCAATGTGGAGGAAAGGAAAAATTACTACTCAGTTCAACTTAAATGGATGCATCCCTTTTTGGTCAACTTACACAAAAAAATGGATTTGGTTTTTACATTAATTTTTATAATTAATTTTACCTATAGGTAATTTTAGTCTATTTATATGTCTATAAACAAGATGACTATAATTTATATTGTATATGGTGGGAAACATCACACCAAAATGAATGCAAAAGCTTTTTCCAAAATTTTACAATGAATTAATGAAATTGTCAATCCTCTTCAACTTTAGAAGTGATCTTAGTTGTTAATGTTGTTAATATAATTACAACTGGTATGAGAATAATATATTTATTATTTATTTTGTTGGAAATATTCCCTCTAAACAACCTCTTACCTATTAAGTTAATTATTCTTGGAAGACATATTGTATTAAATTTTATGGTGTTTGTAACCTTGCCAAAGTTTCTTTTATTTTCTTTAATTTTTTTTAACAAATGCACATACTTTTAAAGATGTTCATTAATTTAATGTACTTAAACATGTCTAGTTTTTGGTTTATGTAAAACACCTTAATGATTTTTTTATGATGGACTTAATAATTAAATTCAGTCAAAAAAGATCTCTCAAACTTCTTATGTGGATTAAATTGTAAAGCCTTATGATTATTCTTTGGACATTTTTACACCAAATATTCTAACCCTTAGGTCATATTATTTGTCACAATTTTGATTAGTTTTACTCTACTTGGTCCCACAAAAAATTATTTTCTTGAGGTTTACCACAATAGACTTCAAATAAGCTTTGAATATTCAAGTGGGTTGTCATGCTTTTTGTCATAAAGTCATTTTTATCGACCTTCCTAATAGTTACTTTTGTTGTCAAGATCCTAACCATAATGTATGATATTCTCCTCACATGTACCACTCTAACCCGAAAAACATTTTTGAGATATTTGAAATGACCAATAAGGAAGAGGGCTAGATAAATATAAATAGTAAAAAAGTTAGGACAACCCAAAAATCATAAAATGGGAAAAGCGATACCAAATACCAAACCATATAAAAACACTACAAAATTCAATTTTAGTGGTCCTTAAACAAACCTTATCTCATAGAGCCAAATTTTCAAAGACCTTTTTATTTAAAGACATATTTATATTGTTTTAAAATATTTAGTAGTTCCTTAACCCTTTGGATAATCATGCAGTCCACCTCAAAATGGTGATGTGTCACTAAGGTAATACAACGTGGGAAAGCTTCAATATATTTCTTGTATTGACTTAAATCATTGAAACAAGCATTATAATTTTGGTGAAAATTTTATAAAACTTGTAGATCATCACCTAGAAGAACTACATATGGAGGATTCCTCATCATGAATAATATTTAATGGTATGTGCATAGATGTCGAGTGTCCACTATAAATTTTCTTGAGAAAGGTATTTTATTCAAAAATGTGGTGCATTCATCATTATTTTAATTCAATAAGTTAATGTTTTTGGATTTCTTCTGAAAAATTATTTAAACAGTATTTGGTCTAACATTGTCCATTAACCCACCTTTCACAAGGATGGTTGTGTTCTTATTCAATTCACTATGGATTTACATATATCTTACATGGAAAATTTCTTTTCATTTAATCATTTTTGTATTTATTTATGTTTGAATTCACATGTTTGTATTACATTTTGAATTTAGTTTCACTTACATATATTTGTGTGATTTTTCTTACATTGATATTTCACTTTTTACAATGTTTAACATATCTCATCTTTTGTGGTGTGTTTTAACATTAATTTTTATTTCATTTTTACATTTACACATATTTTTTTTGTTGATTATTCTATCTAATTAAAAAAAAATCATTTTGTTTCTATTCTTTTTGACCATACACTTTCTCATATTTTCTATAAAAAATAACCAAACACACATCATCATACATAGCATTTTCCCATAGCATGATAAAAATAAGTGTGTGCTAGAATGAAAATAAACTAATACATATATCCATAAAATAAACTAATAAGTCATACAAATCATATATGTGTGTGTACATGTACATGTACATATACATACATATACACATACATACATACATAATTATATATGTATGTATGTGTGTATGTATGTATATTATATGGTTAAAATTTTAATACATCACGATACATAAAATAGTATACTTTAGTGTACAATAGGTTATAGGTTGATGGTCCACCCTATCCATTATTATGGGATGTGTTACACTCGCTACAAATACCTATCAAAAAATTTCCCAATGTAGACTTTTCTATAGATTCTATGTATGATATTGAAATCCTTGGACCTATCCCTATAGGTTGGTCGCCTATGCCTATAGTCTCCCCATTTGTCAAGCTGTAGTCATGTGCACAGACCTCTCTTGGGATGACTCCTACCATGCTTGCACCTCTCCCTACCCATCTCTAGGTGGTATGTAGTATGATTAGTATCATCCTCTCTCATGCATCTCTCAAGGGACTTCTCCAACCAATATGAACTAACTAGTGTGCACTCTATTTTTTAGTGTCATGTGATCTAGTAACCTTGTGTTGTCATTTTAAGGAATCACAAAGTTCAAAATATCATGGAGGTAAGTATCCACTAGGTTCCTCCATCATGTATCATCTACCCCACATCTACAAAATACAAACAAAAATAACATTAGATATATCACATATATATCATAAATCTATCATCTATATATCGTTAGTACATTGCATGTATATCTCTACATCTAGGAATTGAAAATGATAAAATCAACACATTTATTTACCAACAGAGTGATATCTCCTTGGTTGCCTATCATATGAGGGATATTGTGTCTTTGAGGTGGTGAAAATCATCTATATCTCCTTAATTAGATGAATATAACTCAATGGACACCCTACATGCTCATCACTCTATAGTCTAAATGTTAGCTCATTTTGCAATAGGATCTCCTTGCTACTATTAAGGTGCCACCACTACATGGCCACCTCATCCCTTTATATGCACCACTCACTATCATCTCCATCATCATCTCATCACTCTATATCAATAAGGTTGCATCATAGATAACGGTAACACTCATATCCCTCCAACACCCCATTTATCTCTCACATGGTGGGCCAAAAATGTTAGGACCACCAAAGGATTTGTTGGGTGTACAAGTTTACATTATCTAAGAATGTGATCACACAGATGTAGTTCCACCCACTAGGTGTGTTCCCCAATGATCCAAATTCACCTCTATGCTTGTACTATATTTTTCCATGATGAACACATGTCCAATATATCATGGTATGATGTCCATATGATTTAGTCCCTCTACACATTTTATAATTACAGTGTGTGTTGGACCACTCAGACCACATGGTCTTGAGCCCACCTCCTCACTTGTGGGAGGACATCATCTATAATCTGAGGTAACCTCATAGTTCTATACATGGGTAACCTCTAATATATATAGATCCCAAATGATATAATTAGTTCCTGAGTTAATTATAAGCTTCTTAATTTGTAATGGAAGCTTCTTGAGATACCTTTTATGCAGCTCCTTAAAGAATTTAAATTGGGCTGACTTTGGACAAAAGTACATAGAGATTATGTATTCTAAAATATAATTATTAAGTGTTCCTCACCACTAAATTTCCACCACATGCATCTAAGGTGATTCCAATATTTCTAAGGCTAACCGATGTTCTACTAGCTAAGAGACCTATCTATAATTCCTTAAACGGTCTTGAGTGTATGTTGATAACCAATCATGTAAGTGAACAGGCACTTATATAAAGAAAGATCTTATATTGAATCATAAATGTGTTTTTTAACCCATGTGTATGTCGAAACTCTTAGTTCAAGATACTGAAGTGAAAATTTCTCTTCTACAATAGTAACCCAACACTCAACATTTTCTAGAGATAACCATTCAAGCTTTTTCCCACCATCGTGCAAACAAGTGTAATGTGTCTCAATAATGGAACAAAAATTGTTAGTTTATTTTCCTTATCCTAGCATGACTTTACATATTCACACATGAATAATATAATAATAAGTCCAACGAGCTAGCATGATAACTTTTCACATGATAAATATTCTTGTGTGCTCACCTAAAGCATGTAGCCTAAGACCAGTTCCTTTTTTTTTTGCATGGTGGTGTATTCATTAAGTTACTTATGCTAGTATTCCTTAATATGCACTTAGTCCTAAATATATACTTGGTTGCATGACTAAATATTAACTATTCAATAATTTGCTACTTAACTAATCACAAAAAAAGATGGGTGCAAACTGAGAATAAAAGAGTATTGATTTCATTGTATTCATAACCAGATTACATAAGGTAGTTCATAAACACAAGTTATCTCTATCATTCCATATATAAGTCACATCCATAATTATGATAGCTCAATATTACAATTATCAACCAACCCAACTTAGTAAAACTAGGGGGTACTTATATGTGGTTCTACCACAACCATTTAATTACATAATTAATAACATAGTGATGACTCACCAACAACCATTAACAACAATGAGTCATGGGAATATGTTACATTGAATTCCTAATGACTCAGACCTAACTACCCTTATATACTCCCTCTATGTTAGATCTTCATTGGCATGCTCCTATCTTCTCATGGACCAGTGCTAGATTCAAATTTGACTATTTTCCTCTGATGATTACACAAACTATTCCCTAACCATCTCCACTTTTTACACCCTTTCCAAGTTATTTTTATATTTTCCAAGTCCTACATTCTCAATTCCTTTGTGTTTCATGTAACCTTGTTCTTCACATCTTGCCTTTTTTTCACCATGGTATTCTATGCCATGTCTACCTCCATGCCTATTCTTATTTTTGTTCCATCATCTTCAAAAATTACTTAGGGTAAATAGATATAAAATTTAGGGTTTAATAATTTCATTAATACATCTCTACAAGTTCCTTATCTAACTTATCTAAGATTAAGTGATAGATTGTAGGACTTAGATGAGATCCATTTCTTGGAATAATGGGTTGGTATGAACTTTAAATCCATCTATGTGATCATGTGAAACTTGTGAAAGGAACCCTATTATGATTGGGTCTTGTTAAAAACACCCAAGGTCAATCCAGTAATCATCATTGGCTATTTATTTCAAAATGGTATGAAATCTTGGAAGTAATGAACTTTCTTATACATGGTAACTTGGTTTTGTATGACTAGGTTAATAAGTATAGCATTGTACTATAAAGATTTTAGAAGTAAAGATAACCTCATCTATTTTGTACTAAGTATGTTATAAATAGGGAATAATTTTTCTTTTATGAATAAAGTAAAATCAATTCATAGAATATTGATTTTTTATGATAACTAAATAATGTAAACCAAACTATCACTAGTATGAACATTCTCAGTTGTAATCCTTTCATGTAAAGGTGAAATCCTCATATTAATGAAGAGGTTGTCTCTAAAATTGAGAATATAACCTTGAAGGTTATTGTTGGGACTTAATGTCATTCAATTAATTATATGGATTTTGTTTTACTTGCTCATTGGTTGGAATTTTCAACCTAAATGACTATCCCAAATGGAATGGAATGGAATGGAACAATATGAGCCTATTCAATCTTGAGGACTACACTCTTCAAATACCTAAACCTAGCTTGTTTATCCAATGTTATCTATTCAGGAGGTTTGGCCATGAACTCTTCAAGGGTGTTCCTTATGGCTCTACTTTTATGAGGAGGGAGAAGGTTTCATAATAACTATAGGCTTGTGCCTTGAATTGATTATTGAAATTTGTATAAATAACTTTACTCTTGAGTTAGTAATTTTAACTTAATCTACTATGGATTGGTAATTGTTGTTGGAATGATAGTATGTACCTGAATACCCAATTATTTTGTCAAGTTGATTCTTGGGGCTTATGGCAAATTATAGCACCTTAGCATGCAAAAATGAAATTGTTTACATGATGGATTTTGTAGTAGGAAATGTGTGTGATGTATGATGTATAGCTATCAAAATTACCATATGATTCATTTGGTTATGCATGGAAATAGATATCTTTTGAAATCCTTATGTTACACCCAAACCCAAAGTTGTAGATGTAATAATAGTATCAATAGTAGAAATAGCAAACCTATGGTAGGGTTTACAAAAGTTTTCTTTACAAAATATCTTTTTTTTCATATGTGCTAGCATGATCATGTTTATTGTGTTCTTGTCAGGCTACAAATAACATAGATTCAATTTATTTTGGGTGGGCATCAATATATTCACTAAATTATCTCCCATAAATAGGCTCAAATCTATTTTTATTAATAGATTAAGATTCATAGACCTTTTCATTTTCATAATAATCTCGTAAATAAGGTGTAAAGTAAGCTTTATATCATTATGAATGTATGATCACTCATGTTCCAATGTCATGCTTGAATTTTCATTAATGGGGTTTGAGTATTAATATATTGTTTGTTTCACTTTATTACTTGTGTTTCAATGATGTTCCTTATTAAGATAATATAACATGTATTGAAAACTATAAAATATTGTAAAAAAAAAAAAAAAAATCTTCTAATAGAGCCATAGATTCTTTGCTAATGGAAAATTAAGTAAAAATAAATAAAATTTAAATCCTATAAAAAGGGAAAAAATTGTGTATGGAGATTAGTAAATTCCCCTAAAATACAAGGTCAAAATAAAGTGTTTTCAATTTTAGATATTCAATCCAAGTTCAAAATAAAGTTCTTTCACTCTCAACTATTAAATATGTAGTCGAAAGAAAACTCTTTTAATGTAAAATATTAGATTCAAGATTGAAACAAGATTCTTTTAGTGTCAGATATTAGGAATTTATTTAAACTCTCAGACATTTTTTTGAATCAATGCTCAAATAAAATGCAAGTTAACCAATAGGTTTTATCATAATTTGGAATTAAATTGGTGAAAAATCAAATTAAGATAAATTGAATAGAAATATAAAATAATTTGTATAACAAATTGTGATAAGTAGAATGAAATCAAAGTACCAAAATTGATAATGCATGATTGAATTAAATAATAATAACTATGAAAAACATAAAATACTTAGTTGTGTATTGTCTGTGATATGACTTTGTGAAACTAAAAATTGGTTGGAATTGATATACAGATCTGAATATGACTATAAAAGTTGAAACTGCAAGTGTATGTACTTAGGTTCAATTTAGGAAAGGGACATGATCAACTAGAACTATTGTCTTCTATTATTCAATTTTATCCTCTATGGAAAATCATGGAAACCAGGGCATAGTTGTCTATAGCTACTTAAAACATGCATTTGTGCAAAAAATTGACCTTTGTATGAACACAAATGACCTAAACATAAATTTTTCAAAGTCAAAACCCTAATAGGGCTTACAATAGATGAAAACCTATAAATAAAAAGAAGGAAGTGTAATGGGCTAAGCTAAAATTGATCACCCTTGTGATGATTGATTGTTACCTACATATACAATAATATAAAGAAGGAAATAAATCCCACTAGTTTTCCCAAGTAGAGTGATTTGTGAAATTGTGTTCCTTTTTCTACATGAATGCATCTAAAGAAGGTTTGAATATTTGATAATTATTTTATTGACTTTGATAAAATAGGGTCTTGACTTGTATAAGGATTGCTTCAAATGATTAGAATCAAATTTGGGAAGAATAGGGAATCCTTTCTTAATGTACAATAGTGTAAGTATGCCTCAATATTGAAATTTCCAAGTGATAAAATAGGTGATGCAGGTGTGCCTTTTTATCAATCCAAAAGGGAAAAACATTATTCTACCTATCCTATAAATGCAAACCAACTTGAAAGGGAGGATCTAAATTTGAAAAGTAGTCATTGCTAAGGGGAAGGATAGTATGAACCCATAGGGGTCAAGTTTGACTACCACTATTGACCCATATTGGTCAATATTATCCTATAAGGAAACATATGAAGTTTGAAATTTGGTATGTTTGTACACATGCTTAGAGTGGTTTTTAGTAATTAAGAACATTTTTTAGGCATAAGATAGCAAATTATAAAGTGATAGGTCCACATAGGTACTTAGGATAGAGTGAGGTGAAGGAATATGTCCAAATTAAGTGCTCAAGTCAATTAAATTGAAAGTGGGCCAATGCTAACATTATCAAGTATTAATGACTTAATTTGAGTTACTACATACTCTTGAAGCACAAACTAAATACTTGATCACATAGTCTTCTGATGTTGATTTAGATAAGTCCTAAGCTCTCATCTTGTAAATGGAATTTATAGACCTACATGTGTAGCTTGGCAAGTATGTGGCACATGTTTTTTGTTCTTAAAATCAAGTACCTACTGGAACCTAACAATAATGAAAAATCTTATACTTAGAGGTAGTGAGAAATGATTTGATTCATTCCTTGTAAGTTATGACTATGTTTTCGTTGAAGGTAACAAGCCATGAAATTACTACAAAAGTTGTGTATATTTCATACAAGGGTTAGTTATTCCAGCATGATTATTAATTATTTATAAATAGTCCAATATTTTTTAAGATTTGGTGAAGAACATGCCATAATCAAGTGATATTGGTCTACCTATCATACGATAAGCTTTGGGATAAATCTCTTAATAGTGATGGATTATTTTGGTGTGGTGATTTCACCATGTGATTTTGTATATTTTTTAATATCATATTATAAAAATGAAATTACACCTAGTTTTTTAAATGTCAATGCACATAGAGTATCACATCACAAGCTTAATGGTTTAATGATTTAGTAAGTGGAAAGGGTAGGTGGGCTTACCTAATTACCCTATGATGTATCATTATTATGCCTATAAATACTTTGATTATATGTATAGAGAGGAATAATAAGATTGCTCACCTCCTATTATATGGTTCTATATTATCCATATAGTTATAATGAAATATACTCTTTTTTAAAATCTTGGTGTTTGTTGTAGATTGTTGTAGCTTAAGATTTATTAATCTATGTTGTTTCCATCATATAATTATTTAATAAAACTAATTAATCCTTGAGGATCCTAACACCACTTGTTGTGTGGCTCAAGTGAGATTTTGCTTTAGATTTGATGCATTGATGTTGGATGGGTATATATTGTTGGCTCTAGTTCTTGATGCTAACACAATGACAAAATGAGATAAAACTCTCTACTTTGTGGTTAAGCATGCACATCAAAACTTTTCATTTTGTATACACCTAAAATGGCCCATTTATATTTATTTAGTATCATTTATTCAAATTCCATAATCAACCTAAATGATGGGATGTTAGATTGTCAAGGAAGAGACTATTTTACCAGTGAATTCATAAATTTGACTATAGTCAATTTATACCATTCAAGACATATATTTGGTATCTATGATTAGATTAGGTGGTTAAACACGTGATTTATATGTTCAACATCTAAAAGTTTTCTATTTGGTGACCTTGGTTGGACTCTAGCTATTATTTATTAATATTAAGATTGTTTTCTAATTGAAAACTCATTTTTTACGTGATCTACTATTTACTGAGAGTTGGAGGGTTTGAGCTACTATTTTTTAGATCAACCTTTTCAAAATCTATTTTCCACATTTTTCTTCTTCAATAATTTCCCACATATTTTCCATAATTTTCTTCTTCATTAATTTCCACTCCTTTGGCAATGAACTATCTCATTTATCCCATAAACTACTCTATTGTCAATAAAAATACCCTCAATGAGCGTTGGGATTTTGTCCTACAATAAAAATAGCTTTTCTTTTATAAGTGGGAAAAGAAAAAGTAAATTGGAATGCAAATGGTGGGGTGCACTTACTTATCAATGACACAAATAAATGTAAAGATGAATTAAAAAATATATTTATTTGATGTAGTATTGCAATGAAAGAGACATTAACAAATTTTTCAAATTTTGTGAAAGTGAGATTTGTAATTGGAATTTAGCATAAATTCAATATTCACATCTTAAGAAACCAAGTAATATGGTTGTCAATTATGGAGTTATACAAATATTCACTTTTAACAAAAGTAAAATAGAGAGTAGAAATAGTGTGCATTCTATATAACATATATTTTTAATTAAATTATATATTATATACATAATATTACTTTTAATATTGGTTTTTTCTTCTCCTTTTCTATATATTTTAATATTGATGGGTAAATTGAGTTGTGGTCCTTCTCTCACTTGAGATTTTTGTCTAAATCTAGAGTGAGTTATAACTCCATTTGATATTAATGAACCTACCAATAATTGATGAGAAATTCTCACAAATTTCATCACTATTTCTTTCTTTTTTTTTTTGCATTCTTTTTTCTATTCTTTTTTCTTTTTTTTTGTGTGTATTCTTGGTATGTTTCTGATTAATTATTTTTTTCCTAGCTCTTGCAAGGAGGATTCAAAGGAAATCAAATTATCTACATATTTTGATGAATTTTTGGATCCTAAAAACTAATTTGGTCATGTTAAATTTCATGTCATTATCATCATCAATTTTTAGTTTGTAAGAAATGAACTGTGTATGTATAAAAACATACCTATTTCAAAATAACATTAAAAAACTTAGCAAACAAAACCTAATTAATTAAAAAATTATATTTAAAGTGAGATGAGAGGCTCTTAGTTTTTTAAGCATTATTTTTCTAGTGATAGAGTAATTTTAAGATATTGACCACAAGAACATAAACAACACCCATAACTCCTAAAACATAACTCACATTTTTCTCTTCATAATAGTAAAACTCTTGGATAATAGGTACAACTGACTCTAAAAAAATGCATATGATTGGGATTTGAATCCTTGATGTTCCACCTCTAATCAAAAATAAAATGAGGATGTGTATAGCTTAATTGATTTGAACTATCACATACCAAATTCAAGTGCAATGCTAGTGGATAGTTTAGATCTAAAAGAAAAGGTGAGAATAAATAATATAAAATGGCATACAATGTCATTATATCATGGAATGCATTATGTATGATGATACATTCAAAATACATAATTATATATATTTCAAGGGGTTTAGATAATTATCATTTGCAATAATTTATAAAATTGGAAACTTGTTGATCAAAATCAATGGTAAAAGGATCAACTTTCAACAAAAAATACTATGAGAGATTCAAACTAAAACCTATTTTTTCACAATTATTTTCTTTGATAGTATTGTTGGAAGGAAATATGAGACAAAGTGACAAATAAAAGAGTGCTAAAAGTATCAATAGTGAGTCAAAATTGAATAATTAAAGAAGTGAAGAGGAAGAATATAAATGCAAAGTTGAAGGAGGAATATCAAAATGGTAACCATATCAGAAAGTGCCAAAGCTAAAGTGTCAAAACACTAAAAGGTTACCAAAAGATACATCTGGAAAAGAAGACTAGATCACCAAATCAAACATGGGAGGTGTTGACACAGTAGATTGCACCCTCTGAAGGGAGGCTCAGCTTTCTTCATCCACATGACACAATGGATACATCTCTCTTTTTGTGGGTGGCAAACATGAGGGATGAATCTCTAGATTAGGGGCTAGCTCCCCTTGATTCACCTTGAGGCCCTAGATTTCCTACTACTAAAAATAGGGGGTGAAATGGGAGAGAAATACTAAAAATGGGACCTAATCTAAGTGGTGACGCACCAAAATAATTGGTCTACTCAGCTTTGGCATATACTTTGAACCATGGATAGCAAGGATACACTTCATTCAGGTGAGAAAAACTTCCTTGCATCAATATTTTAGAATGGGGTCCTATGAAGATATAGGGAGGAAAAAACTAGCACAAGAGGTGTTTTAAACACGCTAATGGGCAGTCCATTCACTTGCCTATACTCTCTTTAGACACTTCCTATGACATGTAAAAAGTAAAATCACTATGCACTAGATATGCTAGAATAAACATTTGAAAGCATGAAAATAAAATGACTTAACACAATATAAAACCATAGACATATATAAAAGTGCAAGCTCAAATGGAGGTAAAAATGCTTTTTCTGATTCAAGGTAAATTCTTTTAGGGCTTCGCCATACAATATGAGAGATATTTTCTCAAATGAGAAGTTACAAATATATAGAGAACTAGAAATAAAATAGCTGATATAACAAGGAAAGGAGACCCATGCTAGAGTTAAACACTTCTACAAAGACCAAAAGACCATGTTGCTATCACTTTCTTTAAACTACCTATGGGATCTATGTTATAGGCTATGCAAACTACCATCCTTTCTATCTTGAGCCTATAAAAGCATGGGATACTCCTAGCAACTGACAAAGCCATCCCCAAATTGTTGTGGCCGAACCATGCTCTCTTCAATGCCTAAATGCAACTGGTTGTTCATTAATGGTGAAGCATGAAAAACATGGGATGTTGATTTCTATAGTTTGAAAACCAACCTATTTTTTGGTTTTTGGTAGATACTATTCCACCAAAATGTATTAATTCCTTTTGTTGAGTGTGCTTATGTCACTTGTCTTGTTCTGAATGGTCATTGATTCAACCTTTTGATTTTGTCAAGTTGTTAGAACTATTCTGAGCTTTATCTTTTCCAATTTATATTTTCCCATGTTTTGTCTTTTGGTTTTGATTTCTCTTTTTCTTTGGTTCCTTTTCTCTTTGCTTATCGGGCCTTTGGGCTCTCGGCAATCTTCTACTCCTTCTCGATCCTTGGTCTTTGTCTTATCTTCTTCTTCTCGTGTTTACTTAGGTTTCAAGATCTTTGCCATTTTTCTTTGTTGTAGATTCTTCTTCTTGCTCGCTCCTTAATTTTATTTTGTCTTTGTCTTTACTCTCTCTTTGCTTGTGCCTTGCAAGTCTTTTTTTTCATGCATCAAATTTTTACAATGTTGATTTCCTTCAAATAGAATGTTTGAATGATTTCCTTGGAACATTTTTGTTTGAATGAAATCATCCTTTGGATCTTGCTTTGCCTTTATTTCTTTTCAATGCTTCAAGCTTCAGCCTTTTGCTTTTGATAGGATTTTATTTGAAATCCTTTAGATAAATGTCCAAAGGAGTTCCTTCAGACATTTATCCAAGAAAATTCTCTCTTGGCTTGTTTCCTTTTCCCAAAGGGCAAGTGCCCTTTGGGCCTTGGTAATTTGTCTCTTTCTTCAGTTGGTTGCCCTCCACAAGGGTTTCTTTCATCCAGAAGTGCCCTTTAAGATTTTTGAAATGGTCATCATCTTTCTCAAAGTTCCCTTTGTAAGGGCACTTTGTGCATCAAAATGCCCCTTCAAAACATTTGATTTAGTCCTGCCACCAACCAAGGTCCCCTCTACAAGGACACTTTGAGTCCAAATTTGCCTTTCAAAATAACTATAAGGGTCTTATGCACCACCTAATTTCCCTCTGTAAGGGCACATACCCTTCAATAATTCTACAATGACCCTTGAAAAAATTGAAGAATTCTTCTTTCTTTTCCCAAGTACCCTCTGGAAAGACACCCTTCAGACTTTTTGCAAACATCCTTCAAGCTGTCAAAATGCCCTCTAAAGGAAATCCATTGCCTTTTATGAATTACTTAGACCATTTCTATTTCTTCAAATGCTTATACTTATAAAATTAGACAATTAATGCACTTGCACAAACCTGATTTTCACTAGATAGACCATTTTAGACTTCCCAAGAGCTTCTACTTCTGGTTTTACATCAAATTCAACTGATAAAGTAAATAAGTAAAGACACTTGGAAAACCCAATTTAGTCTGTCAAGACCAAATCAAGTTTTACAAGTGACTTTACTTATAAACCTTTATAAATAAAGACACTTAAAAACTCTAAATTACACCATCAAGACCAAATCAAGTTTATCAAGTGACTTGACTTATGAAAATTTCACAAGTCATTTGGAAAACCCAAAATGCACTACTGCAAGTGAAGTAATTACTCTTGACAAACCCAAAATACACTTGGCAAAGTAGAATGAGGGAAATGCCTAGATTTTTCATGAGAAATGTTTGACAGAGAACATTTTACACAAGATAGTTGAGGGATGATCTAGCCAAAACATGGATTGGATGACTTTTGCAAAGAAAAAAGGAGGGGGTTCCCAATTTTGGTTTGCAAGACCAAAACTTAGTCAACACATTTGGTGACTCACAGGGGGAGCATGCTTACTATGCTAAAGAGGATTAATAGCCTCAAAGTCCACTGGGCATGGAGTCAGGATGTAGCTTGAAAAATTTAGTAACAACCTTCTAAATACCTATGAACCAACAAATCTTTACCTTAAGCAACAAGTAAAAATAACACACAACAAGGCTAAAAACACTATACTTATGCAAACAACACTTAGGGAAAACAAAGACAAATAAAATCAAACTACTATGTACAACTAACTAGATATATTTTCCTCCCTCCTAGATCAAAGGGAAAACTTCTCAAGTCTCCTTCATGGTAAGAAAAATTATGGTGCTAGACAAGTGATTGAATGGAATAGAGACTTGGTGACTTGGCCTTCTTGCCTGCCACCTTGATTGGCTTGTATCTTAGTAAATCAAGGTCAAACATGTCTCCAACATATATGTATTTACTTTTCTCTTTGGAGACTACCTCATGATATCCCTTCATGTTAATATATCTCACTAAGAAATCAATGGTTGCTAGCTCATCACCATAGGGCTCATTTAGCTCATAACCCCCTTGACATGCATCATGAACTGTCTTATCCCCTTCTGCTTTATTGAGGATCCTATCAAACTAATCTTTTGGTTCATCATGGCCTTTGTGAAGAAGGGTGACTATTATGATGTCTGGAATGAGATCATAAACTACTTGCTTATCACAAGGGACATCATCTCTTACTCAAGGCTCTCTTCTTTAAAGCTTTCATCAAGATGGGCAGGCCTCTCCTTTTCTTACTCAAAAACAAGAGTTTTTAGTTGTTTAAATACATGCTCCTGATCCTCCTCCAACTCAAGTTCCATAACATGTTAATTCTCCTCATCAAATCAATAAGGAAGTTCATCAAACAATGGGGGAGAGAGCTCACCATGCTTACATTCCTCATCATCCATTATTGACAAATAAGGTTTGTCAACCTCATCTTCATATTGCTAGAAAATATACATGTATGCATGACCTATGTCTTCTCCATTATTGATGATGTCTTCAAAAGGAGCATCCATGATGATTTACTCCTCATTTTCATCTATGAGAGCTTCTTGATCAGCCACGAATTGGATCCTCTCTTCTTCACTTGCCTCTTTCAAAATAGGTTCCTCCTTGAGAAGGGATGAAGTAGAAGGCTGATGGTTAAACTCATGTAGAAGAAGAGGCAAACCTTGAACTAGAATCAAATGATTCTCTTCCTTCTATTTTGATAGCACTTCATCCAAATCATATGTGGCTTGATATCTCTCTTAGATGGGTGTAAATGGGGTGTGTTCCTACATAGGATCTTCTGCTTGGCCTAAATCATCCATCACACCTTGGTTGAGGAACCTCATTCTGGAATCCAACTCTATAATTTACTTGGCTATATTATCTTGGAAGAGCCTTTCTTGGAGGTCACAAGCATCATCATGATGAGTAGGAGTAGCTTCATCTTCTTCAAGTCTTTTATCAAAATGAATAGGCCTTTCTTCCTCTTTTTTCCTACCCCATGATTCCACTGTTTGCTTCCAAATCATGACCTTGGGATTGGAACTCATCCCTTGTAAATAGGTAACAAATTTATCCTCTTCAAGGTCTTGAGTTGGATCATGATAGGCACTACTATGCTGAAAGATTTGAGGAGGTTGAGGGAGACTGGGAAGGGTCTACTCATGCACAGGAAGAGCTACTTCAAGAGATATGTGTTTATTTCCAAAAGATATAGGGTGATTCCCATCAAAAGAGGGTCCACATTCTAAATAATTAAGAAGTTTAGTCTCCATGAGAGGCTATTCTAATGCCCTTTGGTGTTGTAAATTTAGATGTAAAGGATTAAGAGGAGTGATTAATGCAATAGGTGAGCCAAAAGATTAGATTTAGTGAGCAAGGGCTATTTGTTAGAAAAGATTTGGCGTACAAGAGGGGAATTTATTTTGAGTAGGAGGGGGCTACTTTGGGATGGGAAAAGGCATACAAGGCTGATTGCCTTGAATGAATGGGACCTTCCATCTTGTTAGTTCCTCCTTCATGGATTGTAAGGCCTGAGTTTTCCTAAACAAACACTCCTCTTTGTACATAAGTTCTTATTGATATCTATTCTACTCATCCAATCTATTTATCTCCATCACTTGCTTCTCAAACTCCAACATTATCTCCCTTATAGTAGGTGAAGGGTAATTAGGAGAGTTTCTTGAGGTGATTCCATGAACAACCTAAGCTTGATCAAAACTATATGAAGGAACACAAGGCCCATGATGATTAGCAATGGGATTATACATACCAAAGTGATTTATTGATGGCACCAGGACTACTTAACCATCTGATTCAACTCAGAGCCACCATTGGTGTTGATGAAAAACCTCCAAAGGTTGGTTGGTTGAAAAACACACCAAAATTCTTAAACTCTTTGGATAAAAAGTTGTCCCACTGGGCAAGCCAAAAACTATTGACACAGTCGATTACACCCTCTGAAGGAAGGCTTAGATCTCTTCATCCACACAACACAATGGAGACATCCCTCTTTTTATGGGTGGTAAATGTGAGGGATGAATCTCTAGATTAGGGGCTAGTTACCCTTGATGCACCTTGAGGCCCTAAATTTCATACTGCTAACAATGGGGGGATGAAAAGGGAGATAAATGCTGAAAATTGGACCTAAGCTAAGAGGTGATGTACCAAAACAATCAGTCTACTCAACTTTGGTATACACTTTGAACCATGGACAACAACAATACACTTCATTCAAGTGAGAAAAACTTCCTTGCATCAGTATTTTAGTAGGGGGTCCTATGAAGATATAGGGAGGAAGAAACTAGCATAAGAGGTGTTTTAAACACACTATTGGGCAGCCCATTCACTTGCCTATACTTAATTTGGACACTTCATATGACTTGCAAAAAGTAAAATCACTATGCACTAGATATTCTAGAATAAACTTATGAAACCATGAAAAGAAAATGACTTAACACAAGATAAAACTATAGCCATGTAAAAGTACAAGCTCAAATGGAGGTAAAAATGCTTTTTCTAATTCAAGGTAAATTCCTTAAAAGCTTCACCACACAAGCTGAGAGATATTTTATCAAATGAGAAGTTACAAATATATAAAGAACTAGAAACAAGATAGTTGATAGAGCAAGGAAAGAAGACCCATGCTAGAGTTAAACACTTCTGTAGAGACCAAAAGACCATGTTGCTATCACTTTCTTTGAACTATGTATGGTAGCCATGTTTTAGGCTATCCAAACCATCATCCTTGTTGTCTTGAGCCTACAAAATTATGGGATACTCCTAGCAACTAAGCCATCCCCAGGTTGTTGTGGCTAGGCCATGCTCTCTTCAATGCCTGAATGTAATTAGTTATGCATTAATGGTGAAGCGCAAAAAACATGAGATGTTGATCTCTATATTTCAAAAACCAATATATTTATTGGTTTTTGATAGATACTATTCCACCAAAATGTATTAATTCCTTTTGTTGAGTGTGCCTATGCCACTTGTCTTGTTTTGAATGGTCATTGATTCTACCTTTTGACTTTTCCAAGTTTCTATAACTATTATGAGCTTTGTCTTTTTCACTTTATCTTTGCCCATGTTTTATCTCTTTCCTTTGATTTCTCTTTTGCTTTGGTTCCTTTTCTCTTTACTTATTGGGCCTTTAGGCTCTCGGCAATATTCTACTCCTCGATCTTTGGTCTTTATCTTATCTTCTTCCTCCTGCATTTACTCAAGTTTTAAGTTTTTTACCATTTTTATTTGTCATATATTCTTCTTCTTATTCTCTCCTTGCTTTTTTTTTGTGTCTTTTGTCTTTGTCTTTTCTCACTCTTTGCTTGTGCCTTGTGGGTCTTTTCTTTCGAGCATCAACTTTTTGTAATGTTGATTTCCTTTGGAAAAAATGTTTGAAAGATTTCCTTTGGACATTTTTTCTAAAGTAAATCATCCTTTGGATCTTCCTTTTCCTTCATTTCTTTTCAATTCTTTGGGCTTTGGCCCTTTACTTTTGGTGGGATTTTGTCTAAATTTCTTTAGACAAATGTCTAAAGGAATTCCTTTAGACATTTATCTGAATGAAATTCTCTCTTGGCTTGTTTCCTTTTCTCGAAGGGCAAGTGCCCTTCAGGCCTTTAAATTTGTCTCCTTCTTTAGCTGGTTACCTCCACAAGGGTTTATTTCATCCAAAAGTGCCCTTTGGGCTTTCTTAAATGGTCTTAATATTTCTCGGTGCCCTTTGTAAGGTCACTTTATGCCTCAAAATGCCCCTTTGGAACTTTTGATTTGGTCCTACCACTGACCAAGGTGCCCTTTGTAAGGACACTTTCAATCCAAATTTACCTTTCAAAAGAATTGTAAGGGTCATGTGCACCACCTAAGTGCCCTCCACAAGGGCACATACCCTTTGGGAATTCTACAACAACCCTTTCAAAAAGTGAAGAAGTCCTCTTTCTTTTCCCATGTGCCCTTCAAAAAGATACTTACCCTTCAAACTTTTTGCAAACATTCTTCAAGCTATCAAAATTCCCTCCAAATGAAATCCATTGTCTTTTGTGAACTACTTAGACCATTTTGGTTTCTTCAATCACTTATACTTAGAAAATTAGACAAGTAATGTACTTGCACAAACTTGATTTTCACTAGATAGACCATTTTGGACTTCTCAAGAGCTTTTACTTTGGGTTTTACATCAACTTCATCTAATAAGGTAAATAAATAAAGACATTTGGAAAACCCAATTTGGTCTATCAAGACCAAATTGGGTTTTGTAAGTGACTTTACTTATAAACCTTTATAAGTAAAGACATTTGTAAATTTCAAAGTACACCACCAAGACCAAATCAGGTTTATCACGTGACTTGACTTATGAAAATTTCACAAGTAAAGTCATTTGGAAAACCTAAAATGCACTACTATAGGTGAAGTAATTTCTCTTGACAAACCCAAAATACACTTGGAAAAGTAGAATGAGGGAAACACCTGGATTTTTCATGAGAAAGGTCTGACAGAGAACATTTTGCACAAGACAGTTGAGGGATGATCTAGCCAAAACATAGATTGGATGACTTTTGCAAACAAAAAAGGAGGGGGTGCCCAATTTTGATTTACAGGACCAAAAATTGGTCAACAGGGGGGAAAGTAAAAATTACAAGGAAGAGAGTGTCAAGGCATGAGAATCAAACTCGTTGCTTAAGACACATGCTAAAAATTGACCATCGATTGGGTAGGAAGATATCACCTAGCTAGTACATGAGACAAGTGACAATCTATGAGCAATGGAAAAAACATGAGTCATTAAGAGTTATACTGCATGTGTGAGGTGTTAAAGGATAAAGGCTATGGGATTAGTTAGAAATATTATATATACAATAAAATTAAGGGAGAAAAAAATGGTTGGAAGAGGGAGGGATAGAAGAGCCAAGGTAGATGAGTGTTAAGATAAAATATAGAATAGAGAGCATATCCAGGTCCCATGAATGTGAAAATTCTACCTTCATATAAAATTTTAATTAATAGAGGAGATTTTAGTTTGAAATAAGGAGAGGATACATTTAATACTTTATTTTATTTTATCTTGTTTCCATTTCCACATGTACCTAAGTGAGAGATTATGCATAAATTATTTTGGTATACATCAATGTAATTAAATCATATTTCAATGTAGTATCTTGTTGTTTTATGTGTTTATTTACATTCGATTGTAGTAAATTAGGCTTTGGTGTGAGCATGATGTGTTGTATTAAATTCCTTGCATCACGAGCATGTTCAATGTGTGTCTATGGACCACAAGTGCATGAACTAGTTAGTTATTTGTATTTTCTTTTGCTTAAGAAAGAGTCATGGTTCACATTGTACTTCACTTAACCAATTAATGCACATACAAATTTCCATTGCATTCATCAGATATCTATGTGATAAGAGATTTGAAGTGATAAATAATTTGGGTGAACAATAATCTACAAACTATCCTAAATATGAGTTTAGGATTAGACACAAAATCTCTCTAACACTTTAGAGAAGACTTATTTTGTTTAGGAAGGTTTGCAGCTTTCCTTTTAAAAAATGGTGCCAACACATTGGATTGTGTTTGATCAATGTTTGTTATATGGTTACACTTGAAAAGAAAAAGTAAAATTAAAGTGGTATGCGAATGATATGGGTGTGGTTGCTTATGGATGAAGCAAAGACACGTTGTAACTTGGAAGAATGAAAATAAATATTTAATTTATATATTGACAAAGTAGTATAAAGGCGTATTTATACCATTGGTAATTAGGGACATGATTTAAACACTTTAAGAAAAGTTATATGTGAATGTATTATTTTTTTTATTGGAATTTGTTGATGTGTTATATTAGTTACCAATTAATTATATTTGTGTGTGTGTGTGTGTGTGTGTGTGTGTGTGTGTGTGTGTGTGTGTGTGTGTGTGTGTGTGTGTGTGTGTGTGTGTGTGTGTGTGTGTGTGTGTGTGTGTGTGTGTGTGTGTGTGTGTGTGTGTGTGTGTGTGTGTGTGTGTGTGTGTGTGAGAGAGAGAGAGAGAGAGTGATAAGTGAGTATTTAATGCTCATTATCCATATCGATGAAAGTAATTTTTGAATCCAAACTAAATTGAAATTGATTAGTTTTTTATGTTCGTATCTTAGGTCACCAAGTAATATCATTATCAATTAAGAAGCATGTTAAAATATAAATTTATTGAGAATCACAATGGAATAACAGATAGCTAAAGTTATTATACTTCAAAAATATAGATTACAAAAATTTATAAAATTGGTATAATTAGTACTTTATATAATGCATTTTTTATTAAATTAATTTAAAAAACTTGAAAGTTCATATTATTATTATTATCATTATTATTTGTTAATGTAAACACATAAAGATAATTTTATAGTATTTATTAGTGTTATTTTATATTTAATTTTTCATATTTCATATGTTTTGGATAATTTGGTTTAAAATAAGTGATAGACTTTTTTGTACAAGAGTAAATTATTTTATAAGTTTAACATTACATTATAATATTAAAGAACAAAAATAATAATTTATAGTCATTAACTATTTTCTAGTTGTTGATCTATTATCCATTTCCAACTCTTCTTTATTGAAAGTGGAAAGGATTTATAGACACAATGATCTAAAATCTTGCTCACATTTTAAAAAAGAGGTTAGAAGACCCCATATATATATATATATATATATATCCTATTTTTTTTTAACCATGATACCTTTTTCCCATTTCTTTTGATAGCATCGAAAGGCTCAAGAGGGTTATTTTGATATTTCATATACTTTGTCTTATTTCATCTTGTACAAATTTCAAAAAAATTACTCATATTTTATCATTTCTTTTTTTGATTTAAAATATTTTATTAAATTTCATTTTTTTTCAAATAAATTTAATTTATTTATTTTACATTTATTTATTTGTGTCATTTGTTTGCTTATTTCTTTTATATTTTATTTTATTTCAACTTTATATATTTTTTAATTGAATAAACTAAATAGAGTGCATACATTAATGGTTGTAATTAGTGAATTTGATGTTAGAATTCTAAAACCTAGTCAAATCATTTTATTTCAACTTTATATATTTTTTAATTGAATAAACTAAATGGAGTGAATACATTAATGGTTGTAATTAGTGAATTTGATTTTAGAATTATAAAACCTAGTCAAATCATTCCTCGAATATTTTTAAATAAATTTGAGGGTATTTGTGTTCATTTTTCAAATCTTATGTGTATGTCATTATCTCTTAATCCTTATATAAAATACTCCAATCATGGTAGAATAGATATAGACCCTCATAGATAAGGTTCAATTCCTAACGATCAATGCATGATGATACACTATGGGGTCAACCATATTATGCAAGGGAGGGATAGGGTAAAAAAAACTATAATCTCTTTTAGTCTTTCTCAATCTCAAGTTGGGAATAATCAAAATATACCTTCTATTCTCCCTCCACCTCCTAAGCTTAGGGTGCATGTGAAAAAATATTATGATATCGTGGATGAATTTCAAAATACTTCTGCTAATATTTTTATCATAAAAGTATTTAAAAATCAAATGTGTATAAGAATATCCTTTACAAATCATTAAAGTATACAATATTTTCAAGTGATATTAAATCATCTCACTTGGTTTTTATTTTCAAATATTTGAAATATAGTGAAAATATTATTACCTTTGAGAATGATGAATTATCAAAAAATTATATTTTTGATCGACAATTACCCTTGCACATTCAAATTACAATCAACAACATAGGGATCAAAAGAATACGTGTTAACAATGGTTCAATATTATTCTTTTATAATGAGGCCTTTCTCTTGAAATTCAACATTATAAGACAAGCTCTTACCAAGTCATATATCACTTAAGAAAGTCTCTTGGATAAATTATATTGAATATATCACTTTGTAAAAAACCTATAGCTACAAAATGTCAAGTTATACTTAATGACATGAGCTATAATATTTTACTTGGGATAGATTTGATTCATGACATGAGAGTTTTGACATCCACCTTACATAGATGTTTGAATTTTATACATGAGGTAAATATATACATGTCATACATAGATAATGTTCTATTTATTAATTCTAAAATGATACTAGAGCATATATTTTGGAAGCCATAATTTTTCACCTAGGAACTATTTGAGTGATTTTGTTTAAATGAATCTCTCAAAGAGCTCCACATAGGCATAAATGGCACCATCTTCTTAGTGAGTTTTTCAACAATTTTTCAGGGTTGAAATTGACCATCTAGATATTGAAACTTACATTTTTTATTTTATTGTTGGTATTTTTAGAATTTTCTCAATTTAGTTTTTTTATAACTAGGTATTGGGCATAAATTCTGGCTAAGTATCAATCATGCACTACTAAATATGGCAAGGCATAAAATATGTGTGTGTCTTGAAGATGTGGTGTAGAGGGATAAGAATATCAAGGCACATACAGTATCCAAGGATGAGGCCACACAGATGTACCTAAAGGCCTGATAGCACTCAATATAATATTTACCAAGTCTCATAGTGCACATTTAGAAAAACATTGAGTGGCAAGAGAAAAGGTTCAGTAGTATCATGGAGGAGGCTATGCAAACCATGGAGCATGAAAGAATAAATTATAGGCTAAGCTAGTAGAATGAGTCCACCAAAACAAGCATTAAGGCATAATAGTTTTTTAGCAAATCTAGAAGAGTGGTGTAGATATAGGAGATTACTATAACTAAGGCATTTAATATAAGAATCTACAAATTATATTTATATAAATTCCTTATGTGATTTTTATATAACACATTAATGTTTTGTAATTGTAACGAAGTGCTTGAATATAATAAAATCCAAACTTACATTTGTTTGATATATTATAGATTGTTTTAGAGCTGATACCATAATGTTTCCAAATTATTGAGGCACTATTCCTTAGATTTTGATGCAAAGATAGCTCTTACTGAACCTTGGGAATATTTTGAAAGAACATGGTTAATTTAATCTATGAACTTAAATGGAGAAAGATCAAGCTTTACCCTTAACACTCATTGCATTCATGTTTTTGTACTTAGTTTGAGGGTGGAAATTATTCTATTAATTGCAATAAAATTGTGTCACTTGAGTTTGGTTATGTTTTCTATACAAACCATGTTATAGTTAAATATTTCAATAAATATTAATTATTAATTAATACCCATATAGAGATAACTAGTTAATATCAGCTTTGCACAACTAATCCAATTGAGACTAGATGTACTCTCTCTTTCTATCTCGAGTGAGTGTGTTAGTCATTAGCATGATATGATAACATATTGGAGTGTTTAATGTTTTTGTAAGTGTATACACCTAATATTTTAACTTTAATCACTTTATGGACACTTTTTATTGTAGTAGTTTATCGATAAATCAATCTCCCTAATTCCATGCCTTAAAGGCTACATTGGGAATAGGGTGGGATCAGTTGTGGTACTTTATAAAATATGTTTGCATGATATTTAGTCATACCATCATTAATATTGATCTAACCTCCTATGATTCTCCTTTCATATTATCTCTCCATCTACTTTCCATCTAGATTTTCTAGCTTCCATATATCTTACCATATCAGCCAGGGCAATAAAATTTATTTCATACTTTGTCTTCCCTATACTCTATCGACTATCTAGATACAATTCTAAGTATATCTTATATCACCTATATTTTATCTGCTAGGTCGATATAGTAATGTGTTAGCTGACATATTCTAATTGTATTGGCTTTGTAGATACCATCTACTTAGATTTTAGTGTTAGTTTTTATTGTTGGATACATATAAATAGGGGTCATATTTCATTCCCATAATATATATCACATTCATAAACTCTACTTGCACTCTCATTTTTAATCTTAATTATTATTTTCATGAGTTAGAGGTCAAATCCTTATATTAAATATTTAGTCTTGTAGTGTCTTTCAAGCTCAATAGGATAAATCATGTAGTCCTGATAAAATATAGTCTTGTAGTGTCAATTGATCAAAAGGATGAGATTAGAGCATTGACAAGTCCACCCAAAGGTATGTATCTTTATTCCTATACTCTTTCCTTTTTTTACTTAATAGATTAGATATTGTCTAGTTTGTGATTTTTAGATGTATGTGTGTATCCTTGATTATGCTATTATTTATATCGAATAAGATAGTATAGGTATAGGGTTGATTAAACTTGTCATTAATCCCCTTTGGTTCCATGGATCCCTATTTGGTTGACAATTTCACATTACCTTCTTTACAACCACTTAAAATCATTTATTTTCACTTGCATATTTACAATCATTTACTTTGTTTAAACCTTTAAAATTGTTTTGTCTGAATTTGGATGAAAATGTGAATTAATCCTAATTAAGATAAACTAAAAATAACAAAAAAAATGTTGTAAATGAAATTTTCATAATCATAATTAAAGTAAATGATTAAATTTGATAAGGTGTAAATGATTTAATGAAGGCTAATTATGAAAATGATTGACAAAATTAGTTTTTTTGTCTAATTTTTTTACTGTGAGATTGATAAAAATCAAAAATAAGAAAACAAGCAATGTATTTGAAAGCATCCAGAAGCTAGATATGAAATTATGTAAGGACAAAATTAGTCGACTCAGGACTAGATTAACTCCCCCTACTGTTGTAGTTGGTCAATCCTATATTTTTATGAAAAATAGGAAATTAAGACATGATCACTTGTGATAGTTTAAGTTGGGTCTATATGCATAGATCTAACCTTTGAAAGTGTACAAAAGACTTGAAAATATATTTTGAAAGGTTAAAACTCTAATAGGTCTTGCAAAGATTGAGAACCTACAAATGTTAAAAGGTGGAGTGTGATTGTGTTGAACTAACCCCAATCACATCCATGATGACTGAAGACTACCTACTTATCCAATACTCTATTTTAATCTTTTAGGACTTAATGAGTGTATATAAATCCTATGTTTTTTTAAATAACTAAGTAGACTAAATCAAGGAAATAATATGCAATAAATACAACCACTGATTTGTTATATAATTGAATATCTTTGACTTTTCTAAAAATAGAAATAAATAGTGAAAGTAATAACCTAACTAGAAAATAATTGATATAGATGATCTATTTGCTAGAAACTAAGATGAGTTTTGTAAACTGGATATCAGTATCAGAATCCCTCCTAGATAGTAATGCCATAATTGGATAGTAGTGTCATTATTGGAAAATTGGAAGTAGTGTCATGATATTTTTAGTAGTGTCCTTTGTGCAAGACTATCCCAAAATTCTAGGTACACATGTGTCTAGATATTTGAGGTTGTTTCTTGTGTACATGAGTCCAAAAACCCTATATTTTAGTTATCAAACCCTAATCATCCTTATGGATAGGGAATCTAATTATCATGAGATAAAAAGTGTGTTTGTTAGTAGGGTAGGTTAGACATCCTCAACACCTCATTGTGGTGAGAGTTTCCTACATACCAATACTCCAAGGAGGGATCAAGTCTGATGTAGTTCTCTCCACCTAAGTGATGGTGCAAGTGTAAGTGATATTAGGATGATAATGGACTTAAGTGTCTTGAATGTGCTTGATACTATAAATCTAGTTAATTTGAGCTTAGGGCTATTGTAGATGGTAATATGTATAAGTAGGGTAGAATAGGGATTGATAACCTTAATTATGCAAAACTTATTCTGAGTTTGAATGTGTATTTGGATATTATTTCCATTTGGTGGTTAGAAGGCTAAAATTCATGTATATATATTATTTTGATGTTTATGTGAGTGATAAAAAAGTTATAGGTTGACCCTAAGAAGTTTAGTTTTGAAAATATATCCATTTGGGAAAAGATAGGGCAAAAGACATTAGTGCCATTTTGGGGACATGAGTGCCATGTGGTGATAGTGTCCTTATTATGGTGTTAACATCTAACTGGTAGAATATTAGGCACGAAGGGCCTAAATCAAGAAATGAGGGTCTATGACTACTTTAGGGATGACTAGGGATACCTATGCCTCACACAAAGATTGGATAAGTGTGATAATATGCTCTAATATAGGTCTAGGACTAATCTTGGGATAGGTAGCCTCAAGTAGAATTCTCAGCACTAAAATACCACTTTTGGGTTATTATATTTTCCCCCTTTATTCTTGAAATGTAGCAAATTGAAATGACTGGGGTGAAAGAAAAGGAAAAATACCTAGACTTACCTAGGAGGTGAAGCCCGTGAAGCTAGGCTTGAGTATGTGAAGCATACTCCAATACATGTTGTGTAAATGAAACATGCATAAATCAGTCCTTACTTAAGAGATATCAAAATCAAATATTAAACTAAGTAAATAAGTAAACTAAGTAAAACTAAGTAAAGAGATAGGAGAGATGAAAGGAATGAATACCCCTCACTAGGTACATGAACCTAGTGATAATTTGTGTATGTGCATGTATATAGTGATCAATCAATGAATAACTAGGATTGAGATGATGGTTTGCTCAACCATCATGTGTGGCTAGCTTAGTAACTTAATCTAGTTTTGATTTTATCATTGCCCACCCCTGCTTGGTGGATCATGACCTATAAAATAGCTTGGATTGGACTAATAGTGTGTCTGACTCTCTCATGTAGGTGGCTCAATAACTCAAGTATACTATGACTCCATCATTGCCTACCCATGTGTAGTAGATGTATATGAAACTAAAACTATGTACTATAATTGAAAATTTCTAATTAGGTATGTTAGCTCCGTGGTCACTTGGCTACATTAGGTGGCTCTAGGATACTCAATAATCCTAACCACTATAGATGGAATAAGGCATGAAACTAGTGTGTGACATGAAATATGATGTCATATGTATATAATGTAGAGAATGACATAGAATTTTCCATTCCACCTGATCAACCAATGTGTAAGTGATAATATAGAAATAATGTATCATGCACATGCCCCCAAATCTGATATCTAAGCATATAGATTCTAGAATGAGTTGTAATAATATGTATCTAAATGCATGAGTTGAATAAGGAAATGATCATGCCACACATGATGATGCCAATCTAAAGAAACTAATATGAATATGAATTGAACTAGTATGTGTATACACACAATACTTTTAAACTTTATGAATTATTGATGTTTTCTCTCTTGAAGTAACCTATAAAGTCTCAATCTCTCTAAGTGCATACCTTAAAGGGTGCATTGGGAAAGGTGTGGGTAAACCATTGGTGCTTCATAGGATTGTTATCCCTTATACAACCACTTACTTTATACATAACCTTCTCCTCTATATTTCCCTAAACCTTATCTCCTTTATTGAACTCTATTCCAAGAATTCAACACCTTACTTATCCCTTTCCTAAGCCTAAAACCCTTTTTGATAGTTTACATTAAAATGTCAGCCCCATCGAACTAGTATGTGTATACACATAATACTTTTAAACTTTATGAATTGAACTAGTATGTGTATACACATAATACTTTTAAACTTTATGAATTATTGATGTTTTCTCTCTTGAAGTAACCTATAGAGTCTCAATCTCTCTAAGTGCATACCTTAAAGGGTGCATTGGGAAAGGTGTGGGTAAACCATTGGTGCTTCATAGGATTGTTATCCTTTATACAACCACTTACTTTATACATAACCTTCTCCTCTATATTTCCCTAAACCTTATCTCCTTTATTGAACTCTATTCCAAGCATTCAACACCTTACTTATCCCTTTCCTAAGCCTAAAACCCTTTTCGATAGTTTACATTAAAATGTCAGCCCCATCGACCCTATAATCAAATTGTTAAAAGTAAGTTATGGGTCTAAGTCATCTCTAACCAACTTAGACTAAGATCTAACTTATTTTTAGCAAATAATGATATAGAGTCGATTGGGCCAACACAATCGGCTAAACTTCTAGAAATATTTAGGATTAGATTCAACTATATATGTGTAGATTTCACCATTCTTAGAGAGACAATAGAGTCAATTATTCATTTATAATTATTTATAATCTACTCTTCCACCATTCTATTTGAGGAGTTATTCCTTAGGGTTCATATTGGATAAGAATCTTATCTTGTGGAAAAGTCTTAAATGATTTGGCCATTTTTAGTGATCCTTACAAACCGCAACAATCTCTTTTGAATCACCTTTCACCAAGGGAGAGATTGAGTCTTGACAGGTTCATCTTGAAGGTAAGTATATATAGCTTTGATCCTCTATTTTATTAGATAGAAGTAGCATAATGGATTTTGAATATATTAATTTCTCCAAGCATTAGGGTTTTACCTATACTATCTTAATTAGGATTCTCTTGTGTATGTTTAATTTTTAATTTTTTTACCCCTACTTTGTGCCAAAAGTTTTGTTGAGCACTATATTAGATTTTACTTTAGTTTTCATTTACTTTTTTAATATGAAAACATAGGACCTAGCTAAGGTTATTGCATAGTGTTACTTTATTGGAGGCTTTGGAACCCTCCCTATTGATGTTATTATGGTAAGAGATCCCTTGGTTAGGTCTAGTAGATCCATCTTGGTCATGACTCTAAATATCTAATGTATCAGTAATCATAAGTGTAAGTAGGATTTATCTTCTCTGAGCTAGGATTGATTGATAGATCAATTGCATTTTCCTTTATATACTTTATGGTGAATCTAATGTGAATCAAACTCTTTTAGGTTTTCTTTCACGCTTTCATTTTATCATTATATTATATTTTTCTATTTTTGTAATACTCCATCGAACCTATCGATATACTTCTAACAATATATGCATAGGTTTAACACACAATCACTCCAAAATTACTCTATTTTGTTTGTGCAGGTCTTTTCCAAAAATAAGTGACTAGATCAATTAGTTCAACACAGACTTCTTTTTTAATTCCATATTTGCATACATAGTCAAACTAGTCGACTCTATTTATAATTCTCAACTTTTAGCATTTAGGTTTGCAAACATAGTCAAACCAATCGAATCTATTCACAACTTATTTTTATTCACATAGGTTTCACAAACTTTGTCAAACTAATCGACTCTATTAGCATAATTTTTGAATTGGCATTTGAGCATCACAACATAAAATTTTGTAAAATGAACATCTTCAAACCCACCAAGACTCATTCTTATTCTTTATCATTTCAGTTCTTCATTTTCAATACTATTTTTTAAAATTCTATAGTTTGTAAAACTATGTCTCTATAGCTAATTGGGTTGACTAGTTTGATACAATTTTGTAGCCTATTTTATATCCAAAAGACATAGTTGACCTGTTCAACTATGTTCTTCTAGAACTTGCTTTCACAAAATAGTAACGACTTGGTTGACTCTATTCTACTTTGTTTTCATATAGAGTCACTTGAAATAACTTTGTACTCTTCACAATTAAGGAATTAACCTCCTTTTTCTAGTAATTAATTCATTTTTCCTTTTAGTTGCTTGCACGCTTAGAGTAACATAGATTAATTAGGTGGTTTTTCAAATTACCAATTTATTCACATTATTTTTCTCTTTTACAAACACTTCCAAATCACTTTACACACAAAAATCATTAAAATTTGTCTTCCCAAGGTCTACCTACTTAGAGTTCATCACTAAGGGGGAAGCCAAATTGATTTTCTATCCAAGTATAAACACAAGGTTGATGGTTTATATTTTCAAATCACCCAACACCATTATCATTATATTATTGTGAACTGAGGGGGTAGTCCCAAATCCCAATCCAATACCATCACCAATACGGATTGCTTTCAGTTTAAGCTTCCTAAAACCATCCTTAGATTGATTTTTAGTTCCTCATTATAGCCAACTTCACAATCACATTAAATTTAAACTTCATTATAAATTAATAACACTTAGGAATGACTAATTAGTTAGCATTTAGTTTCAATTTGTTGCATGATCTTTGATCATTATATTTTGTATTTCAAAACTTGCATTAGTCAACATTGGTGCAAGGTTTGTCTTATGTGTTCCAATTGGATCAATTACATTGATCCAATTACTTGTGTGCTTAATTTCATTTACTTAGATATTATCTTGTAAAACCTCTTTATGTTTTCAAAACACCATCATCCCTATCGACATAGTCTCCTAGAAACTGTTTAGAATATCTACGTTCAATACGTAGTTGATATGTCTAATTGTGTCTCTTTATCATCCTATTCATCGCCTCTTTAAGTAGTTCACAATCAATATGTCTAGTTGTTTCTTCTTATTTATTGGCATGTTCCCTATTAAATATTACATATTTGACATACATTACTATGTCCTTTTTTTTCTATTTTATTCCTTGATTTATAGAACACATTTGACCAGCTCAACTTTGTACGTGTTGGCCAATATTATTCTCTATTTAGCCAACTTTGTCTTTATTTTTAATTCTTGTTTCCTATTATTTTTTCAAGCATCATGAAATCCCATATCATAATCTTTTGTATAACCTAAATCTATTTAGACTCTATATGAGATGATCTTTTATTCCTACCTTTACTTCCTAAGGGGATCCTCACTCTTGGATCACCTCTTCTCCTCCCTCATATTTTGATTACAACATGGTCAAAATCACTCAAACCAATGATATTGGTGGATTAGATCCTTTTAATACTTATCAAGACAATTCCCATCTTCAAACATCTCACCGTAATGTGGAGGTAATTGACACAGGCCTATCTAATAACCCCAAAGGGAATCTACCACTTAGCAACCCTCACCCTAATAATAATTCATGGAATCTTCCTACAAACACTAACCCACCAATTTATACAAATCATATTCTTGTGCAGATAGTGTAACAAATAAACATAATGCAGACATCTAACACCTCATAAATGATGCAACTACAACATCATTTGATCAACATGGCTAATCAACCTCATGTTCTTCTCCCTCAATATTATCAAAACTTTATTCCTCTACCTCTTAGAGATGCCATGGGTAATATCATCCCCCAACCTATCATGAAAAATAAGATGTTTAAACAGATCCAAAATGAGCCTTTATCCCTTTTCATTATTTCTATTGATATTGGCAATATATCTTCAGCTATTAAATATGATGGGAGTAAAGACCCTATATCTTTTTTTAATGCATTTGGAAATCTTTCCAAAGAGTGGATCCAAACTAATACTTTCATCACAACTAAACTTTGAGTTAAAACTTTCACCAATGATGTATTATAATGGTATAACCAACTTCCCAAACATTTTCTATGGCAACTAGTGGATTTAATCAATCCTCTAGTTAAATAATTCCAACACAATGATCTTCCCGAAAATTGCCTTAGTCATTTCATCAATGGTAAGCAATCCCCTATTGAATAAGCTCATGATTTTATCAAAATATGGAAATCTTTAGCTCACAAGGCCAATCACAACATGACTGATGATAAATTGTTTAAACTCTTTATAATATCATTAACACCTTCACTCTAATACAAGGTTCAAACTTTCACTCCACAAACATTAAATGAGGCTCTTGCCCAAACTAAGTTCCAAGACTTCTTAATGAAATAGTTTGAACCTAATAATAAAATCATTGAGGGATATTTTTAACATTCAACCAATGTGATAACCAATAATACTCCTTAACCTAAACCAGGAGCATCCAAAGCTGATAATCCCCAACCTTGTCATATGCCATTAACTGTGCAACAAATAAAACAATTTTTAGCACCCTCTAAACCATTCACGTGCCCCAATAATCCCCATAAATGGTATGATCCTAATCAATTTTATTGGTTTCATGTTGATATAAGTCATACCCATGAAACATGTAGAGGGCTTAAAAATATGTCTATTTATTTTATGCTTGGAGAGTCATTCAATCATGATGCCATGAGCAAAATCTGTCATCAAGATTCCATTACCACTTCTCAAAATAAATAAGTTCCCAAAGCTTCCTCTTATAACAACCCAAAATATTTATCTACATCTAACTCTCCACAAGTAAACAAGGATATTTTTTTGATTGATGTCGATTATGATCATTACACCAATTCCCAATACATAAACATGGATAAGGTCAATTATCAATGCAAAATAGCCCATAAAGATCCCTTCACCAAACCAAAGAAACCATCTTTAGAAGAGCAAATTCTCAAAGATACCACTAATACTCACTTATCTTCAAAAATCAATGAGAAACCACCTCCTCCTATTGAACCTCAAACCACTTCTCTTCCTCCTAAACCTATTTTACCTTTTAAGCCTCGTGATGGTTCTTCTTCTTCCAAAATACATTGGAACTTCTTAGAAGAACTCAACTCTATGCCTTTCAAAATTTCTCTCATGGAGTTAGTTCATACCTCTCCTTATCATCATAAGTTCCTAATGTAACAACTTCAATAAATTTAAGAATCATCTCTCATAGAAGAGGAACCTTCCTCTCATGAGCCTCAACCAACAGAAGTACATACCCTCAAATCCATTTGTCCTTCTTCAAAACCTTCCATAGAGTTCTTTGAAGAAGACAAGATCAATGATGAAATTCTCTTTCAAGTGAATGATCCACTTCTCTTTGTTAAAATAGCCATTAATACTACCCTCATTCACAAATTATTAATAGATGATGGGTTGGGCATTAATGTGACATCTCTTTGGCTCATTCAACAACTTGGATATAATAAAGATCATCTCAATCAAACTCATTTTATATGTCATGGATTTGACAAGACAAATCAAAATTTAATTGGTTGTATTTGGCTCCCTCTTATTATTTGACCCAAAACTTACATACTAAGTTTATGGTCCTCAATTTACCATTATCTTACAATATACTCCTAAGACCCATGGATTCATCGCATGAGGGCTATTGTCTCTTCTGGAAGCCAATGCCTCAAGTTCATTCATAATGGAAAATGATATAAACATGAGGTCAATCCTAACCCTAGATTATTCATATTTATATTCCTAAATCTCAATATCATATTCCCACTATTAAAAAAATTAATAGTACTCCTTTACCCAAATTTGTCAATATGAATCCTGATTTACATGTCACTCTTGTTGATTCTAATAATGATGAATCCAATGACTTGAAAAATACATGCAATACTACCAAACTAACCCCTTACATCTCAGATTGGCTAAGTCCCTCCTTATTACCTCATGATTGTACCATCCCTCTTATCAATGAGATCACTGATTTCCCTCCTCCATGTAATGCCCATGAAGCATCTTATACAGAAGATGATTTCATGTGCAATGATTATGGAGTGGCTAAATTATTTCAAGATCCTTTAATTATTTTACCACACTCTTCACCATCACACATTATTTATATATTATTTTACATATTAATATTGTAAAATTATAAGGTTATATCATTATGATTATCTATTATACAAAAGTTTATTCTCATTCACTTTCTGTAGTGTCAAGTCTAGCCAAGAATTTTTTTTTTTTTTGTATGTGTAGTAAACTAGGTTATTTTTAATTTAAATTTTAATGCTAGAGCGTGTCTGAAAGGAATCACTTTTGCTTCCATCTAAGACTCCAAAGTGTATTTTGAGTGGCATTGTAGTTAAGGTCTCCAAATTTAATAAATAATATTTATAAAACTAAGTTTATTTATATGCTAAAAAACTATTGTTCGGATGGATTAATAATCATGTTATTATTTTTTCTTAGGTGAACCTATGGATGGAGTTTGAGGGAAATAACAATATTTTCTACAAATTTAAATTATGTCATAGCATCCCTACATGACAATATTTTTTATAAACTTAATTATCTATAGCTGAAATAAAACTAGAATTATAATTAGGTTTGTAAATTAAATATGATTGTTATATTAATCATGGATTTATGTATAATTGTTTGTATTAAATTAAAATAAATTTTTTTATAGATGCAATGTGATATTTTTAGTACATAGAACTATCAAATCATATGTCTATTTATTTTGGTGTTTCCATCTTTTAATATGATTTATACTAGCAATGTTGAATAAAAAACATTTTAGACCCATTCAAACTAGGCGCATCATATAATCAAATTATATAACTTAATTTTTCGATGAGTGAAGTTTATTATAGATTAATTTAGAATGAATTCAACTTAATAAAGTGATTCACAGTCCTCACGGCTATTTTTATAAATGATATACAAAGGCCCTATACATTATTTTTGGGTACAAATAGATGTACTAAATAAAATATGTGTAATTATTGGGTTTGTTTAGTCAGTTCTACTATGTCATTGAAGCTTTTCCCCAATAGACTGGCATGATGACCCTATCATATGAGAGTTAAGTCTCATGCACTCACCTGAAGCACCTAGCAAAAGACCGGTTCTCAAAGGATTTGGAACACAATGTTATATGTTTGTTCATCTCTTGTAACACAAATCATAAGTTATTCAATACCATAAATATACCACTATTATCCTTATTGTCCCAGACTTACTTATTATGATAACTAGGATCACCATTACTATTCAATAGTAGTAATAAAATGAAAAGATACCCATGACTTAGAAATAAAACATACTCATCATTTAACACTTATAATGTTCACAAATCATCACATGATATGGTAAATACTAATTATTTATTGATTTCTTAATAGATTATAAGATAGAATATTGTATCTTTTCTCTAAAGGTCCACACCTAAAAATGATACAATAGGGGTTTTTATACTTGTTTTACCCTGACCAAGTGTCAATATTCTAACTATCATGGACAAATAGCACATAGACTCCCAACAGGATGAGAGTCATGGATCTTATAATAGAATGTTCCTATGGAATCAGGCCTCTATACCCCTAGATTCTTGCTCTATGTTATGTTATGGTGGCCAAGTATTATGTTCCTCATGGGTTAGTATATAATCTCCAATCGATGGGGTTGAAGTGTCTTATTCGAGTTACTCATCTAACTGCTCCCACATTCCTTGTGCTTTGTTTCCCTTGTGATCCCCTAATATTTTGCTTCTTATTCTGAATCATCTATTCTTGGGTCCTTCATGATGCATTCTACCTTGATTGGGTCCTTTTGTGCTAGGTCTCCTATGTTATTAGCCTCTCGTGCTTGGCAAATTCTATGTCACAATACTCTAGCACACCATGGTCCTCCCACACCATGTTAATACTTACGAATAAATAGACAATGGTCCCTCTACATCATGTGCTAAGATTTGAACAATATTTATACAAAATTTAGGGGTCAACATCACCCCACACTAAGTCTTTATTCCACCTAGGACTAAACTACACTAGCATCTTCCAAAAAAATTAGCCCCTTCTAACATCGAAGACTTTAGCAGTTATTTGTTCAATGGCCTCATTTACTTCTTTCAACTCCTCAGGCTGAGTCAGAGTCTAAATCTTTTTCACCTATTCATCCAAGGTTGTGTTGGATTCTTTTTGTATGTCTTCTAATTCATAGACCTCCTTGTCAACCTATCTTCAGAGTATGTCAAAACTTGCATTTATTTGTTGATGATGTTTATTAATGATATCTTCCATTGTCTCTACATTCTTGAATGCTTTTGTGTGCTTGACATGATCTTTTATTAATAGGGAAGCATCAACCACTTTTTGCCTTAGGACCTCATCATCATTGAACTAGCTTTTACTATTTTATTTAGGCATGCTAGCTGTGATAAAATGCCATCCAAATTTAAGATAACCTCCTTGACTCTCTCCAAATTATTTTTGTAGATATATGTCACTATGGTGAATTGTTAAATTATTTCTTGGGCCTCATCTTTGAGTGTGGGGTGCTCCTTATTTTTCTTGAGCAATATCTCAAGTAATGTTTCTAATTTTTTGATGGCATCCACATCCAATGGTACACTATCTGCAAGTGCCAGTGCTTCTTTCAAAATTATCTTACAAAGGTTTAAAACCCTTACCTTAGCCTCGATGGCCTCTTGAATTTGTTGGTTCAAGGAGTCCACATCTTTGACTAGCACTTGCTTTTCTATATATGCTTTATTAAACATTTCCACAACTCTGCCATGTTTCTTTTTTGTCATGTAGACATCTGACTTTGACAAAATATTTTGGTACATCATTTCCATGGCTAGTTTAAAAAATATGGCACTTGTCATTATTGGTGAGAGCTATTGTGGATCAATTATCATAAGGTCTGGCAAACTTGGAGCATCTGGGCTAGAAAAAATGTAATCTAAAGGAATATCAATTGAGGCTCTTTGTTATACATTTCCAAAAGAAAAGATAAGTGATTCCTTGTTTCTAGGGTTGTATCCTTGGGGTGGAAATGCTTTGATGAGGCCACCAATTACTTATTTTAATAGCCTCATTCATGCTTAGTCTATGTCTTTCTCCATGTAAATCTCATATCTATCCATCATTAATGCAAATGAATGAATGAATTTGTGATTTTTTATGTTCATTGATGTGTGTGTGTGTGTGCGTGCGTGCCCACATGCGTGTGCGTGTGCATGTTATGTTATGAATTATTGATGTTTTTCCTTGATTGAATTAAATTGGTGTGACTTTATCTAATAAATATTTTAAGGTTCATGAAAGGCTATATGATCTTGCTAAGCCATAGCTACTATAGGATGCCCATAGCAACTATAGGCCTCACCTACAGGTTGCCCATAACTACTACAGAGTACCTGCAGCAATTTTAGGCTTCACCTATAAGTTTCCTATAGCCAATGTAGAGTGACCATAGAAACTATAGGCTTCACTTATAGGATGCCTATAATCACTGAAGAATACCCATAGCAACTATAGGCTTCACCTACAGGTTACCTATAGCCACTACAGAGTGCCCACAACAAATGAAGGTTTCACCCATAAGTTGCTCGTAGCTACTGTAGAGTGTCATATCAACTATGAAAAATAGAGTCATTATTGAGGATATCTTGTAGACACATCCAGCTATCTTGGGGAACCAAATGGATGATTGGGAATAATCATAGTTGTTGTATGTATTCCCTACATGCAAGGAGACATTGGATGTGTTTTCAAAGATGAGAAAAGACAAGAATAATGAGAAGAGATGAAACAGATTAAATAACAAAATAGTCTACCTTATCTTTAACCATGTCAATCCTAAAACAAGTAACTATGGTTACCAACCACTTGAAGGTTAACTAGGGTAATTTATAAAGCATTTGTACTTTTTCCTAGTTTGGTGTCTTCAGTGAAGATTCAATAAACTACCTTTTATATTTAAAGGCAAAACCTAGATCAGACTAGGAGTTAGTTAATTTGAATAGATAATAGTAGAAGTATTGGAATTGTAGCATTACACTCTAAATATTGTAACTTCTTGTATTAATATTTAATTACTAAATAATTGAGTAATGAGGAGATTTATTTTGTGAGAATTTTGTGAATTCTCTCGAAGAAGGATTGGAACTCATTTCTAAATGAGGAAGGTCCCCCTCGAAAAGAGTTGCAGTTAAGATCCTAACTCTCTTTAACTTTAAGTGTGTTGTGTAAGTTGATTTTAATTAGTTTCATTATATAAGTGTGATGTCTGTGTGACTCATAAGTGTGAAGTAATTTTGTAGTTATATCATAGTAGTTTCATAGTATATCATTTGGTATTACTACATAAATTCATTGTAATACAACTAGAAAAGTGAGATGATTTTTTAATCAATAATGTATATATAGTGCTAACATCCTTGAAAAATGTATGCACCTTGTGTTGATAATTAATGTTAATTAGACTTAAGAATCTAGTATTGGCAGGTAATTAGTCTCCACAACATTTTGGCACTGCTACTAGAGAGGGTGTTAATTTTTATTTTATAAAATCAATCATTGTTTTTCTAAAATTGGTTAATGAACTATTCTACCCAATCAGGCAAGTCGAGTGAGGACACTATGGTGTCTTATGCTAGATGTCTAAGTTCCTAGACATATAGTTTCAGTTGGGCAAGTCGAGTGAGGGCACTATGGTGTCTTATGCCAGATGTCTAAGTTTTTGGACTAAACAGTGCATAAGTTACTTAATTCATATTTATAGAATTTATTTTAGGTAAAAGTGATTTATTTTTGACAAAGTGTGCTTTTAATTTTCCTACTTTTTAGAATAATTTTCCTACTTTCTAGAATAATTTTCCTATTTTCATTTCTTGCTTTCTAGAATAATTTTCATGGTTTTAGTAGATAATTTTTACTACTTTATAAAAATTAAAATTTCAATTCCTAATTATTTTGATTTCTGCACTCCTTTATTTTTGCATTATTTTTTTAGTCTAAAACAACCCCTAGAACATGCAAAAAATGAAAAAAAAATAACCCTGTATAGGAAGAGACAAGATACCTAAAGGAGTGGTATAAAGTTTATGAAGAGAAAAAGAGATTCTTAAGGAAGATTCCTACCAAACAAGTCACAAGTCACTATTAGGAAAGAAATATAAATACCTATAGTAACTAAGAATCTTGTTGAAGAATATACCATAAGCCATAAAGGTCTTGAAGAAGAGAACATTACAAACTAAAGGAGGTAGCTTATAGAAGAAGCACTATTGACTCTAAAAAAGGAAGCAAAAGTAGAGAAAGCATTAGCTAAGTTGGTAAGAAGAAATGGAGAGAAACTACATGAACCAGACACTCTAGAGAGTAACATATTTACAGCATTTTAGCAAGGCTTTCTTGATCAAATCAAAGGAAGCTCAGGAGAATTTTTAGACCCTTTATCCAGTAAAAAGACTGAGGATCAGTAGATAAATATTTATTATCATGCTAACTAAGGGATTGACATAGAATTTTAGGATGAGATCCTAAGTACCTTTGGTATCCATGTCACAATAAGAGCCATCATGAGCAGACAAGGAGACTTTGTGGATGACAATGGGACTCCAGACATAGTTACTTTTGAATTTCATATTCTAGATGCAATAGGCATAACACAAATAAAAAACATTCCACCTTCATCCTTGCCCAATTTTATAAGAACATTATCAGAAGACCTGGACACATTATTGTTCAAATTTTATATCCTCTGTAGAAGCTATGACTATGGGAAAGATGCACAAAAATTGAAACTTTTTCCAGCTACTCTCAAAGACTCAACACTTCACTAGTTTATGGGACTAGGTAGTAATTTGGTCCACACTTGGGAGGACATGAAAAAGAAATTTTTTTCCAAGTATTAGGAATATGGAAGAGGAAGAAGTTATATAAAAAATGACATATTTAAGATGACTTAAGAGGGGGATGAATCCTTGAAGGACTATATTGAACGGTTCATGTTCAGTGTACAAAAATTCAAGAAAAGTGCACTTAGAGAAGAACCTTTAAAACTTATCTTCATGAAAGAAGTAAGAGAATATTATCTAGAATACCTAGACCTAATGAGTGGAGGGAATATTTCTCACTTACCATTCTCAGATGTCAAAGAGCTAAGCAAGAATTATTCTAGATCTGCCATAAACAAAGTCAGGGGTAGCAAAACTCTCATTGGCAAATACAAATGGCCTATCAAAAATTGAGGTTAGTAACCTATTAAAAAAAATGAAATAGGATGTCATTAGCTATTTATCCACCCAACTGGATAGCCTACACTCAAGACAAAAGCAAGCAGCTTTGGATGAAGCCTTGATCATTTATTGTCTAGACTGTAAGAATAAAAAATTTGATTGTAAATGTCATGAAGTTTGGCCTAAATTAGCTCACATCATAGCTAAAAAACTATAAATAGTAGAGCTACACATTGTAGGAGGAGATAGTGACCAAGTTTTCTATGTTGAACAAAGAAGGCCATGGATACAATGACCAGCTTATCAAGGTATGGGACAAAATCCACCTTTTGTAAATTCTACCTCCTTTAATTCATAATTTGTAAATGCTACTCCCAATTGGACTAGTCCTTAGATGAACATTCCACCTCCTAATTCTAGTTAAAATTTACCTCAAGCAAGCTACCCCACCACCTCTTGGTAGCCTCCATGAAATGTATCCCCATTTTGGATGCAAGCTTGGCAACCATCCTAAGGTCCACCCTTCACAAACTAATGGCAACAGCCTTGGAGACCTAACCAGTCATGGGGAAGCTCTCTAGGAGGGTTCCCTCCACAATAGCAAAAACAACCTCCTACCCTTATGCCTAATACACAAGCTACACCCAAGTCTAACCAATGACTTGCCCAACCTGTACATAATCTTAAAAATAAGCTGGTGTAATCCACATTCAGTAATAAGCATGTTCATTACCTGACATACATGATGAATATCAATAAAGTTTACCTCTATTCAAGGAAATTTATACCATCCCCAAGACCACCCATAATAAGGGAGTTAGATGATGAAACCTCATAAGAACATGTTAACCCACCTCCATCACCTTAAGAACTCTATGAACCAGCAAATAAAGTTATTAATGAAATAGCCTCTCATTTCCAAAACATCTCAACCTTCAACACCAACAATTGAACCTAAGTTGGATTTTGTGGGATAGCTTAAGAATATTTGTGTCAAAATCCCTCTATTCCAAGCTATCAAGGATGTACCCATATATTCTAAAGCTATTATAGACCTCTATCTATAAAAATTAGGAAGGAAGAAAAAATATCTCAATATTGTGCATGTGATTGACCAGCTAGTAGACATCATGATGGGAAACACCCTACCAAAGAAATATTTAGATCTAGGATGCCCGGTAGTAACAATCTAGATCTATGACCAGTAGTTGTCCAACATAATGATAGATTTGGGGACTAAAATAAATGTAATGACAACTAAAACTATACACAAACTATAGTTGAATAATATTCATCCTACATCTACAATGCTACAAATCATTGACAGGTCTACAGTCAGACCAAAAGGAATCATTGAAGATCTTGTCATCACTATAAATTCTTAGGAGTATCCTAAAAAAAAATATTATGCTACAACCTAAGTCTAATTTTAGTGGATATAATCTTATCTTAGGATGATCTTGGCTTGGCACAACTGATGCCTTCATCAGTTGTAGATTAGGTAACATGATGATATCCAATAACAACCATACAAAGCAGTTGGTCCTTTATCCAGCAACATAGCTAGTTTTTACACCAGAGCCTACATTATGGGATGAAGAAGATGAGGTAGATCAGCCTCCCTTGATTCCTATATTTTATATAGACCATGCATGCACTTTGGCTGATCAAGAGGAAGATACAATTCTCTCTAATGTTTTTTAGCATAATTGTCAAACTCCTTTTACAGATCTTAACCACTTGCAATATGTTGAGTACCCATTTTCCAACCTCTAAAAATTGGATAATTTTGATGCATCTATTCAATAAATATTCCACCAACTACTATCTCATAGATGTAGCCACACCAAATCCATCAACAATATAGAAATAATGAAATCACTCACAAAACAAATTGAAATCTCTCCAAGAAAAACATTGCTTATTAATAGCAATTTAGAGCCAAATGAGGAAAAGCGCCTAGTTAGCATATTGCATGTAAACCAACGTGTTTTTGCATGGGATTATGAGGATATACAAGGAGTCAGCCTAGAAACATGCACAAATCATATCTACATCAAAAAAGAGTGCCAACTAATCAAATAGCCACAACGTAGGATGAATCCAGCTTTTTGAGAAATAGTCAAAAGGGAATTACAAAAACTTTTGATTGTTGGATTTATATATCCCATCTTGAATAGTGAATGGGTGTCACCTTTGGTAATTATACAAAAAAAAAATTGAGAATGGCATATATTCATTGATCACAGAGAACTCAACATAGTAACCAGGAAGGATCACTTTTCTCTGCCCTTCATTGACCAAGTGTTGGACACACTAGCAGGGAAGAAATATTTTGCCTTTTTGGATGGCTTCAGTGGTTATAACCATATTATAATTTCTCTTAAGGACTAGGAAAAGACCACATTTACTTATCCTTGGGTTACTTATGCTTATTTTTTATTACCCTTTGGGATATGTAACACTCTTACAACATTCTATAGGGTTGTCTTGAGTATCTTTACAGATATGGCCAATTAATGTGTATAAATCTATATGGATGACTTCACTATATATGGAGAGACATTTGATGAATGCCTCAACAACCTAAAAAAAGTGTTGCAATTCTATTAGGAGCACCATCTATCTCTCAGCCACAAGAACTACTATATGTTTATGACAGAAGGAATTATCTTAGGCCACCACGTATCTGCTAAAAGAATTAATGTTGACCCTACAAAAATCAGCATCATCAAAAACATGCTTGTTCCTCAAAAATAGAAAGATGTTAGGAGTTTTTTAGGACATGTTGGTTACTACAATATATTTATCAATAATTTTAGTAAATTAGCAACACCATTGTTCACCCTTCTGACTAAAGATGTTGAATTTCTTTGGACTCCTGCTTGTGATACAGCCTTTAAACAATTGAAAGAATTATTGACCACCACCCCTATTCTACATGGTCCTAATTGGAAGCTTCCCTTCCACATTCACATAGATGCTTCAGATACTACACTCAGAGCTATGCTTGGCCAAAAATAAGAAGCACTAAATTATACCATATATATTATAAGTAAAAACTTATAAATAGTAGAATTAAATTACACCATTACTAAAAAAGAGCTCTTGGTAGTAGTTTATGCTATCAACAAGTTCCATCACTAAATCATAGGGTATCAAGTATTTTTTCATATAAACCATGTAGCCATTCAGTACCTTATGAACAAACTAGTTGTTCTAGATAGAGTGATTAGATGGCTACTCTTATTACTTGAATTTGATATCACCATTGTAGATAAGCTTGATAGGGATAATGTAGTGGATGACTTATTATCACACCTACAATTTCTTGAAGAGGATACCATAGTGGATAACTCATTTCCAGATGATCGCCTATTCTCTCTCACCCTTACCACACTCTAGTATGTTGATATTGTTAACTACCTTATAACAGGGTTACTTCCATAGCACTTCCTCCCCAAACAAAGGTGAGCATTGATTCACAAAAGTGCTAGATATTCACGGTTGTTTGGATTCCTTTTCTATATTGGGGTTGACTCTATCATCAAAAGATATCTCAAAGAAGATGAAGTTCCAGATATCCTCAAAGCCTACCATGATGAACCCTATGGAGGATACTTTGTATCCAAGCATACAATAGTCAAAATTTTAAATATAGGATAGTATTAGCCCTCACTCCATAAAGATGCAATCTAGTATACTTCTCATTGTGATAGATTTCAATGTATGGGGAGACCCACACGTTTTAATGAAATGCCTTTACAACCTTAAATGGTGCTTGAACCATTTAAAAAATGGGGCCTAGACTTTATAAGACCTTTTGACTCAAAATCCAATAACAAAGAGTACATCCTTGTCTGTATTGACTATGTCACTAAATGGGTGTAAGTAACGGCTCCTACACATGCCAGGTATGAGAAGGTGGAAGCTTTCCTCTATGAAGAAATAGTGACTAGATATGGTGTGCCACATGAAATAGTCACTGATCAAGAACCTTAATTCACTACTAGTTTAATTACTACCTTAGTCCAGTAATATGAGATTAAGCATAAGAAATCAACTCCATATCATCCATAGTCTAATGGACAGGTAGAAGTCACCAACTAGGAGTTAGAAAATGTTTTGACAAAGACTGTTAGTATGTCTCATAAGGATTGGGAGGCTAGGCTTTCTAAAGCTATGTGGGCTTATTGAATCACATGGAAGACCAATATAGGATTCACTCCATATGAGTCTTTCTATGGAAAGAAACCTATCTTACTAATAGAATTTGAGCACAAGACCTTACAAATAGCACTAGAACTTGGGATGGATATATATGAAGCATAGAAGGAAAGGATCCTAAAGTTGAATACCTTAGATGAATATAGAAAACAAGCATTATAGAACATAGAGCTTAAATAGTAGTAGTGGATTAGATGGCATGATAGTTACATTAAGACCAAGGAATTACATATAGGATATTGGGCCCTTCTTTTTGACTTCAAATACAAGGACCACAAGGGTAAACTCCAAACCAGATTGCTTGGTCCTTTTGAGATTGAGCATTTTTTTGACAATAGATTAGTGTAACTCTAAACCATTGATCTAGTGAGATTCCATTTATTGGTCAATGGCCACAGACTCAAGTTATATAAAAAACCACTTACTCAGGAATAATTTACTAGTCACATATTCCAATAGTTATAATAAGGATACAATGATGTCCTAGATAGGCATGTTGCCTCACTAGATAATGAGAGAACCAATCCACACTCATTTGAAGAAGGAGAGGAGGACATCCTTGCCCTCCTATGGTATGATGAATGAGACCTTCACCTAGTCCTTGACAAGTCACCTTTCTAGATGACTTAGCTAGGATTCTGAATAAACATTCTATTGCAAGCAGTAGTTAGAGTATTAAAAAAAAACCCAACAATGAAAACACATTTTTGGGCATTATTGGCAACTTTTGGGTAGAAAACTAGCATGTTGGTTTCCCAAATATGTAAAAAGGATCTAAGTATAAAACTAGTTTTCTAGTTATTTAGGGTTAAAAATAAAAATAAATGAAAAAGGGAAAGTGAAAAAGGAAGTAAAGAGAGGGAAATCCCTCAAATCCCAATTGTTCACATCAACATAGTTTCTCTCCAATTACAATAGGCATTTTTGTAACAGTTATAGGCACCTTCTACATAGTTGGCCATCACTTTGTAGTTTATTATAGGCACTTATGTAGTTGATTTAGGTACCCTCTCATGCCTATTCTCAACTTTCTATAGAGCATGCAAGATATATCCTCCTAAATCTTTGGCTTATGGCTTGGCTATTGGCTTTTGGGCATTACATGAAAGTCATCAAATAATCTCATGGAAGAATGAACAAGGATTGGGGTGGAAAATGTCATATCTATTGCCGAAAGCTACCCCTGAATACCAAGCTAAAAAACCATAATAAAGCATACAACTTCCCTTTCCATGTGGAAGTATTGTAGACCAAAATTTATACTTACAGGGACACCCATGATTCAATTTTAGTTTTTGATCATTTTATGAAGATCATTTCATTGTGTTGACTACTGAGATCTCAAGTTTATTTGGCACACATGATCTATTTTTGAAGACCCTACTGATTACTACAACCAAGTCTACCAGACACAAAACCTTTAGGGCATAATCAACATCTAGACACTTATCATTTAGTTCATGTAGATGAAGGTCACAAGGTATTAATGCCCTCAGCTAGTTACTCAAGATCTTCCAACCCATCACTTGGATCACTCAGCTTTTCAATTATCACCTTATGGTATGAAAGCAATCATTTATCCTCCAAGTCTTAGACCCTTATTCCATGCAGACTGTCCTACATCACATGCACATGAGTTATGGGCATCATTAATGCCTAACCATCGATGATATTCCAATCACTTCACAAAGGGTCCACTTCACTCCAGTTTCAACTTCCAACCCAATAATTTCATCCATTAATCACACATGAAAATATTTTCATGCCAACACATGTGTGACTCCCCATGCATCACATCAAAAACATCATTATTGAAAAGTACACCATATCTTTCATCATTAAAACTATCTTTATTATTTTAATATAGTAAGTATGGTATTAATAAATCATATTTAGTTATGAATTTAGTCATTCATTCAAAAGTATATCACATCACCTCTAAACTTTCACTTCTATTCCTCATGATGACCCATCTTATCATGTACTTCCTACTCATTCCCCATCACCTGAGGACATGTGACAGCTCAAGTGGGGGGAGAATGCTATAGGTTAGAACCTCATGTACCATAAGAACCTTTGAGATACCATAATTTTCAACCTACAACCTCACATCCATCATTATTGAGCTAACCCATACAATTAACAACTTCATATTCACCATTTGTGAACCAAACCCTACAACCTACAAACCCCACATTTGCCATTATAGAATAAACTTGTACTTTATTGTAGATATATTTTTGTAAGTCCAAAGAGTGTGCATTTGACTATTGGTATAAGGGACTAATAGATAAGTTAAAATGGAAGGGTCAGTCATGCAAAGAGATCTTGTACACCATAGGTACTTACAAGGAGACCAAGCCAGTTGGGATGTCTTCCATAGAGCTAGTTAGACCACCTATTTGAATGGTTGCAACATTTTTCAAAGCCTCTTTCCAAGGCATTTGTAAGTTATTTTGATGGAAACCAAGCCATTGTATATGGAATTACATTTCTAGTTACTAAGACCTTGATGAGCTAAGCAACTGGGCTACCAAGCATAGGGGAAAATTGGCAGGATAGACCCAATGGCCAAGAAGCTAGGTAGCAGTTTTGCCAAACAAATGAAAGACTGGTATTAAATAATGGAGGTGTGAAAATACTTAGCCTACCTATAGAATGGAGAGAGATAGCATCATATATTATCTGGTATATGACCCATGAGGGAAGGTATTCCCTCATTTGCACTCTCTAGTTCAAAATTTTAAATCATTTAAGGCATAATAGAGTCATTAATGTTCTAAATTTCTTATGGAATATTTTGAAAAGAATATCAAAAGGGCATTGAAATAGCCTTATTTCACCACTATCTAATATGGCTCATAATTAAATAAGGAGTATCTTCTGTCAGACTTGACCTCACTTAGGAGCAATTTTTGGTCTTAGAAAATATTTCACCCCAAAAAGAAGAGGACACTGATGAGGGGGAATCCCCTGAGGGGCAGCCCCAATAAACTATTCAAGAAGATGTTGAGGGTACTAGTGCTATTATTCAGCCCATAGCCACTGAAGGTCCATCTAAGACTATGATGGGAAAGAAGAAGAGGAGAACATTGGTCTTATGCCCTTCTGACACAAAGGAGGAAAGCCCAAAATAGCATGTCCCTTCTCCCATTATTTCTTCACCTCAGATTAATTCCTCCACACTATCTCCTATTGGACAAGAAGAAGTTCCCCTATCAATTGATGCATAAGAAAAACAAACTCCATCAGTCACCCCTCTTACAAGGAAAATGAAAATGAAGGGGAGGAAACCCATGGTGTCAAAAAGGAGACCTCCTCTTCGGATATCTAAAAGAATGAAAAAACAAAATACCACTAAAGCCACCTTAACCATAACTATCAGTGATGATGAAGAACCAATAAAAGAGCCTAGGCTTAAGAAAACCCTAATGGATTTGAAATAGAGGAATGGTCTACTGATGAAGGATCTGCTAAGGCAAAATAAGAAGAATGGTCACTTCTCCCATCTAGATTCACTGAGGAAGACATTGATCTCCTCAAAAACATTGGATACATAGAGGAGGAATTGAGAGAGGTAGAGTAACATGCAGGAGAAGAAGAACTAGTTGAAGAAGAGGTTATAGAAAAAAGAAGAGAACAAGAAAAAAATTCTCATGATCAAGATTTCTAAACATTGGATTACAAGCTATGGATAAAATATATAGACTCAAAAATGAGATAATAAAATTGAAAGAAAAATGAGGCATTGAAATGCTTCTGAGAGCAGCAAATTTTATAGAACCCTCTAGGGACAAAGAAAAGATAGAGGAGGAACTTGTAGCTACATTCATGGAAGAACCTAAAACATCCTCATTCACCTTGGCCATAGAAGCCCCTAAAGCAGAGTATGCTCTAGCTTTGGTACCCTTCTGTCATAGATTTCCTCCTTCATTTCCCACTACACCAACACCTACTATAGAAGAATTCATTAATGTGGATATTTTAGTTACCATTCCTGAAGGAATTGATGACCTCCTACATTTTCTTCAAGATCAATTTGGTGATAATGAAGTTCACTACAAGTAGTTAGTCCAAATAATTCAAGTATATGTTGAATCTAGAGAATAGTAAGTGGATTTAGAAGAAAAACTAGAAATAATTGAAGCCAAGGTCAAGTATATAAAATAAAAGGTTAACAGAATGCATGAAATCATTGAAATGCTAATGGAGTATAGACCCCCTTCTAAGGTGTATGTTGTGTACCTGGAAGAGAAATGGCTTAAATTTAGGTATGATATGATTTATAATGATCAATTTTATATGGTATGTAACCCAAGATCTTTCTTTAATGAGTATAGACATGCCAATCCTAATCTTCAAGCTCAGTTAAGTGAATGCTACATTCACCAATATGATGTTCTCAGTGATACAAAATGGAATCCCAACATCTATTTGGGGGATGTCCTATTAAATACATTTTCTTCATATGTTTTGAATGAAATTAGAAGAAGAAAATAAATGAAATAATATCAATAAAAGGAGAAAGAAGCCACCCTGATGATCAGGGTTGAATCCAAAGATTCAGATGTTGTAGTGGAAGAATGGATTTCATTTATGAATAGAAATGCTCCACAAGAATGGGTTGTCAAAAAGTAGGTGGAAGTCCAAAAGCACTATTTGAGTCTCATGGAAGGAGATGGAAGGAAAATTCTTGTTGCTTGCTCTCACAGATGGGTAGAACTCTTAGAAGCCTTGAAAATAAAGGGACCATACTCCCCTTAAAACCTTAGGGAGGCCATCCATAGAGTATACTTGTATATTGAACTTCTTAGGAAGTGGAGAATACAATGGTTGGGATTGATGTTTCAACCCCTTACATTCTGATTCTCAATTCTTGACTATGATGAAAATGTTCCAATGATAGAGAGGTAGAGAAGAAAATATGGGAACACATTGAGAATTTTAAAGGTTTTTACATCTTGGAAGGGTCAGGTTGTCTTGAACCCCTAGACCTTAGAAAATTTTGTGGTTTTATAAAGCAACCAAGGCTTGTTCAAGGTCGATAAAGAGGCTAAGTAGGGGGACTAATGAGGCCACCAATTACTTACTTTTATAGCCTCATCCATGTTTAGTCTATGTATTTTTCCATGTAAATACCATAACTATATGTCACTAATGCAAATGAATGAATGAAGTTGTGATGTTGTATGTTCATTGATATGTGTGTGTGTGTGTTATGTTATGAATTATTGATGATTTTCCTTGATTGAACTATATTGGTGTGACTTTATCTAACAAACATTTAAAGGGTCATGAAAGGCTATAGGATCTTGCTAAGCCATAGCTACTATAGGATGCCTGTAGAAACTGTAGGCCTCACCTATAGGTTGCCCATAGTCACTACAGAGTGCCCATAGCAACTATAAGCTTCACCTACAGGTTGCCTACAGCCACTGTAGAGTGGCCTTAGAAACTATAGGCTTCACCTATAAGATGCCTAAAATTAATGAAATAATACCCATAGCAATTGTAGGTTTCACCTACAAGTTGCCTGTAGCCACTAAAGAGTGCCCACAATAACTGAAGGTTTCACCTATAGGTTGCTTGTAGCTACTATAGAGTGTCACAGCAACTATGAAAAATAGAGTCATTATTGAGGAGATCTTCTAGACACATCCAGCTATCTTGGGAAACCAAATGGATGATTAGTAAGAATCATAGTTGTTACATGTATTCCCTACATGCAAGGAGACATTGGATATGCTGGCAAAGATGAGAAAAGATAAGGATAATGAGAAGAGATGAAAGAGATAAAACAACAAAATTTTCTACCTTATATTTAACCATGTCAATCCTAAAATAAGTAACTATGGTTACCAACCACTTGAAGGTTGACTGGGGTAGTTTCTAAATTATTTGTACTTTTTCCTAGTTTGGTGTCTTCAATGAAGAGTCAATAAATTATCTTTTATATTTAAAGGCAGAACCTAGATCAGACTAGGAGTTAGTTACTTTGAATAGATAATAGCAGAAGTATTGGAATTGCATCATTGCACTCTGAATATTGTAACTTCCTATAGCAATATTTAATTTCTAAATAATTAAGTAATGAGGAGATTGATTTTGTGAGAATTTTATGTATTCTCTCGAAGAAGGATTAGAACTCAATTTAAATGAGGAAGGGCCCCCTCAGAAAGAGTTGCAGTGAAGATCCTAACTCTCTTTAGCTTTAAGTGAGTTGTGTAAGTTGATTTTAATTAGTTTGATTAAATAAGTGTGATGCATGTGTGACTCATAAGTGTGAAGTAATTTTATAGTTATGTCATAGTAGTTACATAGTATATCTGTTTGGTAAATTCTACATAAATTTATTATACTATAACTAGAAAAATAAGATGATTTTTGAATCAATAATGCATATATAGTGATAACATCCTTGAAAAATATATGCACCTTGGGTTGATAATTAATGTTAATCAAACTTAAGAATCTAGTATTCATTGGGTAATTAGTTTACACAACATGCTTCCAAAATAGAGGTTCTTATCTTCTACGTCAAACTGGTATCATTCACACAAAGTGGATAGCCCTCTATGTTCTTATTCCCCCTAAGCTATCCTCTTTCCCCTTTTTGGGTCTCACTCAATTTCTCCTTCTTGATGGCTTCTGATGGTCATCTCGTCTATTCCCATTCCATTAGTATCAACTTGATCACTAAATGGGACTTCTTTCACTAGGGATGGAGTCTTCTCCGATTTTGATCCCAAATTAAGAATATGTTCCTAAGAGGGGTCCTTTTGGGGTGCTTGACTTGGAGAGTGTTGTGTCATTGATCCAATGGTAGCCATTGAAGAAGGTGGAGGTGAAAGTGGTCATGGAGGAGGAGAAGGTTTGGAAGTTAGATGAGGAGATGAAGGTGTAAACACTAGAAAACTACACACTTATAATTTTTTATGACCAAATGCCTCAGGACCCCCTAAACCATATTAACCCTTAACCAACCCCTTTTAACCTAACCAAATCACTATTCTCCAATTTGCATAGTGATACTCAAAAATACTATTTGAAAATATTATTCAAAAGTACTATTCACTATCACTATTCATTATGGGACCCACTATCACTATTCATGATGGCATGGCAAGTGGCATGGCAAGTGACATGGCAAGTGACATGGAAAGTGATTTGGGAGGTGATATGGCAAGTAACATGGCTTAGAAGTGAGGTGGCTTGATGTGGGACATCATACCCCACTTGAGACCCTTTCTCAAGGTGTTTAATGACCTCATTTAAGCATCACAAGGGTCCCCCATTGAAATATGGTGAATTTCCCTTTAAGAGGCCATCATTCAACATGTATTTTGTCTTCCCACATGGAAAATGGCACCACATTTTATGGGGAATCTCTTTAAGTGCTTGGATGAGACAAGAAAGGGTGGTGAAAAGTCTTTTAGCCTTAGTTAGGCCCAGGTGCATGATTTCCATTCAAAATTAGACTCATGTGCAAGGTGGGAGACACACCAACCAAAATGAGAGACCCATGATCAAGGTTTAAATCCCACCACCCACATATTTTGACTCATTCATGCACCCACATGGAAAATGGTACCACATTTTGTGTAGCATCTCTTTAAGTGTTTGGATGAACACAAGAAAGGGTGGTGAAAAGTCTTTTAGCCTCATTTAGGCCCATGTGTATGATTCTTATTCAATAATAGACTCAGGTACAAGGTGAGAGACACACCAACCCAAATGGGAGACCCATGATCAAGGTGTAAATCCCACCACCCTCATCTTTTGACTCATTCATGCACCACATGGTAAATGGCACCATACTTCTACTATTCCTTCTTTTGGCATGGTTCTTGACTATAAATACCCCCCCTCTATTCACCCAAAGTTAAGTTAGAAGTTAGTCTTTGGTTATTAACATCTTATTGCAGGTCTTTTAAGGAGGTCATCATTTTGGATGACATCCACATCTTGGAGGAAAAGAATTCAAAGCAATGAAACCCTATCAAAATTGTCACAGGATTCCTTCATCAACAACATCAATCACATCAACAAGCCTCAAGGTAACCTTATTTGGTTTTTTTTTTTCAATTATTTACTTAAATCCTTCCTTTTATTACTTTGACCTCTACCCCTTAATCCACTTTTCATCTTAATCCATTGACCTCCTTTACCACCTTTACCATTGTAATTCCATTTACCTCATTTGCCCTATTTGCACCTTTGGCACCTTTGCCCTCTTTTCCCCCTCATTCTTTCTGTTAGGAATATAGAATGTAGATCAATAAAAATGAAATAAAGATAGAATTAAAATTCAAAAAAACACAACAAAATAGAGATAGATTTAACATGGTTCACCCAATATGGGCTACATCCACACAAAAACTGTCAGTCTTTATTATTCAATCCAATAAATGAAGAGGAAAAATCTGCAACACATCCACTACAATATCCTCTTCACTCTCACATAATTATGCCTAATTACACTGCCCTCATATCTAAATAAGGTTACAAATTAGAGTAAAAATACACTAACTTAATTTCTATCGTTAGATCTAAAACCTAATAGTAAATGGTCCAGATTAACTACAAAATTACAATATTTAATAATGCATTTTTCATAAAATTTTGCTTCAGGAGTGCTACCTCCAAACTCCCACCAAGGGGGATCCAAAATAGGTCACCTCCCTCCTTAGACCCCCATGGTGACCATAGTGGGGGGGTGTTTCCCCCCCACACCTCCTATCATAAACTGTACATTAAAATAAGATTAGGCTCCACCATCCAACAATCTCCCACTTGGAGACTAATTGTTACAGCTCCATCGCTACAACTCTTACTTGGACTTTTCTTTAAACTTTGAACCTAGTATGTTTTTCATCTTCCTTGTTATCCTTAAAGACCTATTAAAGCTAAACAACTCTACAGTTTATCTTTAGTGACTACTTTTGTGAGCATATCTACAAAAGTTTGATTTGTATGGATCTTTTCCAACTTTAATTGACCATCCTCCAAAACTAAATGAATGAAGTGATACCTAAGTTGTATATGTTTGGTTCTTAAGTAGAATACTGAGTTCTTTGCTAAATGAATTTCACTCTAGCTATCACTGTACAACCTAAAATCTTCATGATTATGCCTCAAATCTTCCATGAACCATTACATCCATATCATTTCCTTGTTAGTTTTTGTAACTATAACATATTTTGCCTCTATAGTTGACAAAGCAAATATCTTTTGTAATTTTGAAATCCAACTAACTAGTATGTCACCAATAGTGAATACATTACCTATGGTGCTCCTCCTACCATCTAACTCTCTAGCCATGTATGCATCAATATATCCTTGTAAGGTACCATCTGAACCTTCATAGGACAAATGTCTATCAATGGTCACTCTCAAGTACCTTAGAATCCACTTGACTACATCCCGATGCTCTTTTCCTAGATTATTCATAAACCTACTAACAACTCCCACTACATGAGCAATATCTAGTCTAGTGCACACCATAGCATTCATTAAAATTTCAACTACTAAAGTATATGGTACTTTGGTCATGTAATTGATTTCTTCATGTGTTTTAGGACATTATTCCTTACTTAATTTGAATTCCCCTCCCAAAGGTGTACTCACAGGTTTTACATCTTGCATATTGAACCTGACTAACACATTCTTGATGTATTCTTCTTGAGATAATGTCAATTTCCTATTTTTATTGTCTCTTGTTATTCTCATACCAATAATTTACTTTGCAGCACCCAAATCCTTTATTGTAAATGAATCTGCTAGTTTTCTTTTCAGCTCATTTATATCATGCATGTTAGACCCTACAACAAGCATGTCATCTACATACAATAACAAGATAATATAGCTACCATTATCTAATCTCTTAAAGTAAACATAGTGGTCAGAATGACATTTACTATAACCTTATTCTATCATAAATATGTCAAATTTCAAATACCACTATCTTGGAGCTTGTTTTAGTCTATACAAACTCTTCTTCAACCTACACACCATTTTCTCCTTACCTTTGACTTTGTGATCTTGTGGCTACTCCATATATATTTCCTCCTCCAAATCACCATGAATTAATGCAGTATTCACATCTAACTATTCAAGGTGAAAATATTCTACTACTACCAAACTTAAAATAGTATTTATAAGAGTCATTTTAACTACTAGATAAAATATTTTGTCAAAATCAATACCTTTCTTTTGTGCAAACCCCTTACAACAAGTCTGGCCTTGTACCTCTTTTTGCCTTCATCTTCTTCCTTCAACCTATAAACCCATTTATTCTACAATGCTATTTTACCTATAAGCAAATGAACCAAATCCCAAGTTTGGTTGTGTACCAAGGATTCCATCTCCTCTTTCATTCCTTTCTCCCACTTCTTTTTGGTTTCTATCTACATTGCTTCTTCATAGCTTTCTGGGTCACCACCTTCAGTCAATAAAGTGAAGGAGCGTAACATTCAGGGAGTCTACTTAATCTAGTATATATTCTAACTACACTTCTAGGAGTTTGAGGTACTTGGTGTAGTTGTTTCAGATTCAAATTTTATGGAACTTTTGAAATTTTATTTCCAATAATTTCATCAAGTACTGCATATTCTATATTTGACTTTTCCTATTTATTTTCCTGTGACCGATCTCTATACATTTTCATTAAATATCACGTCTCTACTCCTAATTATTTTATGATTTTTAATATCCCATAAATGGTAACCAAAATCATTAACTCCATATCCAATAAAAGTAAATTTCTTGGATTTTACCTCAAGCTTGGTTCTATTTTCTTTATCAATATAGACAAATGATTCACAATTGAAAGTCTTTAAAATGGAATAATCTAGCTTGTTACCTATCCATGCTTCATCTCGAATACTACCATCCAAAGGACTTGAAGGCCCTTTGTTTATTAAGTAAATAATAGTATCCATAGTATCTACCCACAATTATAAGGGCAAACATGCATACAATCTCATGCTCCTTGCACACTCCATGATTGTCATTTTCATGCTTTCTGACACACCATTTTATTGTGGTGTTTTTGGAACCATCTTCTCTCTATGAATCCCATGAGATGAATAGTAATTATCAAACTCCTTGCTATAGAATTCACTTCCATTATTTGATCTGACACACTTCAACTTATTTTTTGTCTCATTTTCAACCAAAGCTTTCCATTTCTTAAAAGTATCAAAAACATCAAATTTATTTTGTATGCAATAAACCCAAGTTTTTTTAGTTGCATCATCAATAAAAGTAACATAATAAGAAGAGCCACCAAGGGATGATATCAGAGTTGGTCCTCATACATCTATATGCACAATCTCTAACTTTTCATCCTTCTTTGTCCTCTCAAATTTGAGAAATATGACTCTCTTCTATTTTCCATACACATAGTGCTCACAAAAATCCAAATCCACCTTCTTCAAATCTGGCAACAAATTCTTTGAGTGGATAACTTGCATCCCCTTCTCACTCATGTGCCCAAGTCTATGGTGCCATAATTTTTTATTTACTTCTATAGAAGCTAAGGAAATAGAAGATTCAAAATCACCATTAGATAAATATAATGTACCTACCTTCTCTCCTTTTGCTATTACTAGTGATCCTTTAGTGATCTTCCATGAGCTTTCTATGAATGTAACTATGAAACCCTCACTTCCTAGTTGCGCTGTTGAAATTAGATTTTTTCTCAACTCAGGACCATGCCTAACCTCTTTTAGAGACCATTTTTTTACATTATATAATTTTATTTGTATCTTACCCTTTCCTACATTTTTACAGGGTTCACCATCACCCAAATAAACTTGCCCAAAATCACCTTGAACATAGTCTTGAAAATATTTCTTATGGGGTATAGCATGAAATGAAGTCCCTGAATCTAACACCTAAGAATCATTAATATTATCTAAATAAAGTATTAAAACATCTTATAACACATTACCTGATACATTTGCTTCTTTATTTTTATCTTGTTGTCCATCTCCTTATTTTCCTTTTTAAAACCAACAATCTTTCTTCACGTGTCATTTCTTCCCACAAATCCAAGACACCAATGTTCCTATGGATTTAGATCTACCCTTCTTATACTTCATATAATTATTTAGTCCCTTTCATCTATCTTTTTGTCTTCTCCTATTCTCCATAGTCAAAGCATTACATGATGTCTCTCCTATGCTTTTCCATTGCATTTTCTCACTAAAGATAACACCAATAACATCATCAAACTTTAAAGTGTTTGAGTTAGAGATAAAATTGCTCATAGCCATGACCAAGCCATTCCAATTTTATAAAAATGAACATAGAATCAAAAGAGCCCTAACCTCATCATCAAAATTTCCTCCTACAAAGCTTAATTGATTTGTGACCATATTAAATTCATTTAAATGGTCAGCAATAGACCCACCTTCTAATATTTTTAGATTAAATAAACATATCATAAGAAATACTTTGTTTGAGGCTGAGGGTTTTTCATACACTCGATCTAATGCCTTTATCACATCTGCTATTATCTTTTCTTTTGAAATATTGAAGGCCACCAATTTTACCAAGCATAGTCATATTATTCCTAGTGTCTTTTTGTCAAGAACCTCTCAGTCTTCATTCTTCATAGTCACCGACTTCTTTTCTATTCCACCCAATGGTAGAAAAAGATCCTTCTGATATAGATAGTCCTCCATTTTCATCTTCTATATTTTTTATTTTTGGTCATTAAACTTCTTGACCTTAAACTTGCCTTCTTCTATTGCTCCCACTTGAACTAGGAAACCTCTTTTCATGTGAGTTTATCTATCAAATAAACCTTTAGCTTTGATACCAGTTGTTAGGAATATAGAATATAGAGAAATAATAATGAAATAAAAATATAATTAAAATTTAGAAGACACAACATAATAGGGACATTGATTTAATGTGGTTCACCTAATATGGGCTACGTCCACATAGAAACTAACAGTCCTTATTATTCAATCCAAAAAATGAAGGGAAAAAACTTGTAACACATCCACTACATTATCATATTCACTCTCACACAATTTTACTTGATTAAAATGCCCTAATATCAAAGGAGGGTTACAAATTGATGGAAAAATGCACTAACTTAATTTCTACCTTTAGATCTAAAACTTAATAGTAAATGATCCAGATTAACTATGAAATTACATATTTTATAATGAATTTTTCACAAAATTTTACTTTAGGGGCACTGCTCAAACCCCCACTAATAAGGGCTCTAAAATAGGTCACCACCCCCCCTAGACTCCTATGGCGACCATAGTGGGGGGCATTGCCCCTCCCCCACACCCCCTATCGGGAACTAGGCATTAAAATAAGATCAGGCTCCACCATCCAACATTTTTTGCTACCCTAGTTGTTGTTTTATTTTTTTCAACCATCCATCCCTCTCATTTTATTATCTTAATCAACTCAAACCAAACCATTCTTTTTACCCTTATCAAATTACCAAACTCAAAACCACAACCTTGTCTTAACCAATTTTCAGCATTAGTATAATCAAACTAGTTGCTTCATTTTGTTTAACTTATCCAAGCATCTAATTTTATTAATTAATTTGATATCAATTTTTGTACTTTATTTTAATTTTATAGTAATTTAATTCAAATATATTTATTTTATCATTTCCACTTAAGTGTTTTAAATAAAGTGGATTGACAGCCTCCTAAAAAGCTTTCATTTCTAGGATCTAGCTCATGTTAGGCAATCCACCCATCTACTTGTCTAACAAACAAGTTTTTTTAGTGTTTTCTTATTTATAGGTCATCATTGTGAGCCAAAGAGTATCTCTCCACAATCACTTGGATTCAATGTGTGCACATTCAACAGGTATTTTTTCACACCCTTCTTAACTAGTTTCTTCTTTTCACACTTAAAAAAGAGCAAAAATTAGACAAATATATTTTGGCATGCCCGATGGGACCCTTGAGTTTTCTTGGGTTCTTATATGTTTTAGGACATTTATAATTTTATTATTTAAATTCATTTAGTTGAATTTTTAGAAAATTAAGCTTATTTCTTTACCCAAAAAAAAGTTTTAGTTGTATTTTTTAGACTTTTTAAATTTTTTTGCATTTCTAAAAAGAAAGAAAAGAGCATTCATCCAAGGATTAGGATTATATTTTCATGTTGAATTTTGGTGAATTTTAGTTGTTTTTGTCTTCATTAAAATAAATCAAAAAAAATCTTTTAGTTAAAATTGAGTGCATCCATTGACTGCTTGCTTGATTTTAGCTCACCTAGTTTAATTAAAAGCATTATGAATTAATTGTAGTTCATAAATGTTACATAAACCAAACCACTTGTACAACAAAACATAAAAACACACTTGAGAAAAGGCCAAAATAATATTTCATCACCTAGTGGATCACCTTACATGTTTTTGGTTATCTTACTTGGATTTAATCATCAAAGGGATAACCAACTCAGTTCTCTAGCTGAGTATAAACTCTAAAAATTGATACATACTGGCTAAGCACCTACATTGGCTGTAGGATTGTGACATGAGGGGAGAAAACCCCAAGTATCAAATCACATAATAAAACCAATACAGACTTCTATTGAGTGCCTAAACATAACCCAAAACTAAACATAGACTACCTTTTTTAGGACCTATTCAAGCCAATTTTCTCTTCACACTTTTCTAAGGCATAAGCCAAAAAAGAGATTATAAAGAATCCTAGGATTTAATGCACTCATAATGAATGTATTATTTGATTTAATTATTTTTATTTCTCTTTGTTTGAGGTGTGATAATGTATCATATTTTTCTTATCTTCTCGTATGGTTCTCACTCACCAATAGCAAAAAGACCTCGAGGAAAAAAACCCACCACGAAATCAACCATCACCAACTTCCACTTCTTCATCTATGGAACACATTTTTGAACCCATAGACTCCCCTCACTCTCTGGGAAGTCTTACTTGTGTATTCCTAGGAGATGTAAATTTTTCCACTTTCTTATACAATAATCATGCAACCTTACAACACTAGCTAAGAACCATGACTTACCAAATCCTAGTTTTGAACTCACCCATAGATCTACCTTATGGCATGTCTCTTTACCTCATGAGGAACACCTCCACTACCATGGGAACTACTCAACCTTTAGTTTACCAAATTTTATCATCAACCAACAACTCCCTTAAAACTAACCCACCAACCCAAACTACCACTAACATTTATAGCTCTACAAATCACTCCCCTACAATAGGAGTGCCTACCTCTAGCGCTACCCATCTTCCTCTAGTTACCTCTAATCCATCAAACACTATTCCACTTCTAAACCTTGTGGTGTACATACCCTCCATGTTACCACCAATTAGTACAAGATTCACCACCCTTCTATTGGCCACTAACCCAACCACCTCTCTGAGCCAACATGCAATCTTTATCTATCTTCATAACCCATAAAGGCATATACCCAATATCCAACCACCCACATCTATCCAATCACTAACATCCACATATAAATATATATCTTCCACCCAACCTATAAATACCACATACTAATATGTAGAGTCATCTCAACCATCTACTAGTTATTCACATATTGCCCAACCTCAACAAAACATACCATATGACTACACATCCTAACAACCTCAAGCAGAATTCATGAAGTTATCATGGACAATATGACTACCCTTGAGTCATCTATTTCCAAAGCCCATAATCTCTTATCCTATAATCAAATTTTCAATGATCCTATTCACCCTTCGGTCCCCATCAGACCTTATTTGATCTAGTGGGAACTTCTAAAATTTACCAAGTTTAATAGTAAAGAAGACCCTCAACAACATTTAAGAGAATTTAGGCATTCATGTTATTTGATTTCCCATGATGATGCTCTTCTCTTTTGTAGCTTTCCTATGTCATTATCTAGACTAGCATTGGATTGGTATAATGTCATACCCAAACATTCCATCCTCTCTTTCACCCAATTAGCCCAAAAAAATTTGGATCATTTTTTGATTAATATATCTAAGAAAGTTTCTATTACCGACCTCTACTCCATTTGACAATTTGAAGATGAATCTATTACCGATTTTGTGGCTCATTGGAGGAGCCTAATCAACCAACTTCATTTTTATTTCCTCAACTTGAGCTTATAGATCTCTTCACTTGGGCATGTGCAAAACATATTTCATCCACATTGCGTGTCCAAAGCTTTCGAACCTTTGATGAAGCTTTTACCATGCCTCACAAACTAGATAATAGAGCCATTGATGAAAGAAGGTTAAAGTTTAAGAGCAAGAACTCAACTTACAAACCCAATGAGCCCTTTTATTTCAAACCAAACAACCAAACCAATCCCAACACTAAAAAAAAAAGCAACTGCCAACACCATTATCCTCAAAGCCACACCACTGCTATCTACCAACTAACAGAATCCAAGGAACTAAACCTATGACTCCTCAAATTATTCAAATCAAAACTAAAGGAACCAAACTTGGAATAATCATAAGTAATTAACTTTACTTGGAGAGCCCTATCCTTCTATTTTATAAAAGTTACTAAAATCCAATATCATCTAACTTTCACCAATTAAACCACCCTAATAGTTTGATGTTTCTCACCCCATATTGGGTTGGTATAATGAGAATGACCATTGTGCCTTTCATCAATTCATAGGACATGGCATTAATAGGTGCAACACCTTCAAATACCTTATCCAATCCCTCATTGATAAGGGGGAGCTTATATTAGACAATCCTAATGTACCATCGAATCAGGCCCTTGACATATTTTGTAAGCCCTTTCCTAATCACGTTCTTTCTACCCCTTATCATGATAATAAACTAGAACCATCCCATGAGGCACATACTATTAATGTGGTTACTAATGAACCTATTTATAAAGAAAACATTATCTCAACTATGTCTTTTCCCATTCCCCTAATAAAAGGGGAGAAACTACCTTTTATTCCTTTGGACACCCAAACAAAGGAAGCTACCATACCTACACCTCCATTGGAGGATACCACGCCTACCTCCCCTATCATAGAACTATCCACTCCCTCTTTGGAAGATAGCTCACAAGAGAAGATAACTTCATCCACCTAACCTATAATTCTATCAAAAACCAAGACAAAGGTAAAGGAATCATTCTTTCTCCTCTACCTAAGGGCTTAACCATTAAAAATAAGACCCAAGTAACCAAACCCCCTTCAAAATTGGCAACCAAAATAACCAAATAGGTAAAACCATCAAAATACCCAAAACCTTGAATTTTACCTCCCTCAAACTTACCCTCCATTTTGGGTCTTCATCCTTATACCTTGAGCACAAATCCCATTATTTTTACCAAAACCCCACCACCTTTGTTGGTCACACCTTCATACTTGCTTTCTAAGACACCTCTTCTCACTACAATGATAATTCCTAAGTTACCTATCTTTCCATCATTTTCCTCTATCTCATCAACCATCTTGCCTAAACTTAAACCATCAAATCATACCACCTTACATAAGACACCTATCACCAAACCCACATCCAAACAACCTTCTACCTCAACACCCAAAGCAAAACCACTAAATCTTTACCACCTTTAGTTGAGCCCTATTCAACCATTCTACAAAGGTTATTTTGATCCTCTTCCTTGACCTTACCACCCATAAAACCATTTGACCCTTCACATCATAAACCATCATAGTTAAATGATAATTTGATTTGCCTATATCATAAGACACCTGGCCATGACACAGAGAACTATAAAACTCTTCAAACTCTTATCCATCAACTTTACAACTAGGATGGTCTATTAATAGATGAACCCCCTATGTCACCCTACTAACTGTCATGTCCCCTTTTTAGGTGACATCACTCAGAGTTGATGATTACCCTATCATGCAACCCTCGTACACTGATAAGATGGATAAAGGGTCTTGATGGAGCTTGGCTTGGCTTTGATTAACAAAATTTCTAAAATTGGCTTTCATTCGGGCTCTTTCAAACACATTCGGCCTGAGCTCTTATTATTTAGGGATATTTGACATGTAGCGGAGCACCCTTATTTTGGTATGGTCATGTGCAGAATCACTCCCTAATTCACCAGCTTCAGATGGATCAAGGATCTAACATGCATTGAGGGAGATATTAATATTTGATTGATTTAATCAAATATTAATTATTTGGCCTATTTTTAATTAAGAAACCCCAATTCTAATTTAAGAAACCCTAATTAGGGAAAGCACACCTTTTTGGAGGATATAAGGGTTTCTTATTGGAGGGAGGAAAATTATCCATTGATTATTGATATTGATTGTTGCTAAGAATTCTTTTTTGAAGACTAAGCCAAGGGTTCCAAGATTCCATTTGCATTGAAGAACGTCCACTCTTCATTGTGTGCGATTCAGAGGTTGTGAGAGATCAGCCGATCTATTGCCAATTTGAGAGATAGCTTCATACAAAAGTTATCACAGAGGTTTACAGTGTTTGAGAGATAACTTCACACAAAAGTTATCACAGGTATTTCAGGTATTTATTTCATGAGGTTTTGTTTGAGTAATTGTTCAAAATAAATATCTTCCGTATTAGGCTATATTTCTTTAGATCTGGAGTACAGCATACAAGCCACACTATTTTCCATTAGAATTTGTATGGGATCCATACAGATCTATACAAATACATATCATTCTGCATCAGGCCAAAAAGTACCACAGGAAGCACAGAGACTGACATCGATCGACTCAGAAACTGACATCGACAAGATATCGACCGACATTGGCTGAACCAGGTCATCAGAGACTGACGTTGGTAGTTTTAAGAGTGTTATACCACTGACAATGGTAGAATAACTGATGATGGTGACTGTGTTTTTAACATAGCAACCCGAGACGGACCAGATCCAAGGTTTATTTTTAGTTTGCAAAAAATTTAGGTTTTTAAGATAGTATTTTAATATTCTTTTTATATGTATGATAGATGACTTCTATTATAATCATCTAGATGAATAATATGATCATTGATTTTCTAGTTAAGAGATTATACTATGGTTTATCTATTTAATTGAAATTATTTTGCAAAAATCGCTACTTGTTCTTATATCATAAAAAAAAATTAGAATACTCAGAAAAGCAATTCAGAGCTTTTGTCTTTCTACAGTCCCTATTGGTTGGAGATATTACAGTGGTATCAGAGATTTTGACTTTCTACAGTCCCTATTGGTTGGGAATATTACAGTGGTATCAGAGCTAATGTCATGCCATCCTGTTGGGTGTTTGGGTAGATTGAATTAGGGAAGTATCCATGATGACTTCCAGTACTCAAAAATAGTGGGACAAGGATATGAAGAAGCTGAAACAAAGTTTGAAATAGTTGGGTGAAACCCAGAGGAGGATGAATGAAATCCTTTTAGACCCTACATTTGAAGCCAAATTAGTATGGCATGTGACATCTTTTTTTCAAGGGTCCACCTCACAAAATAAGAAAGAAGAGGAGGTTGACCGATTTTCTCATGAGCTGGAGGATACACAAAATTCCTTGGTGTGTACTCAATTGGCTCTCCAAGATTCTGAGAGACATGTTGACAAGCTTTGTCCTGAGGTGAGTTCAGTTCAGGAGTTAGCGCATGTGGTAGGGACTCAACCTTTTTGTATAGTTAGGTCACATGTTGATGATGATATGAGTATGTCTAGCATTCACACTCTGGATTCAGAGATTATAGAAGAGTCCCAAGATTTGATTATTGTAGATGACACCTGGGAGAGTGTAGTGGACAATTTTGAGGACTTAGTTTCACCAGTAGTTTCTTTTAGTACATAGGAGTTAGATAGTGATGCTATAGTTTTTGATACTCTGTATGTTGATATGAGCTTTGGAGTTGATTCGCAGAGTATGGATGGTAGTACTCTAGAGATCAGTGATTTTGAGTCTACTCTTTTGGACCGTGCATCAGAGGAGGATTGTAGGAGACAATCTAGCCAGTGCCATCATGTGTCTAGTCAGCTGAGAGTTAGTGAGCAAGATATTGTTATCTCTTGCAAGCATTTTGATGCTGCTCATCAGTTGTTAGCAGTTTATGGATGGGGTTCTCCTACTAGCGTTGAGTGGGGAGGCAGTTATTTGTCCTTGACAGAGATCCACTCTTTATGGGAGGCTATCCAAATTTTGAGGTAGGATTATATGCAATTGGTAGCTAACAGAGATTATCTTATAGAGTGGGGTAGCATAGCATATGATGCATTATTGTTTAAGGAAGATAAGGTGATTAAGCTTACTCAGCAGCTTGAGGTGACTTTTGAGATTCTTGAGAGTACGTAGTTGGCTTTCGAGGAGTCACAGTTTCATTTGGTTGAGGTGACCATGGAGTTAGAGTGACTTCAGTGTTTACCAAAGTTCATACAATCATAGGGTGTGGTATTTAGTGACCTGAGTATATCCATAGTCGAGATTGTTGGAGACAGTGAGGATAAGTCTGATGCTTGCATTCAGAGTGTGGAGGTGTACTCAGATGTTAGTACATTGAGTGTTGGTGGTGAGTACATTCCTACAGTTGTTGCCGAGGAACATGTTGTTGGCGCTGACACACATAATCAAGATTGGGGAGTACCTAGTCCTAATGAGTTTTGGATACCAGTGGAGTCGAGTTTCCAAATTGATTCTTCTCACATAGATGATAGTGTGGTACCGTTTGTTGTGCCACCTTTACAGAGGGATCAGTGGTGGTGTGCAGGGGAGTATGTTGATGGTTCCTCTTATAATTTTTATTTCACTAAACCGCTCATGGAGTATTTGTTGGATAGTGCAGGTGTTCATCTGGACTCGCATAAAGTGACAGAAGGTGTTCTCATCCAAGGGGCTAGTGTTATTAGCAGATTGGGTGGGGAGATTATAGTGATCCTTTCTACTATGCTACCTCACAAGGATTTTGAGGTGGGTTTTGTTGAGTGGGTTGCACATGGTCCTATCCAGCCTACAGCTATTTGGAGTTAGAGATTGGAGCCATATATTGATTCCCAGTTCAGCAATAATGAGCCAGTAGCAGAGTTTGGGGGTTCCTATCAGCATTATACGGTGGGGTATGCTCATTATTCTTCTTTCGACCCAGAGATAGAAGATTTGAGTTCACATAGGTGTAGATCGGCTCCAATTTCTTACCATCCATTATGGGATGGATTGGCATCATTTTTGGCAGATGGAATTGGTAGTTGTAAGTTACACAGCCTGCAGTATCGACACATCTAGGGTAGTTGTGATTTTAGAGATTGGTTGAGTTGCATTCACTAGTTGGATAGTGGATTCCTCTTGGTTATATTTTAGAGGATATTACAGGAACTTGCATTGATTGTCATTAGTATAGATCATGACTACATTTGGGATCCAGGTGGATTGATTGGTTTGTTGTTCTGACATTGCTTGGGGACAAGCAATTTCAGGAGGGGCAGATTGTCATGTCCCCTTTTTAGGTGACATCGCTTAGAGTTGATGATTAGCCTATCATTTAACCCTCGTAGGCTGATAGGATGGACAGAGGGTCTTGATGGAGCTTGGCTTGGCTTCGATTAGCATAATTTCTACCGTTGGCTTTCATTCAGGCTCTTTCAAACACATTTGGCCTGAGCTCCTATTATTTAGGGATATTTGACATGTAGTGGAGCACCCTTATTTTGGTGTGGTCATGTGCAGAATCACTCCCTGATTCACTAGCTTTAGATGGATCAAGGATCTAACATGCATTGAGGGAGATATTAATATTTGATTGATTTAATCAAATATTAATTATTTGGCCTATTTTTAATTATGAAACCCTAATTAGGGCAAGCACACCTTTTTGGAGGATATAAGGGTTTCTTATTGGAGGGAGGAAAATTATCCATTGATTATTGATATTGATTGTTGCTAAGAATTCTTTTGTGAAGACTGAGCCAAGGGTTCCAAGATTCCATTTGCATTGAAGAACGTCCACTCTTCATTGTGTGCGATTCAGAGGTTGTGAGAGATCAGCTGATCTATTGCCAATTTGAGAGATAGCTTCATACAAAAGTTATCACAGAGGTTTACAGTGTTTGAGAGATAACTTCACATAGAATTTATCACAGGTATTTCAGGTATTTATTTCATTAGGTTTTGTTTGAGTAATTGTTCAAAATAAAGATCTTCCGTATTAGGCTATATTTCTTTAGATCTAGAGTACAGCATACAAGCCACACTATTTTCCATTAGAATTTGTATGGGATCCATACAGATCTATACAAATCCATATCATTCTGCATCAGGCCAAAAAGTACCACAAGAAGCACAGAGACTGACATCGGCAGTCCAGTGACCGACATCGATCGACTCAAAAACTGACATCGACAAGATATCGATCGACATTAGCTGAACCAGGTCATCAGAGACTGACATCAATAGTTTTTAGAGTGTTATACCACTGACAATGGTAGAATAACCGATGACAGTGACTGTGTTTTTAACACAGCAACCCAAGATGGACCAGATCCAGGGTTTATTTTTAGTTTGCAAAAAATTTAGGTTTTTAGGATAGTATTTTAATATTCTTTTTATATGTATGATAGATGACTTCTATTATAATCATTTGGATGAATAATATGATCATTGATTTGCCAGTTAAGAGATTATACTATGGTTTATCTATTTAATTGAAATTATTTTGCAAAAATCGCTATTTGTTCTTATATCATAAAAAAAAATAGAATACTCAGAAAATCAATTCAGAGCTTTTGTCTTTCTACAGTCCCTATTGGTTGGAGATATTACAGTGGTATCAGAGCTTTTGACTTTCTACATTCCTTATTGGTTGGGAATATTACAGTGGTATCAGAGCTAATGTCATGCCATCCTGTTGGGTAGTTTGGGTAGATTGAATCAGCGAAGTATCCATGATGACTTCCAGTACTCAAAAATAGTGGGACAAGGATATGAAGAAGCTGAAACAAAGTTTGAAATAGTTGGGTGAAACCCAGAGGAGGATGAATGAAATCCTTTTAAACCCTACATTTGAAGCCAAATTAGTATGGCATGTGACACATTTTTTTAAAGGGTCCACCTCACAAAATAAGAAAGAAGAGGAGGTTGACCGATTTTCTCATCAGCTGGAGGATACACAGAATTCCGTGGTGTGTACTCAGTTGGCTCTCCAAGATTTTGAGAGACATGTTGACAAGCTTTTTTCTGAGGTGAGTTCAGTTCAGGAGTTAGCGCATGTGGTAGGGACTCAACTTTCTTGTATAGTTAGGTCACATGTTGATGATGATATGAGTATGTCTAGCATTCACACTCCGGATTCAGAGATTGTAGAAGAGTCCCAAGATCTGATTATTGTAGATGACACCTGGGAGAGTGTAGTGGACAATTTTGAGGACTTAGTTTCACCAGCAGTTTCTTTTAGTACAAAGGAGTTAGACAGTGATGCTATAGTTTTTGATAATTCGTATGTTGATATGAGCTTTGGAGTTGATTCACAGAGTATGGATGGTAGTACTCTAGATATCAGTGATTTTGAGTCTACTCTTTTGGACCGTGCATCAGAGGAGGATTGTAGGAGACAATCTAGCCAGTGCCATCATGTGTCTAGTTAGCTGAGAGTTAGTGAGCGAGATATTACTATCTCTTGCAAGCATTTCGATGGTGCTCGTCAGTTGTTAGCAGTTTATGGATGGGGTTCTCCTACTAGCGTTGAGTGGGGAGGCAGTTATTTGTCCTTGACAGAGATCCACTCTTTATGGGAGGCTATCCAGATTTTGAGGTAGGATTATATGCAATTGGTAGCTAACAGAGATTATCTTATAGAGTGGGGTAGCATAGCATATGATGCATTATTGTTTAAGGAAGATAAGGTGAGTGAGCTTACTCAACAGCTCGAGGTGACTTTTGAGATTCTTGAGAGTATATAGTTGGCCTTCGAGGAGTCACAGTTTCATTTGGCTGAGGTGACCATGGAGTTAGAGCGACTTCAGTGTTTACCAGAGTTCATACAATCATAGGGTGTGGTATTTAGTGACCTGAGGATATCCATAGTTGAGATCGTTGGAGACAGTGAGGATAAGTCTGATGCTTGCATTCAGAGTGTGGAAGTGTACTCAGATGTTAGTACATTGAGTGTTGGTGGTGAGTACATTCCTACATTTGTTGCCGAGGAACATGTTGTTGGCGCTGACACACATAATCAAGATTGGGGAGTACCTAGTCCTAATGAGTTTTGGATACCAGTGGAGTCGAGTTTCCAAATTGATTCTTCTCACATAGATGATAGTGTGGTATCGTTCGTTGTGCCACCTTTACAGAGGGATTAGTGGTGGTGTGGAGGGGAGTATGTTGATGCTTCCTCTTATAATTTTTATTGCACTAAACCGCTCATGGAGTATTTGTTGGATAGTGCAGGTGTTCATCTGGACTCACATAAAGTGATAGAAGGTGTTCTCATCCAAGGGGCTAGTGTTATTAGCAGATTGGGTGGGGAGATTATAGTGATCCTTTCTACTATGCTACCTCACAAGGATTTTGAGGTGGGTTTTGTTGAGTGGGTTTCACAGGGTCCTATCCAGCCTATAGCTATTTGGAGTCATAGATTGGAGCCATATATTAATTCCTAGTTTAGCAATAATGAGCCAGTAGCAGAGTTTGGGGGTTCCTATCAGCATTATACGGTGGGGTATGCTCATTATTCTTCTTTTGACCCAGAGATAGAAGATTTGAGTTCACATAGGTGTAGATCGGCTCCAATTTCTTACCATCTATTATGGGATGGATTGGCACCATTTTTTGCAGATGGAATTGGTAGTTGTAAGTTACACAGCCTGCAGTATCGACACATCTAGGGCAGTTGTGATTTTAGAGATTGGTTGAGTTGCATTCGCTAGTTGGATTGTGGATTCCTCTTGGTTATATTTTAGAGGATATTATAGTAGCTTGCATTGATTCTCATCAATATAGAACATGACTACATTTGGGATCCAGGTGGATTGATTGGTTTGTTGTTCTGACATTGCTTGGGGACAAGCAATTTCAGGAGGGGCGGATTGTCATGTCCCCTTTTTAGGTGACATCGCTTAGAGTTGATGATTAGCCTATCATGCAACCCTCGTAGGATGATAAGATGGAGAGAGGGTCTTGATGGAGCTTGGCTTGGCTTCGATTAGCAGAATTTCTATAGTTGGCTTTCATTCAGGCTCTTTCAAACACATTTGGCCTAAGCTCCTATTATTTAGGGATATTTGACATGTAGTGGAGCACCCTTATTTTGGTATGGTCATGTGCAGAATCACTCCCTGATTCACTAGCTTTAGATGGATCAAGGATTTGACATGCATTGAGGGAGATATTAATATTTGATTGATTTAATCAAATATTAATTATTTGGCCTATTTTTAATTATGAAACCCTAATTCTAATTTAAGAAACCCTAATTAGGGCAAGCACACCTTTTTGGAGGATATAAGGGTTTCTTATTAGAGGGAGGAAAATTATCCATTGATTATTGATATTGATTGTTGCTAAGAATTCTTCTGTGAAGACTGAGCCAAGGGTTCCAGGATTCCATTTGCATTGAAGAACGTCCACTCTTCATTGTGTACGATTCAGAGGTTGTGATAGATCAGCCGATCTATTGCCAATTTGAGAGATAGCTTCATACAAAATTTATCACAAAGGTTTACAGTGTTTGAGAGATAACTTCACACAAAAGTTATCACAGGTATTTTAGGTATTTATTTCATTAGTTTTTGTTTGAGTAATTGTTTAGAATAAAGATCTTTTGTATTAGGCTAAATTTCTTCAGATCTAGAGTACAGCATACAGGCCTCACTATTTTCCATTAGCATTTGTATAGGATCCGTACAAATTTTTACAAATTTGTACCATTCTGCATCAGGCCGAAAAGCATCACAGGAAGCATAGACACCGACATCGATAGTCCAGTGATCGACATCAGTCGACTCAAAAATTGACATCGACAGGATATCGATCGACATCAGCCAAACCATGTCGTCAGAGACCGATGTCGGTAGTTTTTAGAGTGTTATACCACCGACAGTGGTAGAATAACCAATGACGGTGACTGTGTTTTTAACATAGCAACCTGAGATGGACCAGATCCAGGGTTTATTTTCAATTTGTAGAAAATTTAGGTTTTTAAGATAGTATTTTAATATTCTTTTTATATGTATGATAGAGGACTTTTATTGTACTTATTTGGATGAATAATACGATCATTGATTTTCCAGTTAAGAGATTATACTGTGGTTTATCTATTTAATTGAAATTATTTTGCAAAAATTGCTATTTGTTCTTATATCATACAAAAAATCAAAATACTCAAAAAAGCAATTCAGAGCTTTTGTCTTTCTACAGTCCCTATTGGTTGGGGATATTATAGTGGTATTAGAGCTTTTGACTTTCTACAGTCCCTATTGGTTGGGAATATTACACTAACCCAAACAACAACCATACCTACCCAACACCTACCCACTCCTCCACCTTCACCTAAGAATAATAGCAAGTTTGAAAACTCCACTACCTCAACCTTTCATGTTATCCATATAATCAATGTGGTCATAAGATCACAATAGAAGGATAAAGTGAAGGATAAGGTGTCCATTCCTTGGACTTATCTATCCCTAAACTCCCAAACTAACAATACCAAACCATCTCTATCATTAAACAAATCCAAGGTGTCTATCTTAGGTGCCTCTCCTTCTAACCCTCCATACCCTAACCCATATGCAATATCCATCTAAAAAGTTATCCTCAAGAAACTTCACTAAACTCTAGAAAAAATGAGATTGTATGATTTAGTCTCTACCTCTCCCCATCACCGCCAAGCACTCATAGAAGCCTTGGAATCCATCGAGGTCCAACTCGATGACCCTCAACCTCTAGCTGCCTTTTTTGGTGCCCTTCAAACTTCTAACCTTGTCACCTTCAAAAATTTAGAAATACCTTCTATTCATCTAGAGGATCCCAATCCCCCCTCTTTATTATTGTTGATGATTTAAAATTATGCTTGTTCTAACACCAACAATGGGAAGTTTCAAGATGTGGGACTTGTGACTTGAAACAACCTCTAGATTTTTGGGAAGTTGGTTCTTCTGTATATTAAGTGTATCCTGGGAAAAGGGACAAGAATTTTAACACAAACACAAATCCAAGAAAGAAAATCTAACTATGGTGATGTGCCTAAATGTAATTTGACCTTAATCCTAAGCACAGTGAGACTATATGTAGGATTCATTTACATTTAAGAGCAAACGAGTGCATGATCAATGTAAAAGATGGAAACAATAGAAATAGAGGTTCACAACATAGACTAATTTTGTAGTGATACAGAAAATGTCAACAAAGGCATAGGGTTAAATCTTATTATTTAAATTTTCTAGTCACATAAGAGGCATAGAAACACTCGGAGTTATATAAACTTTTCAATTCAAGAAAATGAGACAAAAGCAAATGACATCCTAATCACAGCTATAGAAAGTCTAAACTCTTGACAACACAGCCTAGACTACTTTTGCAATGACACAGCAAATATCAACAAAGGCATAGGATTCAATCTTCTCATTAATTTTTTAGTCACATAAGAGGCACAGAAGCATGCACAGTTACATAAACCTTCCAACCTTAAGAAGATAGAACAAAAGCAAATGATATTCCTAGTCACAGCTCTAGAAAGTCTAAACTCTTGACAATAATTCTCTCAAAAAATTATCTCTGATATCTGATCCTCTTTTGGTGATCTCTGCACCCTTATTTATAGCCTTGGATTCACTCTATATTGTCTACTTGTTCCCAATCTAACGGCCCAACTGAAATCTAACCAAACTAGAAGTGTCTAATAGAAGATATTTTATAGATTTTGAAATGCTTTATCTTCTGGCAGTTCATTGGCAAAAATAGATTACAGGATGCTCCCTTCTCTTAAATGCTAGGTAACACTTAGCCAATTTCTTGAAAACCTTCTTATTACTTTAGGAGACACCGAAGTAAGACACTTGGTGGGTTCTATAGGATCTATCGAAGACACATGACACTTTCCTCGTAACTTATACTCTTTTTGTATCTTTGCTTATGAGCATTCTGCCTTTGACACCTATCGCAATCCACTTCCTTGAAACTTTAATAGTTTAAAAGAAAATAAGACTCACTTCATTTCCTACTCGAGTAAATTTTAAAGGAGCACAGGGATAGGTGGAAAATTTCATTGCTTCATCAAAAGACACATGGCAATCTCTGCTTTACTCATTTGGGGTTACGTGGTGATCTCTACTTATTTTAGCTACCTTTTAGAAACTTATAGAAGATGACACATGGCGGTATCCACTTTACTCTATTTATATCATAGAAATAAATGGGTCTCATTTCATATTTACATAGACAGCGACACCTGGCAGCTTCCGCTTGCTTCAAAAACAACACTTAAGACCCACCACGATCTTTGCTATATCAATGAAGCAAAAATGAAGATAATTTAGATTGCAACACATGGTGGCTTTCACTTTCTTCTACTGGGGTATGTGGTGTCTTCTGTTACTTTTAGATAAGCAAAATTGAGACCTTCTGTGATTGCCACTTGGCACTTTCTGCCTGATCCTAATACTTAACTTGTTAAAACCTTTCACTGAAAAGAGATGAAATACAGGTGCCAATATGAAAATGTGGATGCTGACACTTGGTGCATTCTGCTAAGTTGTTATGAGATACGTGGCACATTCTGACCAACTCATAGAAAATTTGAAAGGTGCCTAAGCTGATGACACTTGGCAGTTTTTGCTTGAGAAAGGATGCCTCAGACAATGACACTTGGTAGCTTTTGCTTGATTTTGACACTTAGACAAAATGAAACAAAATGAAAATAGAGCCTGTGCTCTATTTCAAAACTTTGCCATCTCAAACTAAATTATGTGAGAACAAAATTTTGTGGCATGCGACTGAAAAATAGAATGAAACGTAGAGTAAATCTTTACTCTACAATTATGACATACATTAATCAAACCTACATCAAAAGGGTGATGATTGATGGAAGAGACAATATCAATATTATCTCCTCTCATGCCTATGACTAGCTTCACTTACCCATGAACATCATGTCTGAAGCATAGCATTCCTTCATTCTTTCAATGATAGCATGGCTACTACCTTGGGTACAGTTGTCCTCCATATCTGTGTAGGGCCCCATACCATTATTTAACTTTTTTATGTTGTAGAAGGAGAATTCAAATACAATGTTTTACTTAGGCACCCTTATATTCTTTCCATGAGTTGTGTCCCTTCCACCTTATATTGATGTGTCAAATTTGAGCACAAAAGGCAATTTGTGACTATCTACGTTGACCCTAGTCCTTTCACATCTTGAAATATGCCATATCGACCTAATGACATCTTTCTTCTTCTTTCATCCACCTCATAACCATTTTTTAATGACACAACCCCACCAACCAAAACTCATGACACTTCTACACTAAATGTTGATGAAGCTTCTACTAGCTCATCTTTCCCTTCTTCCCAGATTCCTATAGAGAACCCCATGATAACCACATTCCAACATCTTTCCCTTAGGGAATATAGACTCTTAGCCCTAGATGTCTTCTCTACTCCCCAAGAATATGGGAATCTCAGACATGACCCTTCATAAGACCCTAACATTGGAACCATCATTCCCTCTAGGCTCCCTAACCATCAAACAAATTTTATCTATGGGGGACTTGATCAACCACTTCTATCCCCTACCACTACTTCATCTATCCAACCATTTACCTCTAACTTTTCCTAGCTTAGCAAATCAGAGTTCACTAAGTTGTATCTTCATAGATGTGTTTGGAAAGGATTTGGCCTTGGTCACTATAAATAAGGGCCTCATGAGTTACCCCATATCAAAACTTTGCAACCTCATGAGTCATTTGGCCTTGGATATGAACCACATGAATAACCCACCAATTCACCCAAACCCATTGCCACCATGAAGGAAGATATCCCATCCTCACCAACCCAACCACTTTTTCCACCTAAAGATCTTGACATCATCCCCCCTAACATTTTTTTCCTAATCAATACCATTAGTTTGGGCCCTCTCATCTACTAAAAGGGTGGCTAAACCAAATTCCTTCCACTCGTACACCCTAAAATGGTATAGAATGATTCTCCTACCATCAATACCATCCAATATCAAGATGATGATTCCATTCTTACCTACCTCGATGTGGGGGATTATTCTATCCAAAAATCCCTTCCTCTTGAAGCCTCAACCATGTTGAATTAATCTACCATGGATATCAACTTGGGAATTCTAGACAACCCTTATTTTGTCAAATTGGGCCAGTCACTAAATGTCAAGGAACTTCAAGACTTTTCCTCTTTTCTCTAAGACTATAACATAGCATTCACTTGGTCTTACAGTGATATGCCTAGGATTGACCCCACCATTGCTACCCATAACATAGTCACTCATTGTCATGCCAAACCTATTAAAAAAAAACTTTGATGCATGCATCCTTGTATAACCTTTCACATCAAAGAAAAGCTTTAGTGTCTCCTATCTGTAAGCTTTATTCAACCCATTAACTACCTCTAATGGGTCTCAAATGTCATACATATCATCAAAGTCACTAGGAGTCTATGTATTTATGTGGACTTTTGTGACCTTAACCTCACCTACCTCAAGGATGACTTTCCTCTACCTAGCATTGACCAGCTTATTGATCTTACAGCCAACCATCAGATGATATCTCTCATGGATAGGTTTTTGGGTTATAATCAGATCTTGATTTCTCATGAAGATCAGCACAAAACCACCTTTACCACCCCTTGGAGAACTTTTTTCTATAGAGTCATGCCTTTCAAGTTAAAGAACGCTAGGGCAACATACCAATGTGCCATGACTTATATATTCCATGATATCATCCATAAGATTGTAGAAGACTATATGGATGACCTTCTCAAGAAATCCAAACTCTAAAAGGATCACTTGATTGTTACTATGATCATATTTGAATGCCTCATCCATTATCATGTTCACCTTAATCCCAAAAAATGCTTATTTGGGGTCCTTTCAGGAAAGCTTCTTAGCTTTATCATCTCTCTTCATAGACTCAAAGTAAACCCAGCTAAAGTCAGAGCAATTTTGGACGTGCCTCCTCCAACCAACCTTAAGCAGCTTTGTAGCCTACAAGGAAAACTTCAATCCATTTATCATTTCATTTTTTGGCTTTTAGACTGGTACCAACCTTTCCATTACCTTATGAAGAAGGATGTCTCTTTAAAATGAAATAGTGATTGTCAAAAGGCATTTGATTTGCTAAAATAGTACCTTTTGTCACCACCTATCCTCATCCCTCCTAAGGATGACTACCCCTTTTACCTATATATATCTGCCATTGACCATTCCCAAAGGGCAATATTGGCTCACTGAGATGAACAACACAAAGAGCAAGCCATTTACTACATTAATTGTATGCTTGTAGAAGATGAAACTTGATATACACATAATGAAAAACTTTGCTTAGCATTAACCTTAGTGGCCACAAAACTCTGCCAGTACCTTCTTAACCATAAAACCTATGTCATAACTAATATTAACCCATTCAAGTACATGCACTCTAAACCATACCAAAATCAATGTATGGCTAAATGGCTCAATATTCTTAGCTAAATTCGACCTTGAATTCCTCCAGTAGAATTTAATTAAAGGGTAGGTCATTGCTGACCAATTGGCCAAAGCTCCTTTACCAAATAACCAACCACCTCCTCTTGCCTTTCTAGATGAGTTTAACATGACTCTTTTTCAAAAATATGGCATAACCTACCAAACGACCATGTTATTTGATGGCTCAAAGTGATAATAAGGAGGGGGTGCCAAAGTTACTCTCATTCCTCTTGATGGTTAACCCCTTCCTCTCTCCTTCAAACTTAACTTCGAATACACCAAGAATATGGCTAAGTATGAATCCCTAGTGATCGATATCCAAACTGATCTAACCTTGGAAATCAAGATAATCCATTTCTTTGATGATTCCCAGTTTGTGTTCAACTAGGTTAATGGATCCTATCAATTTAAGAATGATGTCTTGCAAAAAAATAAACTTTTAGTTGATAAACTCTTAACATCATTCAAACATTACTTGGTCTAATTTGTTCCCTGATCTACCGATAAATTCATGGATACAATGACCTGCTTCCTAAATCCCTTCCAAAATATTTATCATTATTCATCATTTTACCACTCCTTCTTATAGCCAATCTAACCCCCCTACCATTTTTAATGTGGAGGAATCCCCATCCAACATTTGGTATGACCAAACTTTCAACTACCTCAACCTAGGCATTGTTCCTCCCAACCTCTCTAGGAATGCCCACAAAAACTTTGTTTAAAGTACATCTTGTTAAACCATACTAGGGGAAATAATTTAAAAATGTGGTTTTACTGGTCTCCTTATTTGTTGCCTATGCAACCATGAAGCTTCCCATGCCATTTGGAAAACATATGATGGGATCTGTGGGGGACATTTTAGTGGTCTAGCGGTCACTAAATGTATCCTTCACCTTGATTACTATTGGCCCACCCTCAACCAAGATTGTTGTGACTATGCCAAAAAGTGTGTTAAATGTCAAAAACATGATAATTTTCATCATGCATTAGCTAATGGCCTCCAAGTATCTAAGGATTTTTTGCCTTTATCATAATGGGGGCTCGATCTCATTGGGAAAATCAACCCCCATTCTTCGCAGCAGCATAGCTCCATCATCACAGCCACTGAATACTTTACCAAGTGGGTAGAAGTTATTCCTCTTATATCAACTAAAGCAAAGAATATTGTTAACTTTATCAACCATCATATCATTTATCACTTTTGAGTTCCTCATAAGATCATCACCGATAATGGCAAATCCTTCAAAAATAAGCAAGTCCAAGGTTTATGTGATGCATTTATCATCAATTTAAGCTTTTCCTCACCTTATTAACCACAAGCAAATGGATAGGTGAAAGCCTCTAATAAAATACTTAACAAAATACTAACCAAAGTTGTTAGTGCTTCAAGTCAAGATTGGAATTTGCACATCCCATTCACCTTATGGGCCTATCATATTATCATTTGAACCTCTACGGGTGTTACTCCCTTCTCTCTAGTCTTTAGAGTAGAGGTAGTCTTGCCTCTTGAAGTCCAAATTCCCTCTCTTCACATATCTTTGAAAGATCTTATTTATAAAAAAGATTATCATCAACACCATTTATCTCAACTTGAGCTACTTGATGAGCATCGTTTATCAGCCCTTACCCACCTCTATACTTATCAAAAGCATATCAAATGTGCTTATAACAAGCATCTCAAATAATGAGACTTAAATATCAGATATATCATCCTAAAATAAAACCAACATGTGACCAACATGGAGAAGATAAAATGAGGAAAGTTTTCTTTCAATTGGCTTAGACGTTATATCATTACCCATAAGTATGGATCACGAGCTTATCGTTTATCCTATCTCAAAGGCAAACTAGAACCTGAGCCTCTCTATGTCCATTTTTTGGTTAAAGAAGGATCAAGCTCACTCCTTTTGTCTAACTTAAGCTCATCCCTTGATTATGAGATTTTAACCTTCACCCATCTTTCTCCTCTCCTTTTAAGGAAAATTGATTACAACATAGATCCATGTGATTAACCATCACAATCATAGCCTAATCCTAAATGTGGGTACCATGGCTATACCCATAGCATGGTTCTCATGGATACTTTTCATCTCTAACAAGATGGAATCCCATTGTCATTGTCTCTCAAAAACCACACATTTTCATATCATTAACCTTCTTGTATTAAAATTTTGTCTTCATAAAGGTAAACCTCTGAACCTAATTAGACTTGTCTATGTCTAAAAACATTACATCTAGAAATAATTTGGATACCAAAATACTACTCGGGTCAATATATTAAACATTACAGACTATTCCCCAAAAGGACAGCTACCTAAAAATAAAATAAAAATCTTCAAATATAAGGTAGACTACTCCCTTGAAAGACAGCTATCAAGAGCATTAAACAAATCTAATAAGCTTAGACCACTCCCTTAAAGGATGTCTAAGTTAACTTTGTCAAAAGTAGAGCAATTTCTTGGAAGTTTTTTGCATTGATCAGCTTTCTATATACAACAATAAATCAAAAGACCCACTATCACAACAAAATCTAAAGCCACAATCGGTTCTCAAGTAGCAAAATAAGTTAGAAGCCACAATCAGTTTTCACATGTAGAATTCCCACATTGATCAATCTAAATCTAGCATATGGCATGGACTTGTCTATTACCATTCTTATGCCACCTATAGAAGGGGTAAACTAATTCACATGAGGTTATTAGACATATCATCCATTATCCTTCACGCCACCTATCACCCATCTTCCCTTTAGACTATCTATAAATCAGGCAATTTAGAGCTTATTTGACACCCTATGATCAAGAAACCTTTTTTTATCAACTCATGACCACTCATGCGTAATGTTTGAATGGATTATATTCATTAATTCAATCCCACTTCAAGTCTATTTTTAGTCTTTGTCAAAAACAAAACATTGTGCCCTATTCTTATCTTAAGGTGTTTGGTTTATGTTTTCATCATGACTTTTACCATCTAGTGTTGAAACAATAATAATCATTCTTTTTACATTAAGTGAGATTAAAACAACCATAACCATACCAATCATAAAAATTACCATAACATTCATAAGTATCCACATAACCTTAAGCATGATAACATTTAACCAGTGACATCCAATACATTTTGTACATGTTTACAACAAACTATGTAATATTTTATTTTGGGTGTGAGGAGTCACACAGAACATACAAAGTTATCAGACTATCCACACTTTGCCTAAGGCCCCTACATACATTATTTTCCTACCTAAGTACTATGTTGATTATCTAATAAATCTAGATTTGTATTCAGACATCCTTCTACTTGATTTCTCCCTAAACTAACATTCGTAGCATTCCCTTCTCAATAGTTGTTAAAGGGTGTATTATGTTCTCATCTTCCACATTCATCCCCACATATCAAGAATCATATTCCAATCTGGGTCTTTCACCATACTCACCTATCACATTCATTGCATCCCTTTGTTTTAGTTGTTCTATTTGCATAGGTATCACTGGTTGTTACTTCATTACACATCCCATTGGACAATGAGGGTTCCCTCCATAGATAGTTCAAGGATCATGTTCTCTATCCCTGCATCTTATGCAATGAAATTCTCACGTTCTTCATTTATACAAAGATAAGATTTTGGGCTCAAACTTGGGCCATGGGTGCCTTTCCTCTTATTGTTGATCTAACAATACTTCCATTATTGTAACTACATTTTACAATATCTGGTAGATCTTCACATTCACCATATTGATTATTTTGGGTCATGGGGGTTGTTGATTATCTCACCATTGTTTTCCATCTTCAACCTTATGTATTTATCTACACTCTCTGTAACCTACAAAACCAAACAACTCAATGATAAACACTCATCTTTATCATGATTCTTTAAATAGAATACCTTACCATTCTTTCTCACTGACATGAATCTCCATTCCACTGATAGTGAAGGTCATATGATGTCATTGATTCCCTTGAATAGTATTCCCACTTGAAATGGTTATGTATACTTACCTTTTCATATGGACATGTCACCCTTGATCTGATTGGTCATCTAGATAAAGCCATTATGCACCATCATGATATCTTTTTATTTCCCTTATCATCCAATCCACATCCGATGTCTTTCCTTTTTTATTGTCTTGCAGTCCTTATGGTCCTAGTGGTCATTTGCATCATTATCACCTTTAACTTAGTTTATGTAAATTGGCTTCCAACCATGGGCCAATGTAATGAACATGCCTTAAAAACTACCACTATTGTTGGTGGTGATAACTCCCAAATGCTTTCCATTATAGAAGCTCCCCCATTTGATCCAACTATATACCCAATATCCTGGACCACATATCTCCTTGATACTAGGGCCTCTTCTAAGTAGAACCCCAAGTCATCAGTTCTAAGGAATTGAGATAGAGGATGCAGACATGGCTTCCTTTCATCTAGCCTACCCATGCAACTCTTGGGTCAAGCACAGTCCATCCTCTATCACTCACCACACTTTCAATTTTCTAACTCATAGAATTTACTTAGCCATCAAATAAATTATTTTTAGGTCATTAATTCACTACTTCCCTTAAAAATCAACTCATAGTGATGATGACCTTTCACCAAAATGACTATGCAGATCTTGATAGATACAAAACTCCTAAAACTTGACTCATAGTGATAGATGTCATCACTGTACTTATACCCTCACATAATTTTAGAAGGTGCAACCTCCTTAAAAAGATACCTCTTTTTTTATTAACTCCATTGAAGGTCATTTGTGGTGTTTAGCATTGTGTTACCTTCTAATTTATCCTACCTTGCCCATCTGTGTCTCTCATCCTACTAAATGTGGGATCATTATGATAACTATTCACCAATCTACACCATGCACATTCACCATCACCTTCACCAAAACCTAAAACCTCTATTTTACAAAACCTTCTCCATCAGCCCAAACCAACCCATGTGATCCATTTTCCAACACCAATTGAATTACATTGGCCTGATGTCCATCGACTATGTAGGCATTGCTTGACTTCTAAGAGCAGTTTAGCCACTAACAACTAATTACCCTCCCATTTTCCTTCTCATTTACTTTTGTTTCTAACAACACCCTCTTACCTAGGGCATCCTATGTTAGGGAAGCTTTGGATTCTTCCTAGCATCCTTGTATTATAACATCATCTAATAATTCCTCTTCATTTTTCTCCCATTACTGGGAAAACTCCATTGGTCTGAGGTATTTTTGGACTATGTAGGCAACACTCATTTACTGAGGTCAGCTCAGCCACATACTTTACTTAATTTTCCCTTCTCACCTAATATATTTTCCTCCACCTCTCTACCTATCTCCTCACCACCTCCCTCCCTTCAGCTTGTCAATCTCTTTTAACCACTTTTCCAACCTGTCAATCTCTTTTAACACAAGGATTGATAGCCTTTCTCATTGGCCCCTCTTATCTCCCTTAAAGCCACCACCTACTCTACTTAGTTCGCCTTCTTGACACCTTTCCTTGTGCATGCTTCATGGCTCACTTCCACACCCACTTTTTGCATGTTTTTCCTCTCTCTACTTTTTACCAACCTTGCCCCTATCTCCTTTGTCTTCTTTTGCCATCCTCACCATTTCCCCTTATCCTTGGTAATTTGTCACACCCTCTTCATCACTTTCATTTCCTCACCAATTCCACATCATATTATGCATCTTATAATCTTTCTATTTTTTCTATTGTTGCACATTTTCTTTACATGTACCACCATTCTCTATCATTTCACCACTCTTCCCACCTTTCCCATTTTCCATTCTTTTTGTTTGATTTATTTTCATCCATTTTGTCTTATTTTTTTCCTCCACAACTAGTTTCTACCTAGGTATTTATCCTTTGAGAAACCTTCCATAATTTCCTCTTTTATTCATATCAGTTCTTTCCTTTTGCCTTTTGCATTCCCCTTTTCCTCTTTCCATCTCAATACTCACTTGTCTTTTGCATCTGTGTGAGTATTTGTGCTTTATATCCATACTTCAATTCTTCTTTTTTCTTCTTATCAACCCTGATTTTCATCCTTTATCTTCGTCTCATTCTCTTTCATTTTTTTCCACCATCCTCTCCCTTTTCTCCATTTCATTTCATTTTTCTCATCTTGAAGACACTCCTTGTTCTTCTCGACCTTTTTTTTCCTCTTATATGTCCATGCCTAGCTCCTTCCATCTTTCTCCACCTTCATCTTTATATGCAACCTCTTTTTTTATTCACCTATCTCTTCATCCATCTCTTGGTCCACCTTCACCTCATTGCTTGTTCAATCCCCTTTATTTTCTCCCATTCAACCTCCACCACTTTAGAGTGTGGTCACCAGTTGTATAGCTTCTACAAACATCTCCTTGTTTACTTCCTCATGTCCTCTATGCCCTTGCCTTAATGCACAAAATTTGGTTAGGTTTGTTACTTCAAGTGCATCCCTTTTTTCCTTTAATACCATTGCATGTTGAGCCTAGATCCTCTTTTTTGTCCCTCTCCAGCTACTCCCTTCACCCTACTTATCACCTTTTTCCCTTTTAAACCCTCTACCCATTTTGAGCTTATATGATCACAACATATAACATGCTATGGCCGTGAATGTATTCTATTCAATTTTGGTTTACTGTGAGATATATACCGATCTTATGACTCTATAACACAATTTACCACACCTGTAAGCTCATACGACCCACAAGTGAGCATGAGCACCACCATCTATTAGGATATAGATTCCTTCCCCATCTCCTTTGGTCTTGCCTATTTTGAACCCCTTTTTTGGAGATGTTAGAATCAAAACTAAACCCACCTTCAAATAGAAGATTTGGGGTACCCGCATGTGGCTTGTAGTTATACCCTATCACGTGACCTACCTCCCAACCAATAATTTTCCTTGATTCTCCCTACCTAGCCTACATCTTCCTATGCACTTTAATAGCCCTACTTTTTAATCACATTCCACCTAGTAACCTATTATAGGAGTCCCCTCTTCCACCAAACTATTTTCCTCCTTTATCTCTTTTAGACCTATTTCTCCCACCTTCCTTGTCAATCCCCAATCTGTCTGTCTTCATACATTCTTCTTCTATTTTCCCTCTCAATTTTCCATTTATACCATTTATTTTCCTTATTATTTTAACCTACTGCCTCATTTAATTAATATTATTATTATTATTCACCTCACTCCATATTCCAAAACCCTTCAAAGTCTTTCTCTGAATTCCCTCAAAACTCAACACTTACTTATTTTGGACCCCACTAGCTCCAGGGTCAAAGGTTTGAATCTTTATCACTTCTCATTTACCCACTATGCTACTTTGCTTCCCTGAATCATTGAATAATACCCTCCCATAACTTGTTAATGACATTTTTGTGGAGTGTGCACAATGTAGGCTTATTTGGATGGTGATGAAAGAACATGTCAGTTCACCATGGAAATTTGAGTAGTGCTAAATTTTCTAAAGCATGGTAAAGCATATTTCTCCCTTTTTTTTAAAAAGGTGGTAGAAATTTCATGCTTAAACCTGCTTATCCATGGTTATAGATTTTTTTTGCAAAGTTGAAGCAATCATCTAATTAACTTCTACGTAATCTCATCTACCATTTCTACCAAACCAATTAGAAAACGATTTGATAGCCATCTTTTTCACCATTTGGAGTTTCCCTTTCTCCAACATCCTTCAACAGGACCTAACTCCATGATACATCAAATTGGGACAACCAAGTTAACCAACACTCCTCACCTTAGAAGAACTACATTAGGCTTGAAGTTTATTTTAGACATTATGTCCATAGAACTATGTAGGTAGTGTCCACTTGCCTAGTGCATATGGAGTCCACTCGGCCATACCATTCCAACAAACCAACCCACTTTCCCACATCCACCTCAACATTGGCCATTTTTTACTTGACCTCTTCACATTTTTTGTGATGACCTTGCCTTGGTCCTTTTGACTGCACTAACTATGCTTGGTGTGTTACACTTTTTATACCCCACCTCATGTGTAACCAAACCATTTATATTATTCTACAATAGAAATTCATACCCTAGATACCTATGAACAACACCAACCTTGTCTAGATGACATGATAGGCTTAATCTGATCAACTATGACTAACATTATGGATCAATTACCATGTTGTATGTGTTGACGAATTTTGACTTTTAGGTCAAAATAGGGCACCCCTAACAAAAAAACACTTTTAGGCATATAAGGGGGTATAATATGTTACCATAAGGTGTTTCATAGGTCAATTAGTGTCAATTTATGTTGTACTAGCTTTGGTTAAGTGTTTTCTAGGTCCATTTATCATTCTAAGTCTTTTTAAGGGGTCAAAATGGTACATTTAATGATTTATATGGGTTTATTGGGAAATGTGAAAGTTTAAAAAAGTTTAATCATGTAAAATGTGTCTCATGAGGTCTATAATAACTGTCAGTAACAAAAAAATTTAGGTTGTTCAAATAAAAGGCAATTTTCTTAGCCAAAGACAGAAAAATGGGCACTTGTATAGCTTCCTTGGGAAGTGTACCACTTGGAAAACATGGTGGTGTGACTATTCACCTCTCCCAAGGTCATATACATGTTTTTACTTCATATATTACATTTAAAAAATTATCTATAACTCATTTCTCTCGTTTTCCATTGGCAAGCTAAGGAAGGGCAAGTTCAAACACTCACTATGGAAGCTACAGGTGGATTCAAGAAGAATTCTTATATGGGTGGATTTTAATTTAATTTAACTTAATTTTAATAAAATAACTTTCATATTTGTGCTCCTCCATGAAAAATTAGTTACACACTAGGCAGCTTTTTATAAAATTGCATTCAAGAGGGGTGTGGTTGTGCATTTGTTTCTTGTTTTTAGGAGTCCATGGAGCTATGTGAGTTTTATGGAGTGTTTTTTAGGTTTTAATATTCCATATCCATGATATTTAAAACACCCAACACTTCCTCTCTCAATTCCCTTGAAGGATATTTCCAAATTTTGCTTATTTCTCAAGTTGGTTACTTTAGGGATGTAATATGGGTTTTCCCAACATGGAAGGGGATCCATGGTGATGTTAATGATATTAGAATAATGTTTTAAAATTTCATTCATTGAATTCTCTTTTTATAAATAAAATCAATTTAACACCCCTTCAAGTCAAATTGTCCATCTTTTCCCTGATTCACTGCCTAGTCAATTCACAGTCAGCTTCCAAGAGGTTATACGAAGGTGTAAATCATGAAATACATGGTGAGATTCATCTTAAGGTCATAAAATTCATAAAATAGTATTATATTTCATGCCATGGAGTTAAATAAGCTAACCAAGTGGAATTTTCCTTCAAAATAATGATTGGACTATTTTGGTCTCTCAGCCCCTAAATGGACCAAACAAAGATCCCAGAGCTTTTTTAGGATAGTATATGCCAAAAAAATAGTGTTTTTGGAGGATCATTATTTATTCACATTGTATCAATATCCACCTAAAAAAATTATGCCAATTTTTATAAGTAGAGGGTAAGTGGAAGATGGTCATTAAGACCCTTAAAAGTTGTAAAAAACCACTGAATTGTGACAGTGACCACCTACAGGGTATGGATGAAAAAGTGACTTGTAATCCATGTTGATAGTTTTAGTTTATGACATCAAGTTGAAACCATTACAAATGATTAAAAAGGACTATAATTGGCTAACATGATAGAGATAAATATATTTTTTATGTTTTGATCCCCTAAGAACCCTCCCATGTCTGTACACAGGCTTGGGAAGGGTCATCTACAACAGACTTTGGTAAGATTTTGTCTCAATTAGGATAATAGTAACTAAATTTGAGGTTTAAAGTGAAGGTGGATAATTTAAGGACACTAGTCTTAAATTGAATTTTTTCATTGACAACAAAATGACCTAAGGGATCTCAAACTAACCTGCAGGTAGCCCTAGAACTCATAAAAACAGCCATGTGGGGTACACTGGCAGTGAGGTAGAAGTTTGGAGTTTGAACTTGTTTTGGTGTTATTAAATTGTATGTAAGTGAAATTAGTGATAAATTATCTCAATAAACTCATGATAAACATAAAAAACCATTTACAAAGCCTAAATATTGCCAAGATGCACACTTACAAGGGTAAAACATGATTGTTATAGTCAGGGCAGTGGCATCCCAGTTGAAGATATTGAGTATGAATTGGTATGTATTGAAGGTTTATAAAGTATAAAAAGTATTATTATGGTATTATGAACTAAGTAACATTGAGTAGAAGGTACACAAGCATAAACTAAGCTCAAATCATCACCTACAACCAGCACCTATAGGCCTGTCTCAGTCCTCTATGAATAGAGTCCTAGTTTTGAGAGTAAGAGATGAACTAATGCAAAGGATGGAGCTTAACTTGGTAAAATTATGTATGGAAACCTATATTATCTTTTAAACATTATATAAGGTGTATGTTATGTCCTTAAATCATGAAATAAACTCAAAACAACCTACATCTAGGCCTGAATAATGGTTCTTATAAGCAATCAAAGACCTAGTCTAGGTTTCAAAGAGCAAAACAAAAGTGTTTTAGGGGATAATAGGATTTAATATTGATTTAATAGGTTTTTATAGGCATTTATGATCCCTATATGGTCTAACCAAGCTCAAATAAACCCCTAAAATCTCTAAACCCAACCTATACCCTGCATACAGCCTGCCTAGAGAAGGTCTACCTTAGAAATGGTGACAGTTAGGTGACCAAACCTTGAAATTAAAGAATAAAAATTGGTATAGAGTACCATTTATAGGTTAGAAACATATTCCAATAATTTTTTTTGTGAAACAAATAGGGAAACATACCTCTATTCTATCTTAGAATAGGGGTAGTTTTCTCAAGCAAAACCCAGACAGTTTGTGAGAAAATAGGTGGAATGGGTGACCAAAATGAAAAGTGAGATCAAAGGATGATTTTAATAGCTTAAAAACACTAAGGGAGACATGATAAATCAACCTATAGGGTCTGATATCAAACAATATGCTTTAACAAAGAAGGGTTACAGTCATGTGTGAAGGAAACCCTTAGGACTACAAGCCAAGTTGAGGGTCATTAATGTTTTTGGCCTTGTTCATGCTTTCCATTTGGATAATTAATTATTTTAGAGGTAAATTTGAGTTGAATAATCCATCAGGAGGCAAAGGAAACCATTAGAGGGTCAAATTGAGTATCAAATGACAGGCAGACATATTGGTAAGGTTTAGGCCTAAGGCCAAATAGGGGTAAAGTTTCATTTTTAGATCTTAAGGAGATATTCTAATGGTTAAAACATGTTTATTGGATGCATATATAGGTGTATGAATCAGTTTGTTACAATAAAATCCATTAAGAATCCATTTTGGGCTTGAAAACTTTCATAGGTCTCATAGAATGCACAAGAAGAGCTTGACTGCCAAGATGAAATGTTCATAACTTGCATGACCATTTGCATGGGACATTTACGAATTTGGAGAAGGTGGATAAGGTCCTTGAGGAGCCATTAGTTTCATTTGGAATGGATTATAAATTTCAATCTTCCTGAACAAATGTTAAGAGGGCTATTAACTCCAAAACCCTCTTAAACCCTATTTTGAGATGTGATGGTGAAAATCAAGCTATAAGTGCCTCCATATGGATGAATTTGACCATGAGTGCTGAAGATAAGTTTTTTCCAACTCCATAAGGATTAGAGTCATTGGATTATATTGTATGAACCTATATGAAATAGGGGAAAATAGGACTTATTTTGACTATTTTTTGTGTTTTTCAAGCTTGGGAAGGTTTCAAGACACCAAATCACTTTTGGAGGGAATATTAGGACTTTTTATAAGTCATGGTCATTATATTAGGTTTTTAAACTCCTATGTGTGCTTACCAACTCTCTCTTTTTAGCTAGTCTAGTGATCCAGCTAGGGAAGACTTGGAGAAAATGGTAAATCTTCATTTATAAAGCCTTTAAAGGTTTGTTTCTTGTAATTTATGCCATGGACACTTGAAATAAATGCCTTTAATCTTCTTTTATTGATCATATTTTAGGTTTGAAAAAAATTTAAGTGCTAAGTGTGAGAGGTGAAGGGAAAAGGGATATTTTGAGATTGCCAAGGATGATTATGCATGGATAGATGATCATGAGTGGTCTAATACCTCACCAATGCATGTATGGACCTACTAGTAACCCCTCCTAATTATAACCATTATCATATTTAATTATTTGTACTTACAAGGTAGCTTTGGAAAGCCAATTGTTAAGGATAGTTTTTTATGCATGGAAAGGAGTTTCTAAATAATTTTTCAAGTCATAAATGATTTCAAATGACCTTTTTAAATCTTGAAACTACATATCTCACCCCATCTCTCTCTCTCATGCATTTTTAATTGATCTTCACCTTGGTGGCACATGTCCTTGTGCCTCCTTAACTTCTCTTCTCTCTTTCTTCTTCCAAGTTCTATAAATTGAGCCTTCTTGGCCATTGTATGCATATCTCCACTTCGGTATGGTGAAGCCCTACAAAAAAATTCCTTGAATCAATAAAGATAGTTATTTTTTACCTCATTAAATAATTTTCTAAGTGTATGTGATGGTTGTGGTCTTGTGCAAGTGTATCTTAGCTTACCTTCACATGTCAACTTTCTTAGTACCTTATGAGTTCAAAGACTTCTCTTTGTAGGTCAAAAAGAAGTGTCAAATGGATTTATAGGTGTATTGAATATCTCATTCAATAGTGTGTCTTAGAATGCCTATTGTCTAAGTCTTTCTAGCCTAAGCTAATTCTAAGACCCCATGTTGAAACATTGATGCAAGAAGGAAAGTTGTCATTGGATTGAGTGTATATTAGGCTTCTCTTGGTTTAAAGTGCATGTCAAAGAGTGTGAGTAGATAAAACATTTGGTGTATCACCTCTGATAGAGTATGTTTACTTTTATTCATCCTTAACCCTTTTCAACCCCCCAAGTGTTAGTAGTAGGATATGTGCTTTAGTGATGCATCAAGGGGAGCTAGCCCCTAATCTAGAGATCCACCTCCTAACAGGGATACACATAGCCCTAAGGTGGTTCCATTATCTCACTTTAATGAGGGGAAGCTTGTCCCATCTCCTCATTAGGTTCAAGTTCAAGTGACAACAATTTTTGGCATGCCCAATGGGACCCTTGTTCCAACAATTAGAGGATTTTTGGTGTTGTCCTTACACACATCAGCCTTGAGAGGCACTTTTCCAAAAATCAATGGTGAGTCTAAAGTTAAATCAACTAGTTTAGCATCTAGGTATTCCATTCTAGAGGTTGTTGTTAGCTTTCTCTATGTCTTGGTTTCCAAATGAAGGTTTCATGACTAATCTTGATGTTGAGTTTTGCCCTCTACAAGTTGGTGAAACATTGCAAGCTTTGCCTCTTCCTCCTCAATTTGATCAAGTAATTGGTTAACCTATTTATGATCCTTATCAATCTTGTTTTGATCCTTATCAATTCCAATATGACCTTCATCAGCTCTAATATGACCTTAGTCAGTCCTATAACCCTTCTTTTTCCTTCCCTCATAGGCATCATCAAGATGTTGGGCAATCCTATGGGAATGGTTATCAAGAAGCACCTTTCTACCAGCCCCAATATGAGCCTCATCCTTCATGTTTTTATTCCTATCATCCTCAAGCATATTCATACCAGCCTTTTCAAATTAAAGAAGAATTTCCCATGAACTATACACAAGGCCATCATTGGCAAAGCGAGATTCCTACTCATGTAAATGTCATTCCTTCAAATCAGCCCAAGAATTCACTTCTGTATGAGCTCACTAGTGCTTTTATCTTCAAGAAGCCCATTCATAATACCCTTCCTTCATCCCACACTCCATATCTAATCCCCTCACTTTCCACTACCTTTCATACTCTAGCTCCTTCACCCCAAATCCGTGAACCTATCCATCAATCCTCCACTTCATTCCTTCTCAAGGAGGAACCTATTTTGAGAGAGGAAAGTGAAGAAGAGAAAATATAATTTATGGCTAATCAAGAGGCTCTCATGACTGATAATGAGGATGAGATCATCCTAGATACTCCCTTTGATGAGCATGAGGTGGAAGGCATCATCAAATATGGAGAACATATTCAAATCATTTCTCAAGAAGGGACTGTTCTAGAAAGGTTTCATGAGACTAAGGTTGAAGAAGTGGCTTTTGAAGGTGGTATGGTTCAAGGAGAAGACATAGGTCACACCTACATGTAAATTTTCTAAGAATATGAAGATGATATTGACAAGCTTAACTTGTCAATGTTGGATGATGAAGAATGTAAGTGTGGTGAGCTCTCTTCCCCCTTGTTTGATGAACCTTCCTTTGGCTTCGATGAAGATAGTGACCAGGCCATGGGACCTAAGTTTAATGAGGTTAAAGAGCATGTTGTTGAGCAGCTAGAGACCTTTGTTTTTTAGAAAGAAGGAGATAAATTAGGTTGGTGTGATAGAGGCATTGGAGAGGGAGATCTTGAACAAGAAAATGATGATTTTTGGGATAAACTAGAAGAATTTTGTCTCAACTCAAGCATCATACCAACCACCCTTCCTCAAGAAAGTCATGAGGAATCTAGAGATAAGTTTTAAAATCCCCTTAAAGATATATAAAAGTATGAGTTGGTCTAAGATACCTACCAAGAAGTACATGAACAAAATGAGCCTTATAATGATGAGATTGTAGCCTTTGATGCATTTATGGACTACACTAGCATGAAGGACCAGCATGAGACATGTTTCAAGCAGCAATATGAGTACATGAATTTTGAAGACATGTTTTAATCTAATCCATTTGAACACATGCCAATCAAGTTGGCAAGCAAAAAGGATGAGTCACCAAGCTCCTATTTCAACAAACTACTTGGTTACCACCATGAGGTTCCTAGTCATGAAGGAGACCTAAGAAGCTTCCCCTTTGATCTAGGAGGGGGAAAAACATATCAGGTTATGTGTACATATTATTTTGATTTCATTTGTTTCTTATTTTCCCCTATGTGCTTAGTAGCACAAGTGTGTTTGCTTTGGTCTTTATGTGTGTTGTTCTTTCCCTTTGTGTGGTTGAGGTAACAACTAGTTGTCTTTTTGATCAAAGGTTTGAGTCAATGGTCAAAGTATATTATTTATCTTAGTCCTTAGATGAATACATAATCCTAATGGTTTGATAAGGCTACTAGTCTAGTTAGTATAGCAGGCATACTACCCCTATGAGTCATCAACTTGTTGACCAATTTTGAATTTTAGGTCAAAATAAGGAAACCATAGTTAAAAAATTCACTTTTAGGCATATAAGTGGGTATAATATGTTTCCATAAGGTGTTTCATAGGTCAATTAGTGTCAATTTATTTTTTACTAGTTTTTGTTAAGTGTTCTCTAGGTCCATTTGTCATTCTAAGTCTTTTTAAGGGGTTATAGGTTTATTGGGAAATTTAAAAGTGTAAAAAAATTTAATCACATTCCATGTGTCCTAGGAGGTATATAATAACTATCACTAATTGAAAATTGTAGGTTGTTCAGATAAAATGTAGTTTTCTTGGCCAAAGAGAGAGAAATGGGCACTTATACAACTTCCTTGGGAAGTGTGACACTTTTGAAACATGGTGGTGTGACTCTTAACCTCCATAAAAGTCATATCTAAGTTTGTATTACTTATATTTCATAAAAAAATTCATTTGCAACTCATTTTTCTCCTTTTTCCATTGGCAAGCTAAGGAAGGGCAAGTTCAAACACTCATTATGGAAGCTACAAGTGGAGTTAAGAATAATTATTTTGGGGGTATATTTTAAATTTATTGAACTTAATTTTAATAACAATAACTCTTATATTTTTGGATCCTCCTTCATTAACAATCAATTACACTCTAGGCAGCTTTTTATGAAATTACATTCAAGAGGCGTATGGTTGTGCATTTGTTTCTTATTTTCAAGAATCCATGGATCTATGTGAGTTTTATGGAGTTTTTTTAGGTTGAAATATTCCCTCTCCATGATATATACAACACCCAACACTTCCTCTCTCAATTTCTTTGAAGGAGATTTCCAAATTTTGTTTGTTTCTCAAGTTGGTTGCTTCAGGTGTATAATCTGGGTTTTCCCAATGTGGAAGGGGATCCATGGTGATGCTAATGATATTTTAATAATGTTTTAAAATGTTATTAATTGAATTATCTTTGGATAAATCAAATCAATTTAACACCCCTTCAAGGTAAATTGTCCATCTTTTCCTTTATTCACTGCCTAGTCAATTCACAGTCAGCTTCCACAGGGTTTCCAAGAGGTTGTGTGGAGGTGTAAATCATGAAATACATGGTGGACTTAATATGAAGTCCTAACATTACTAAAAGGGTCTTATATTTCATTTAATGGAGGTTAAGATGCTATCCAAGTGGAATTTTCCTTCAAAAGAATGATTGGATTATTTTGGCCTCTCAGTCCCTAAATGGACCAAACAGAGATCCTAGAGCTTCTTTGGGATAGTATATGCCAAGAAAATGGTGGTTTTGAAGGATAATTATTTTTTTTCCTTGTATCCCTATCCACCTAAAATAATTATTCCAATTTTTAGAATCAGAGGGTAAGTGTAATATGGTCATTAAGACCCTTAAAATTTGAAAAAAACCATTGAATTATGGCAGTGACCACCTACAAGGTATGGATGAAAAAGTGACTTGTACTCCATGTTGATGGTTTTAGTTTATTACATAAAGTTGAAACCATTAAAAATGATTCCAAAGTAATCTCCTATGCCAATTTGATATATATAAAATGAATTTTGATGTTTTGATCCCCTAAAAACCCTCCTCTATCTGTATATAGGCCTGGAAAGGGTCATCTACATTAGACTTTGGTAAGATTTTATCTCAATTAGGATAATAGTAACTAAATTAGAGGTTTAAAGTGAATTTGGATAGTTTAAGTACACTATTCTTAAATTTAATTTTGTTATTTTCAACAACATGACCTAAGGGATATCAAACTAACCTATAGATAGCCCTAGAACTCATAAACATAGCCATGTGGGGTACACTAGCAGTGAGGTAGAAGTTTGGAGTTTAAAATTGGTTTGGTGTTATTATAGTGGATTAAATTTAAATGATTTATAATTTATCTCAATAAACTCATGAAAAACCTAAACACACCATCTATAAATCCTAAATCTTGATAAGATGCACACTTACAAGGGTAAAACATGACCTATTACAATCAGGGTAGTGGCATCCCAATTGAGGATCTTGAGTATGAACTAGTATGATTTGAAGGTTTCTAAGGAATATGAAGTATTATAATGGTATTATTACCTAATTAACATTTAATATAAGTTACACAAGCATAAATTAAGTTTAGACCATCACCTACAGCAAGCACTTATAGGCCTATCTCAGTCCTCTATGAACAAAGTCCTAGTTTTGAGAGTAAGAGATGAACTGATGCAAGGGATGGAGATTAACTTGGTAAAATGAATTATTTAAACATATATGATCCTATTATAATTATATAATGTGTATATTGTGTCCTTAAATCATGAAACAAACTCAAAACAACCTACAGCTAGCCCTGAATAGTGGTTCTCCTTATAAGTAGTCAAAGACCTAATCTAGGTTTCAAAGAGCCAAAAAAAGTGTTTTAGGGGATAATATGATTATATATGGTTTTAATATGTTTTTATATCATTTATTATCCCTATATTTCCTAACCAAGCTCAAATAAACCCATAAAATCTCCAAACCCAGCTTGTACCCTACATACAACCTGCCTAGAGAAGGTTTACCTTAGAAATGGTGATAGTTAGGTGACCAAATCTTGGATTTAAATGATAAAAAATGGTAAAGAGTACCCTTGATAGTTCATAAATATCTTATAATAATTTTTTTTGTGAAAAAAACAAGGCAACATGCCCATGTTCTATCTTAGAACAAGGGCAGTTTTCTCATGCAAAACCTAGACAGTTTGTGAGAAAATAGGTGGAATGGGTGACAAAATGGAAAATTGAGATAAAAGTATGATTTTCATAGCTATAAAACACCAAGGGAGACATGATAAATCAATATATAGGTATTTATGGCAAACAATATGCTCTGACCAAGAAGGGTTATAGTCATGTGTGAAGGAAACCCTTAGGACTACAAGCCAAGTTGAGGGTCATGAATATTTTTGGCCTTGTTCATGTTTTGAATTTGGTTAATTCATGATTTAAAAGGTAAATTATAGGTTTTTAATCCATTAGGAAGAAAAGGAAACCATTGGAGGGTCATATTGAGTCTCAAATGGTAGGCAAACCTATTGGCAAAGTCTAGGCCTAAGGCCAAATACGGGTAAGGTTTCATTTTTAGATCTTGAGGAGATATTCTAATGGTTTAAAAATATTTATGGGATGCATATATAGGTTTATGAACTAGTGGATTTCAATAAAATCCTTTAAGAATCCATTTTGGGCTTGAAATTTTTCATAGGTCTCATAGAATACACAAGAAGAGCTTGAATGCCAAGATGGAATGTTTGTAACTTCCATGACCATTTGCATGGGACCTTTAGGTATTTGGAGAAGGTGGAGAAGATCCTTGAGGATCCCTTCATTACATTTGGAAGGGATTCTATTGTGTCATCTTCATGAACAAATGTTAAGAGGGCTAGTGACTCCAAAACCCTCTTAAACCTTATTTTGAGACCTGATGGTGAAAATCAAGCTAGAAGTGCCTCTAGATATTTGACCATGAGTGATGAACATAAGTTGCTTCCAAATCCATGAGGAGTAGATCCATGGGATTATATTTTATGGACCTATATGAAATAGGGAAAAATAGGGCTTATTTTGACTTTTTTTGTGTTTTGTAGGCTTGGAAAGGTTTCAAGACACTAAATCACTTTTGGAGGGAAAATTAGGAATTTTTATAAGTCCTCATGGTCATTGGATCAAGTTTATAAACTCTTAAGTGTGCCTACCAGCTCTCTCTTTTTAGCCAGTCCAGTGAGCTAGCTAGGGAAGACTTGGAGAAAATGGTGAATCTTCATTTAGAAAGCCTTTTAAGGTTTGTTTCATGTAATTGATGCCATGGTCACTTGGAACACATGATTTTCATCTTCTTTTATGGATCATATTTTATCTTTGAAGAGTTTTTAAGTGCCAAGTGTGAGAGGTAAAGGGAAAAGTGTTATTTTGAGACTGCCAAGGATGATTATGCATGACCAGATGATCATGAGTGGTCTAGGACTTAACCAATGCATGTGTGGACCTACTAGTAACCCTTCCTAATCATAACCATCATCATATTTGATCAATTATAGTTACAAGATAGTTTTAGAAGGCTAATTGTTAAGGATAGTTTTTTATGCATGGAAAGGAGTTTCTAAACCATTTTTATGTCATAAATGATTTCAAATGACATTTTTAACTCCTAAAACTACATAACTCACCCCATCTCTCTCTCATGCATTTGTAATTGATCTTCACATTAGTGACACATGTCCTTATGCCTCTTCAACTTCTCTTCTCTCTCTCTTTTTTCAAGTTCTATAAATTGAGCCTTCTTGGCCATTGTATGCATCTCTCCACTTGGGTATGGTGAAGCCTTGTCAAAAAAATTCCTTGAATCAATAAATATATTTATTTTTTACCTCATTTAATAATTCTTTAAGTGTATGTGATGGTTGTGGTCTTGTGCAAGTGTATATTAGCTTACTTTCACATGTCAACTTTCTTAGTACCTTATGAGTTCAAATACTTCTCTTTGCATGTCAGCAAGAAGTATCAAATGGATTTACAGGTGTAGTGAATATCTCATTCAATAGTGTGTCGTAGAATGCCTATTGTCTAAGTCTTCATAGCCTAAGCCAATTATAAGACCCTGTGTTGAAACATTGATGCAAGAAAGAAGGCTATTATTGGATGGAGTGTATGTTAGGCTTCTCTTGGTTTAAAGCGCATGTCAAAGAGTGTGAGTAGAGAAAATATTTGGTGTGTCACCTCCCATATAGTAGGTTTACTTTCATCATCCTTAACCCTTTTCAACACCCCAAGTGTTAGTAGTAGGATATGTGCTTTAGTGATGCATCAAGGGGAACTAGCCCCTAATCTAGAGATCCACCTCCTAATAGGGATACCCATAGCCTTGAGGTGGTTCCATTGTCTCACTTGAATGAGGATAAGCTTCTCCCATCTCCTCATTAGGTGTAACTTCAAGTGACAATATTATGTCCATCTAGAATTTGACCTTTTTATTAACATTGGCTATTTTTGTCTTTGCAAAATCTTGACTATGATGCTTAGTCACCTTTTGTGAACCCACTGGCATTTCACATGCCTAACTACCTTATGGCACCACCTCCTTCCTCCCCACCAACTACTTATAAAACCTGCCCCTAATTCAGCCTTTCCTCATTGACTCTCAATTTGAGGGGGAACACCTTCTCCCATAATTGAGGCACCCTAACCTTTAATCAATTGATTTGTTTTTATTTCCCAACTTGTTAATTCAAAGATGCATAACAAAAAGGGGCAAAATTTAGACACTATAAAACTACACACTTATAGTTTTTTATGACTAAATACCTCAAGACCTACTAAAAACCCCTTAAACCTTCTTAACCCTTAACCAACCTGATCCAAAACTCAGAATTTTTGGTTGACAAAGATTGTAATAGCACAGAAACAACACAATAATAATGAATTCTCTGAGAAGAGACATCATATTACTTACAGATCGCAATACAAATATAGGCTTATCTCTGTGAAGAGATGTCTTGCCAAAACATACGATTAGCTCTGAGAAGAGATGTCGTATTACTTACAGATCACAATACAAATATAGGCTTATCTCTGGGAAGAGATGTCTTGCCAAAACATACGATTATCTCTGAGAAGAGATATCTTGCCAAAACATACGATTATCTCTGAGAAGAGATGTTTGTCTTTCCCTTTCAGGTTACAATATATTTATACATATTCTTAAAGGCCACCTTAGGGGATTGTGTGGCTCAAGGAATTAACGGTGATGACTGAACAATATGACGCTCGAGGATATAATCACTCGCAGCATTAAAAAAATACAATGCGCGAGGATATAATCACTTGCAACATTGAAATAATGCAATGCTCGAGGATATGATCACTCGAGGACCAAACAAAATGAAAACAATACAACAGTCGAGGAGCTGACTGCCACCAAGGACAAAATGAAATGAAACAATACAAACATCAAGGAGTTGACTACCACCTAACTGCCACCAAATGGTCATCGAAGGGTCCTCAAATTGTTGCCCAAATCATTCCTCCTTCCTTGAAAAACAATGGTCCCAATTGCGTCACCATTCCCCATCAGGTGTGGTAGTTGTGTCTTGATTTGATTCCCAATGCACACTTGGAAGGGACTATGGTTTATGGAACTGTGCAGGGCCTAATTTTTCACCATTTTTGTCTGACCATCAGTCTGTGGATGGAAGGCTGTGAACTTCTTCAGGGTAGTATGTATTTGCTTTTGTTGTTGTGTTGTCAGGGCTGTAACATTAGCCCTTTTGGATTCCTCTGGCTTGACCACCATGAAAACAAATTTCTTGGCACTAAGCAAAGAGATAGATGTGGAAGGCGGTACTTCTAGTACCCTATAGCCGTGTTCTAAGAGTGAGAGTGATATGTCTAGTTCTTGATTCATATATACCATGTCGATCATACATGAATGGCTGACCAAAGAGTACATCACAAACATCTAGATTGACCACATCACATAAGACCTCATCTTGGAAAGGTTGTATTGCATATGAGAGAAGACATTGGTGGGTGACACGGAGGTCTCTCCCTGGGCTCAACCATCCAATACTATATGGTTTTGGGTGAGGCTTCATGGACAGATTTAGGCTTTTCACAACATTAGTAGAGATTAAATTCTTTTAACTTCTACTATCAAGAATGAAATGTAGAGGCTTACCTTTCACCCATAACTTAGAGTGAAATAACATTTCCTTGTCATCTAGCATCTCATCATGTGTCTGTGATGAAGCTACAATGGCTTCAGGATCAGCATCTATAATTTCTTCTTTAGCCTCTTTGACTGCAGGGTCTGTATGAGGTAGAGCAGTAGATGTTGTGGATGGTGACTCAGAAAGCAGTGATTTGATAGCTCGACATTCTTCTTTGGAGTCAGTTCCAGATTTGTGATAACCACACCACTTCTCGGTCTTTCCTTCCTTTTTCTTCCAATTTTGGCCTCGTGTTTGACCTTCCTTGTCACTTTTCCCTTTTGAAGGTTGATTCTTCCTGCCATGCTTCTGTTCAATCTTCACTGCAAATTTATATGCCTCATTGAGGGTTTCCAAATTGAAGAGTTCCATTTCCCCCTGGATGTACCATTGTATTCCACCATGATATTTGAGAGTTTTATGTTTCTCACTATCTTCAATGCCCAGTCTTATAGACAAAGAATGAAAAGTGTCTGTGTAATCTTGCACAGATTGGTCCTTTCCTTGGTGGAGTTGTTGCCACTGTATGTATAGATCATCATACGTGCCAAGGGGATAGTATTCTTCTTTTACTACTTTCATAAAATCATCCCAAGTGGGTTCCACCCTAAGGCCAATGATATCCGAATTGAACCTCTTTTTGTATACTTCCCACCAATTTTTCATGGGCAATGATGATTTCAAAAGAGCAAAATTGATCTTTTCTCCATCAGTGAACTTATTTATCGAGAATTAGGATGACAGTTGGTCCAACCAATTTTCTACTGCATCAGCATTGATTTTGCCTTCAAATGTGGGAATATCAAAATTTACCTGAACCTTGAAGGGTGTTGGGGCACTGAAAGGAAACTCCCTTGATGAGGAGCCTGATTGTGTAGGTGTAGAGCCAGAATTTCCCATCGAAAGTGTTTGAAGAATTTGAGCAAATTGTTGGAGCATCTGCGCTTGTTGCCGCTAGAGGGCTTCATTCACCATTTCCTTGAAAGGATCAGATGTCTCGATGTTATCCACCATTTGAGGTCATTTGGGGCGCACAGGTGGAGCATTTGGAAGCTCTATCACTTCCCACCCAAGTTTCCTATATCCTGACCTCATCCTCAAGAACATACACTCTCAAGACAAACCACTCTGATACCACTGATCCAAAACTCAGAAGTTTTGGTTGACAAAGATTGCAATAGCATAGAAATAACACAATAACAATGAATTCTCTGAGAAGAGACGTCATATTACTTACAAATCACAATACAAATATAGGCTTATCTCTGGGAAGAGATGTCTTGCCAAAACATACGATTAGCTCTAAGAAGAGATGTCATATTACTTACAGATTGCAATACAAATATAGGCTTATCTCTGGGAAGAGATGTCTTGCCAAAACATACGATTATCTTTGAGAAGAGATGTCTTGCCAAAACATATGATTATATCTAAGAAGAGATGTCTGTCTTTCCCTTTTGGGTTATAATACATTTGTACATATTCTTGAAGGTCACCTCAGGGGATTGTGTGGCTCAAGGAATTAACGGTGACGACTGAACAATATGACACTCAAGGATATAATCACTCGCAGCATTAAAACAATACAATGCTTGAGGATATAATCACTTGCAGCATTGAAATAATGTAATGCTCAAGGATATGATCGCTCGAGGACCAAAACAAAATGAAAACAATACAATAGTCGAGGAGCTGACTGCCACCTAACTGCCACTGGGGACAAAATGAAATGAAATAATACAAAATTCAAGGAGTTGACTACCACCTAACTGCCACCGAATGGTCACCAAAGGGTCCTAAAATTGTTGTCCAGATCACAACCCCTCTTAACTTAACCAAATCACTATCCTTCTATTTATATAGTACTATTCAAAAATACTATTTGAAAATACTATTCAAAAGTATAATTCACTATCACTATTCACTATGGGACCCACTATCACTATTCATGATGACATGGCAAGTGATATGGCAAGTGACATAGAAAGTGATTTGGGAGGTGATATGACAAGTGACATGGCTTGATGTGGGACATCATACCCCACCTAAGACCTTTTCCCAAGGTGCTTAATGACCTCATTTAAGCATCACAAGGGGGCCCCCTTGAAATATGGTGAATTTCCTCTTAAGAGGCCATCATTCAACATGTATTTTATCTTCCCACATGGAAAATGACACCACATTTTATGGGGCATATCTTTAAGTGCTTGGATAAAGACAAGAAAGGGTGGTGAAAAGTCTTTTAGCCTCATTTAATGTGCACAATTCCCATTCAAAATTGGACTCATGTGCAAGGTGGGAGACACACCAACCTAAATGGGAGACCCATGATCAAGGTGAGAATCCCACCACCCTCATATTTTGACTCATTCATGTACCCACATGGAAAATAGTGCCATATTTTGTGGATCATCTCTTTAAGTTCTTGGATGAAGACAAGAAAGGGTGGTGAAAAGTCTTTTAGCCTGATTTAGGCCCATGTGCATGATTTCTATTCAAAATTAGACTCATGCGCAAGGTGGGAGACACACCAACCCAAATTGGAGACCCATGATCAAGGTGGGAATCCCACCACCCTCATCTTTTGACTCATTTATGCACCACATGGGGAATGATGCCATCCTTCTACTATTCCCTTTTTTGGCATGGTTCTTGACAACAAATGCTATAAATACCCCCCTCTCATTCACCCAAGGTTAAGTTGGAAGTTAGTATTTGGTTATTAACATCTTGTTTCAGGTATTTTAAAGAGGTCATCATTTTAGAGTTCATCCACATCTTGGAGGAAAATAATTTAAAGCAATGAAGCTCTACCAAAATTTCCACGTGATTCTTTCATCACATCATCAACAACATCGACCATATCAACAAGCCTCAAGGTAACCTTATTTGGTTTTTTTTTAATTTTAGTTATTTACTTAAGTCCTTATTTTTTTTACCTTGACCTTTACCCCTTAATCCACTTTCCATCTTAATCCATTGAGCTCCTTTACCACCTTTTCCATTGTAATTACATCTACCTCCTTTGCCCTCTTTGCACCTTTGCCACCTTCACCCTCTTTGCCCCTTCATCCTCTCGCTACCCTAGTTACTTGTTGTTTTATCTTTTTCAAACATTCATCCCTCTCATTTTAGTATCTCAATCAACCCCAACCAAACCATTCTTTTTAACCTTATCAAATTACCAAACCCAAAACCACAACCTTGCCTTAACCATTTTTTAGCATTAGTATAATCAAACTAGTTGCTTCATTTTGGTTAACTTAGCAAAGCATCTAATTTTATCAATTAATTTTCCATCATTTGTTGTATTTTATTTAAATTTTACATTCATTTAAGGAAAATATATTTATTTTTAAGTGTTTTAAAGAAGGTGGATTTATAGCCTCCTAGAAAGCTTTCACTTCTAGGATCTAGCTCATGTTAGGCAATCCACCCATCTACTTGCCTAAAAAACAAGTTTTTTTATGTTTTCTTATTTTTAGGTCATCCTCCTAAGCCAAATCAGATCTCTCCAAAATCACTTAGATTCAATGTGCGCACATTCAATAGGTATTCTTCCACACCCTTCTTAACTAGTTTATTCTTTTCACACTTAAGAAAAAGCAAAAATTAGATAGAAACAGAAGGGTCCAGGGTAGGTGAGTGGGAAGGAGTGGAATGAGAAGGTGAAGATGAAGCAAATGGTGATGAGATGTGAGATGGAGATGGTTAAGGTGGTGAAGGTGAAGGATGAGGTGGAGGTGGTGAAGGATGAGGTGGACATGGGCATGGCACGGATGGTTGAGGAGTGGGTTTGGAGCGATGTGCCTCCATCATCTTCTATCATTTTTAAGGGGCTTATTCCCCACTTATGTTGGTACTTGGCTCGAGATGTTTCCTCTATTTCTACAGTGCCTTGGGGAGCCTCTCCTTCATGTCTCCATATTGAGGGTACTGGTAGGGGCATAACATATAAAATATCTTGTGGAATTACTCCCCAACCAAGATATTCTTAACCTTAATATCAGTTAAGTTCATTTCTCCCCTCTCTGTATAGGACTTTTTACCTAGATATACAAATATCTTATGGAGGGTATGTTACTTTTCATCGATCTATTCTACCTGTAGACTGATTGGTTGTGCATCATAAATCTTGTTGATAGAATTGATGAAGTAGCATGTAAAGAAGGCACATGGTAGTTTAAGCCATGTTGAATGTTCTCCTGAAGGATTCATTCGAATGTGTGCTAGGTAGAAGTTCTATTTCATATTGAATTTTTCTTGATCTATGATTATGGGTGGAAAATCCTTGGGAATGCACCATTTAAATTGAAAGGCTACCTTCATCTTATTAAACTAGTACCTCATCTTCAACTTATATGTTGGGGTGATGTGCTAGGGGTAGGTGAATATTTGAAGTGCTCGATGGGGGACTCATGAATGGCGGGGTACACCCAATTCAAAGATCCTAAACTATAGTCAGGCACCCTAATCTCATCAAACACCAAAAATAAGAGGATTTCTCCCTAAGGAAACTTTTACTTAGGTATTTTATGTGCCTTCTCTACATCTTCGGCTATCTTCTAGTTAAAATATAGCACCTAGTTATATTGTGTGCCCTGAACCACTTGGTAAGTAATGTGTAGGTGGGACATATCCACCTCCTTCCATTGGTTAGTCCCTCTAACCTTGGTGGAAATGATCTATGCTATGACTCGAAGGGCATGATCTTGCAGGTTTCTTATATGAATTGCATGCCTCTATTTTTGGTACATCAACATGGTGGTAGTCTGTAGGATCTCTTCCATATCTGCAAGTCATCCAACATATTGACCCCTAAGCACTAAAGCCATGTGACTTTGCTTATCCTCTCCACACTGATCTCCATGTTGCACACTATAAACTAGATGTAGTCTTCATGAACATGTGAGAGGAAGAACTGTACTACCTCAGTAGGCTTGCCAAAGTATGGTAGTTTGAAGAGTTGGAAGAGGTTAGCCTCGTCTAGTTGGTTCTTGATAGATAATTCATAGACAACTTGGTTTCATGTATTGGTGGTATAGACCTGATAGTCATTTTGAAACTCAACTTCATTGCCTAATTGATGATGGTTATAGTCAAAAATTATTGAAATTGACACATCAGAGACCCAATTCTCTGAATGAAAGACCAACTTTAGATACTAAAATCTCTTCTATTAACAAGGATGGAGGGGGGATGTTGGGGTATTTTTTGATGAAGAGGCATGTGTTTGTTTTCCCTTCTTTACCATCTTTACTTATGTACTCTCACTCACTTCTTCCCCACTCTCTCTCAAGACTCCCATGCATTGCACTTCTGGTCTTTCTTCTAAGCCTCTCAAAACTTATTTTATAGAAAACCAAGCTCCTCTACTCACCTCTTCTTTCTCTGGTATGGTTGGAAGCTTCTCAAGTCTCTTAGCCTTTTTCTTTGGCCACATTACCCTCTATGGCACTTGAACATTAACTTATGACCATCCCATGTTTCTAAAAGAGTTCATGGTGGTGATCCAACTTACCTCAACTCTCAAGATTCACGCTTCAAAAATGGTGGAACCTACAACCTGCAACTTTAATAATATCCACTTCTACACACAAGTCCAAACTTATCAACCTCTCTTCTTCACCTGGAAACCCCTATCGTGTCTTTGTTAACTTTACAATCACTATGTTTTGTAATAAAATTGGTCTCATCAATCTCTAGTTCTCTGGTTCATTGTTTGCACTTAGCACTCAAATATTTAATAAAGGTAAAGTATAAAATGGCTTTGAAAAGATTATTTATAGGCCATGCAGGGGAATTACCTCCATTAATTCTTTCCCTCCCCTTGTTACTTCTAGTCATTAATGCATATCTTTTAACAACCTCTGTACTTTAATCCCATAAATTCCCTTAACTAATTTATCCCATCAAAACACTCACACGCTTCTCACCATAACCAACCTTGTCATATTAATGGTTCATTCTTTCCCACACCTTTCTTGGAAGTAGATGACAACTGTCCCACCTTTCTGATGAAGTGGAAGATAGTTATCACCTAAATGGCAAGAACCTTTCAAAATGATTTTCGAAATGCATTCAATGACTCACATGCCCTTAATCACTTGCATTCCATATATTCCTCTTTCACCTTTGGAACTTGTGCATTCGCATGTCATATCTTTTATTCATATGCATGATGCCTCACCCCACATTGAAAAGGGTTCATGGTCCTCCATGAAGATAAGTCAAGTAAAATAATTCAAAATTACACAAAAGAGTCATGCACCTCAAGGGTACCATTTTTTATTGAAAGTCATAAATATTGATCTAATGGCCTTAAGCCTTATTAATGACATAAAGAAATTAACTAGAATCATAATACAATTAAAGCTGACTCCCATTGTAGTGCCTTAGGAGGAACTGACCATCTATTCACTTTATTCGACAAGCTCCAGTAGCTTGACTTCTATGTATTATGAATGGACCATCCCAATGGACTCAGAGCTTCCTAGGGTGGTGCACGAACTTAGAATCATATAGTATAACTTTCATGCCTAGAGAAAATAATTCACTCTTTAGATGGTGATCATGCCATGCTTTCTAATTACTTTTTTCAACATCCTAACTCTAATGGGAAAGGAACCACATCTCATCTAATTTCATCAAATTATTGAGAAGAGGTTTCATCATTTAGGTTTCCCACACATGTTATCCAGAAAGATGGAACCAAGAAATCCACTAGCATGACCACTTCCTTTCCATATACTAGGTTAAATGGTGTACTTTTTTTAAGGCACTTATATGTAGCTTGGCACACCCAAAGTACTATAGATACTCTAACATCCCAATCAATCTGGCCAATATTTAAAAAAATTATCAAAGTGGTGTCAAGGATCTTATTGAAGGCTTTAGCCATTCCATTAGCTTGTGAGTGGTATGGTGTTGTCTTATGGTGTAAATTGTCTCATTCAAGAATGAGTGCCACAATCACTGATGAAGCTGAAGGAGCATATAAACCATGCAATAATGTTCTCCCAAATGAATTATGTAGCAATTGCTATAGTATAATCTTTTTTTGGTGTTGCTTCATCTTAGTACATGAGGTAGTCAATTGTTTCAATGATGTTCTGAAAGCTTGTTCATCATTATGTTGGAGTGATAGGCCCCATGAAGTCAATAGTCCATTTTTTGAATGGTTCTTGAGAAGTAATAGGTCACAACAGCATATCATCCCTCTTATTGATTTGTCTTACATGTTGATAGATATTACATTGTCTAATATATGCCTTTGGATTTTTGAAACAAGTTGGCCACCAAAGTCCAGTGAGCAACACCTTTTGTGCAGTATCTTCTCTAAAATAATGTCCTTTGATAATAAATTCATGTATTTCTTCTAGAATTTTAGAGAATTTATGTTACATTACATAGTGACATAATACCTTACCATGATCCATTTTGTAAATATCTCCTACTATGAGCTGATAAGGTGTAGTGCAGAACGCAAGTTGCTTTTTCTCTTATAAAGTAAAGGAGGTAAGCACACAACCAGTGTTGATAAATGCTATAATATCCTCCAACTCTTTGGGTACCTTGGCAACTTAAAAATATTATACATCAAGAAGATCATATTCTATGGGATGTGGGGGTTCTCTATTTTTAGTTTGAGATAAATGATCTGGTGCACATTTGGTCTTTTTGGGCTTTATGACTATGAAAATTTGGAATTCTTGAAAGAGAATAATCCAGTAATAAATCCTTCCATGTAGTTCTAGTTTGTTGAAAAGATACTTTAAGGCCTCATGGTCTATATAGAATATAAATAGAGTGGTTATAAGGTACTACCTAAACTTTTGTAGAGCATAAACCATAGACAAGGCTTCATGCTCAGTGGTGTTATAGTTCCTTTCAACCAGTGTTAGCTTCCTACTGGCAAAGTAAATTAGGTGATCCAAGTTTCTTTCACCTAATTGTGTAAGTATAACACTGACTACCATTCTCAATGCATCAACATGGACATGAAAAGTCTTTGTCCAATTAAGGAATTTTAAGATAGGAGTAGTAACTATAGACACTGAAATTGTGTCTACTCCTTGGTCGACCCCCCTTGGTCCCCTTGGTCCATTTCTAAACATTCCTAACCCACACACTTATTAATTTAAAATAATTATCTATTTTAAATTAATAACACCCTTGACACATTACCCATCACACCCCACCTTTGATACCTCTCCTTGGATACCTCCATCACCCCATGGCAAATCTTAATTACTTAAGACCCCATTTCAATTCTCCCACTCATCCTCATGCCTATTAAACCCGCCTTCGACCATTTAACCATGACCAACTGACCTCGGCAAATGGGAAAATGGACAAAAGGCTATTTTTAGCCTTTTTACCCATCTTCTAGCTATCGATATTGGTCAACTATCGACTGACGTCGATGGTATTTTTGACGTCGGTTGCCTTAAAACTGCATTATGTGCCTAGAATGCTAACTTTATAAATGGCAAGCAAATTCTCTTCCTCTTGGACTCCCTTCCTCTCTCGGCTCTCACACCTGGACACCAACAGGGACTCTCTGAGATCAATTATCAGACTTCAACCACCGCCCTTCTAGCTACAACCACAATAGGGACAAGCGTTTCAAACACCTCTGGTTCTGCACCACGCAAGAGCTAAGTATTCTTCTATCTTTTCATTTTAGTAGCTTAGAATGTATTTGTAATTAGTTTCTTATTACTCCTTCTAAGTTTCATCAACCAAACTCAGCTATCAACTGGACCAGCCTTGACTTTCTCCCTGGAGAGGCTGAGAGGCCTTCCCCATATCCTTACTCCTTTTAACAACCTATCCACTACCCCTTGTCTCTTTTTAAGACTCTATCCATTGTCTCGCATCCCTGCACAGACTCTCAGACTACCATAGACCATTCTACAGACCATTCTGTCAACCATAAATCCATCCAAAACATGTCCAAGGCCATTGCCCTGACCAACATCGATCGGTGCCCCTACCGACATCGGCAGACTAACTAATGTCGGCAATATTGACAATTGATGCTGGCAGAACCACTGACATCGATGACTGTGGAAGACCGACAGTAGAATACAGGTATGCATTATCTCTATTTCTTTTGTTTAGTCTTTCACCATTTCTTTCCATTACAACATTCTTTTTATCAACAAGTGGACTGTCATCCCTCCAGGAAGTCTTTACACTTCTAGGACCGAGCTTTGCTTGGCAATCCACCTTATATCCATCTAACATTTTCCTTGTTTAAGCTTTTCTTATCTACAGGTGTCGTCCTCCACAACCAAAGAAGAGCTCCTTCAATTGTCTAGATACGGTGCCCAAACTCCATCTGGGTATCATCTAACCCCTGACCATTATCATAGTTTCTTATTCCTTTTGAATGTAGAAAAGTGAAAAAATAGTTAGAAACATTCTGGCACACCCGGTGGGACACTAGAAGTTTTCCTTGGGTTCATACTCTTTCTTCTAAAAACAAACATTCATATAGGTGCATTAGATCTCTTCTTGCATCCTTTTCTTCTATCTCTTTTGAAAAGACACCATCAACAAAGTTAAAAAGAATCCTTCTTTTTCTTTCTTTCTTGCATCTTAGAATAGTCAAGTCATACTCTTCAACCTTTTCTCCACTTGTCTGCATCTGAACACACATTTCAATTTGGGAAAAAATCTATTACATTTCATTTCTACTTGAATGCATTTTTAGCTCATCTAGTAATTAAAACCGCATTATGAATAAATCGTAGTGCACTTATGTTACACGACCTGACCACATTCACAAATCAAACATCTTAACATACCTGAGACAAGGATCGACTAGGATTTTATCACCTAGTGGATACCTTACCCTTCCTAGTAATCCTACTTGGACTTCACTACCAAGGGGAGAGCCCACTCTGTTCTCTGGCAAAGTATAAACTCTAGGGGAAGTATATACTGGCTAAGTGACCCAGCTTATCTCTAGGCTCGTGAAGTGAGGGGAGCTCGCTCCTTAGCACCAGGCCACGTATGAAACCTAATACAGATCTTGAGCACCAAAACTAACCCGAAACCAACCTTAGACTACTTCTTCTAGGACCCATTCTAAAAGCCAACTTCCCAAACACACTCTTCTAAGGCATAAGCCAACATGACTCTAAAACTTATTCTTAGGAATTTAATGTTTAGAGTCTGTTTGCCTTCATCTGCTTTTCTATTTTTATCTGGCTTTTTGAGCTAGTAAGGACGCTTTCTTCTTTCTTCCAAAAACTTTCAAATTCTCTGAGTTTCTGGAAATACACAGTCACCGACATCAATTTTTCCACTGACGTCGGCAACTTCTTTCACTGACATCGGTTATCTGACCGACATCGGCAACTTATTCATCGACATTGGTTTTTCTATCAACATCGATCACTGTCCAAACATTTTTCTTTCCCAAACAGCAAGCTTAAAATCCAACTTTCTTGCTATCCAACACCCATTCTAGTTTTTTGAGACTAAAAAACATATAGTTTTCAGAACCTAAGCCCTCCTTTTGCCTTGGATGGTTTTGACATGTAGTCAAACCAAAACTCTTGTTGACCACGCAAGGCAACAACCACTTCTGCCTTCGCCTTCTATATCAAGTCCTCTAATGGAGTATCATTCAGAGACTGAATGAACTCCTACCCAACCAACCCCAACCCAATCATCTATTGTTCTTGAAGGGGATCAAGACTTTTAAAGGTTCCTTGACCTCAATGTCAAGGCCCTTCAGCATTATCTCGTGAGAAGTCAAACGTGAGACTCTTCAGGCAACCCAATTTATGAGATGCCAACTTCCTTAGTTGAGACGGCAGTCACATCAATCACCTCTATAATTCAACCCATAGACACCCAAGCCATTACCTCAACTAACAACCCGACCATGTCCTATCTTCAAAATGTAGCCTCTCCTTCTGTTTCTAGACCTACCTCCATTGGGGTTTTGGCACCCCCTCAACCAAAAACTATTCAACAAAGTTATACAGCATTTCAAAACCAAATTTTCTCCATCCCACCTACTCTTACACCCATCAACACAAGAGTGACTACCTACCCTTCAACTAGTGTTGCCACCCCTCAACCACCTTTGGTAGCACCTAGTCAATTTATGCCCTCTAGCTTCATGACACAACCACCCTTGACTTCAACATCTATCCCTATGACCAGTTATCAATATTTTGTGCCTATACAAGTGCAACCAACTACGTCATACACCCCTCTTAACACATTCCAAGTACCCTACAACCTAGGGGGCGCCCCTCCTGCCAATCTATCAGTCGATCTCATCAAGATGTTGATGGATAAAATGTCTAATCTTGAGGCTTCCATTTTCGGTTCAAGTAATGTTCTTTCATATGAACAAATCTGCAACAAACCCATTCATCCTCCAATCCCAATCTGACCATATCCTAGTCAGTGGGAACTTCCCAAGTTTACTCGCTTCCAAAGTAAGGAGGACCCACAGCAACATCTACGAGCGTTTAGGCACGCTTGTTACCTTATAGCACATGATGATGCATTATTACTACGCACATTTCCCATGTCGCGATTGGTATAGCTCTATTACTAGTCACTCTCTCTTTTCCTTCACTCAACTCGCCCAATTATTCCTTGACCACTTTTTGATCAACATCACCAAAAAGGTCTCCATTACAGACCTCTACTCTATCAAACAATTTGACGATGAATCAATAGTCGATTTCATTGCCTGTTGGAGAGGCTTAATCAACCAACTCTCCTTTTCTTTACCTCAACCTAAGCTCATCGAGCTCTTTTCATGAGCATGTGCCAAGCACATCTCATCCACCTTGCGGGTTCAAACATTCTGCACTTTTGACGAAGCTTTCACCATGGCCCGAAAGCTTGAACTCCGCGTAATTGAAGAAGATAAGGTCAAATTACGTAGTAAAAATACCAAAGCAAAAGTCGATGTCCCTTCTTCTTCCAAACCTTCTTCTTCCCACTCCAAATATAAGGAGTCATCAAACACTATGGTCGTTAGATCACCATCTTCAACAATAACCAACCAACCTCAACCTTCAACATCACAAAGCATCACAAAACAATTCTAACAACGATACATACAGCATCAATACACTCCAACAGGAGAATCATACGCTTTTGTGTTGGATAAACTCATCAAGCAGGGGGTCCTCAATCTCCCTCAAATCTAACCACCTCAATTCAACCCTTCAAAAGCCATCCCTACATGGTATAGGGAAAATGACTTCTGTAACTACCACCGTGTCAAAGGCCATGACACAGACAACTACAAAACCTTCAAAAACATTGTCCAAGACATGATAGACAAGGGGGATCTTGTTTTGGATAACCCAAATACACCACCCAATCAAAACATGGACATCTTTAGACAACCATTCCCTAACCATCCCCCTAGTCAAAACAACGTCCAAACCATGACCGATGACTCCCAAGAGCATAATATACGCACGGTCAACATAGTCTCACCTCTTATGTCTAACCAACCTCTCCCATAGGTAGAAGAGCCTTCTTCTGCTATTCATCCATCACAGGTAGAAGATCCTTCTTCTCCTATTTATCCATCACAGATAGAAGAGCCTTCTTCTCCTGTTAGTTCTCTAACGACCTCTCTTATATTGGAGGATGCTTTGACCATACCAACACCGTTAGCCTGACCTTCATCCTTCCTACTACCAATGGAGGACCATACCTTTCCTGCTCTTCAACTGCAAGTAGAAGGCACGATCATCCTTGCCCTCTATCCTCTTGAAGAGTCACATTCTCCAATTCTTTCTCCACCAAGAGAAGAACTTGTCACTTCACCCACTTCAATTGAGAAAGACCCAGTGATGGTTTTCTCTTGCCTTTTGCCTGAGATCACTACATCTCACTCACCTCCATCCACATCTGAGCCCAAACCCACATAGGCGTCCACTATGCCAAAAGAGATTAAATCTCTCAGTGTTTGCCCCATATCTAACCTCACTCACCAACAAGTGAAGGTAGACTTGAACCTTACCTTGCACAATAGTAGTCCTCAAACCAAACTAAAAAAGGCTACTAAATCACACTAGAGAATTCCTCCCCCACCTTCATCATTGCCCTCTATTTTGGGCCCGCATCCATCCACCTTAATAGGAGTGCTTCCTACTCTAATACCTCATAGAGGCAAATCGCCTCCATTATCCCCTTTACCCATCAAACATATATTTCCTCCAAAACATCCAACGCCTCTCAACAAAAATGTGCCATCTACACGTATGGCCACACTGCCAAATAAAAATATGGTATGACCAACGCCTCCTAAAACTCCAAAACAAAATTCATCAACCCCTACTACAACAAAACGTGCAGACCCATTAACGGGTTCTTATGCCTTGCTATTACGATAATTATTATAGTCTTCTCACATCAGTCTCCCACCTCTTAAACCGTATCAACCTTTCGAACCAAAACCAACTTGGTTTGACGACACTAAAATTTATGCGTATCATTGCACACCTGGGCATGATACTGAGAATTTTTGTGCCCTCAAGGTTGCCATTCACCAATACTTGGAGAAAGACACCCTTCTTCTTAACCATACTGTCAACAAATCTCCAACACCATCCCTTGCCTCCCAAACCTCCTCACCTTCACACTCATCAACTCTCAGATCAAGACCATCTTAGTTTGATGACACTAAATTGTGTCACTATCATCGCACACCTAGGCATGATACCAAGAATTATTGTGCCTTCAAGGTTGTCATTCACCAATACTTAGAGAAAGACACCCTTCTTCTTGACCACACTGTCAACAAATCTCCAACACCATCCCTTACCTCCCAAACCTCCTCACCTTCACACTCATCAACTCTCAGATCAAGACCATCTTAGTTCGACGACACTAAATTTTGTCACTATCACCACACACTTGGACATGACACTGAGCATTATTGCACACTTAAAGCTATTATTCATCAACACCAAAAAAAGGATACCCTTTTCATTAAGGATCCTCTTGACTACCCCTTTGTCAAATCATTGACACCATCACATGCCTCACAAACATCATCACCTAAATCAGGATCTCAACATAAGACTATGATCCCTCTGCCACTTTTAACCCCATTATTTGAAATCAACACAATTAATGTGGTAACCAGGTCACCAACCCAAAAGGATAAAGGGAAAAGACATGTTTCTATCCCTTGGACATATCCATCCACCAAGCCTTCACCACAACCAAAACCCAAGATTACTATCTTGGGCACATCTCGACCAACATCCTTGAAGACAATCCCTGACTCCATGGTGAAACAACTTCACCACACGACCCCTATGAAGATGTCTTTATATGATCTCATTCAAAGCTCTCCACAGCATCATCAAACCTTGATCAAAGCCTTACAATCAATGGAGGTCTAACCTGATGACCCCCAACCACTGGCCACTTTAATCAAATCATTACCAACCCTTACCTCCATCACCATCAGGGATTTTGAGATTCCTGCCTCCAACCTGGCAGATCAGGATCTTTCCCTCTCAAACTAAATCTATCAAACATTGTCCCAATCACAAGCAACTAGGGGAATTTGACCTTATACTGACTATCGTGACCTTGACCAAACATCAACCGACCTTTTAGTCATGACCTCAACCAAGCATCGACCAAGCCTCAACCAAGCCTCAACCAAGCCTCAACAAAACCTTGACCAAACATCAACTAAACTTTTAATCATGACCTCGACCAACATCAACCAATCATCAACCAAATATCAATTGACCAAGCATCAACCAGTCTCGACCAAGCATCAACCAAACAATAACCAAGCATCAGCCAACATGTGACCAATATGGAAAGAAGTAAACGAGGCAAGTTTGCTCCAAATTGGCTCGGACCTTATATTATAATGCACAAGTAGGGACCAGGGACTTATCAGAACCTAAGCCCCTTAATGCCTTGCATCTGTAACCATTCTACTGTTAATCAAGTAATCAATCACTTGATGTTTAACTTGAGCTCATCCCTTGAGTAATCCCTGTCATCATCATTCCTATTCATTTCAACCCTTTTCCCAACATCAGTCACCCCTTTTGTCAAGCATGAATGCTTTGTCCTAAAAAAAGGGAACCCTTAAACCTCTAAAGGCTCATCCATGGCTAAAAATTTAGTCAACAAAACATGTCAAAAATGGGATACCTAACATACAAAGGTCATAAAACTCTAAATGTAGACTGCTCCCTCAAAGGACAGCTACATAATTGTTGTATTTACTAGACTGCTCCCTTGAAGGACAACTAGGCCAAGACATATCAAAGCATATAAAGCAAAATATAGACCACTCCCTCGAAGGATGGCTATGCCTAAACATCTTGCTACAAATAGCACTCTCTCAGAATCTTCCTGCATCGATTAGCTTCACATATGACCACAAAATAAAGCAACATCCCTATGTAGACTTCCTGCATCGATCAGTCTACCCCCAAAAAAAAAAAGAGAGATTGACTGACAAACTATTAAGTCATGGACTTGCCTATAGTCGTTCTCAGGGTCACCTATAAAAAGGGCAAGGTTATTCCTGCCAAAAAGGGTTACCTCATCCTCTCATATCACATCACCTACTCAAGGGATTTCGAGCTCACTTAACGTCAAGTGATTCGAGTACTTCTTTAACACAAACCAATGGTCAACAACGTAATGCATGAATGGGGCTTTTGTTTCTAAAAACCCCCTATCTATGCTATCATTATGGTCCTTGTCAATGAAAGAGCAATTCGCCTTTCACTTTTTTTACACACTTTGGTCACATACAACCAAACCATTTTCTACCCAACCAAACCAAAACATTTTCAAACAATAACATTATCATAGCCTATTCACACTAGTTTTTATGGAAACCAATACACATAGAAACCATCAACCACACAATTTATGTCAAGCATAAACCATTACATGCTAAAGCATAAATAATCTCAATTCATTTTTTAGCATACACCATTACTTATATGGAAAATTGCTAAGGGATGAAAGACCACACAACTAATGTTGCAAAATACACCATCACACAATATGAAAAAGGCTGTAACATCATCTTATCCTCATCATTTCAACACATGACCAAACCAACCTATCGACCTCTTTGACTCTCCTCTTCTGAACTACATTGGCCTGAGGCCCTTACACTTAGGGCTATGTAGGCAGCACTTAGATGACATGATGTCTTATGGGGTTAGCTCAGCCACATTCATTTGTTTGTCTACCTGATGGACAAACCATTTTACCTTTGACCATGACTTAACCTAACCAAAACAATCATCAACCCCTTTAACTCCTATCTGAACTACATTGGTCTAAGGCCATTACACTTAGGGCTATGTAGGCATCACTTAGATGACATGACGTCTTCTGGGGTTAGTTCAGCCACATTCATTTATTCGTCTATCTGATGGACAAACCATTCACCTTTGACCATGACTTAACCTCGTCCAAGACTAATCCATAACTTTTACTCCTCTCTAAACTACATTGGTTTGAGGCCCCTCACAATAGGGGCTATGTAGGCAACACTCAGATGACATGACATCTTCTAGGGTTAGCTTAGCCACATTCATTTGTTTGTCTATCTGATGGATAAACCATTTCACCTTTAACCATGACTTAACCTCATCCAAGACCAATCCATCACTTTGACCCCTCTTCTGAACTACATTGGTCTGAGGCCCTTCCAACAGGGGCTATATAGGCAGCACTCAGTCAACATGACGTCTTTTGGGGTTAGCTCAGCTACATTATTTTGTTTGTCCATCTAACAGACCAACTATCTATCTCAACCTGACTCAACCAACAACCTTGGAGATCGTGACTATCTCCTCTGACCACGACCACTTTCAAGACAACTTTGCCTTAGTTGTTTTGATTGCATTTATGCTACCTCATGAATAGATAGCAAAATTATGTGCAACCCACATTACGACCCTCACAAGTATTGGATCACAAGCAATTTGATCCCCACTACTTGTGACATTTTCATGCTTTCCAAGAGCACTTCCTCAGCCTGGGATACTTGGAACACGATGACCATTGGAGTTACAGCTTGGATCATTTAACCCAATCAGCTACAACTAAATGCTAGGGCCCAATTATTTCAATTTTAGCACTCCTCGACCTTGACCTATGATAATTTGACCTATCTATCACATGAAGTGGTATATGCGCAATCATGACTATTATAGCGTTCACACTAAAACTTCACCATATCCATCCACTATCTATCAAATCGGCACCCGATATCAGGTTACCTTCCCTCGACTCTCGCTTTGAGGGGGAATACCTCATCCCACATCTGGTGCAACCAACTCCTGTTTTTGTCTTGCAGTTTATTTGAACAACTAACAGGACAAAAATGACCTTATCCCATACTTGGGGCAACTTACTCCTATTTTTGTCTTGCAGTTCATCAAGAACAACCAACAAGACAAAAAGGGGCGAATGTAGACACCGAAACTGTGTCTACTCCTTGGTCGACCCCCCCCTTGGTCCCCTTGGTCCATTTCTAAACATTCCTAACCCACACACTTATTAATTTAAAATAATTATCTATTTTAAATTAATAACACCCTTGACACATTACCCATCACACCCCACCTTAGATACCTCTCCTTAGATACCTCCATCACCCCATGGCAAATCTTAATTTCTTAAGACCCCATTTCAATTCTCCCACTCATCCTCACACCTATTAAACCCACCTTCGACCATTTAACCATGACCAGCTGACCTTGGTAGATGGGAAAATGGATAAAAGGCTATTTTTAGCCTTTTTACCTGTCTTCTAGTCACCGACATCGGTCAACTGTTGACCAATGTCGATGGTATTTCTGACGTCAGTTGCCTTAAAATTGCATTCTATGCCTGAAATGCTAACTTTCTAAATGGTAAGCAAATTCTCTTCCTCTTGGACTCCCTTCCTCTCTCGGCTCTCACACCTGGACATCAATAGGGACTCTTTAAGATCAATTATCAGACTTCAACCACTGCCCTTTTGGCTACAACCACAACAGGGACAAGCATTTCAAACACCTCTAGTTCTACACCACGCAAGAGCTAAGTATTCTTCTGTCTTTTCATTTCAGTAGCTTAGAATGTATTTGTAATTAGTTTCTTCTTACTCCTAAGTTTCATCAACCAGGCTCAGCTATCAACTGGACCAGCCCTGACTTTCTCCCTGGAGAGGCTGAGAGGCCTTCCCCATATCCTTACTCCTTTTGACAACCTATCCACTACCCCTTGTCCCTTTTTAAGACTATGTCCATTGTCCTGCATACCTGCATAGACTCTTAGACTACCACAGACCATTTTGCAGACCATTCTGTCAACCATAAATCTGTCCAAAACCTGTCCAAGGCCATTGCCCTGACCGACATCGACCAGTGCCCCTATCGACGTCAGCAGACTAACCGATGTCAGCAATATTGGCAATCGATGCCGGTAGAACCACCGACATCAGTGATTGTGGAATACTGATAGCAAAATATAGGTACGCATTATCTCTATTTCTTTTGTTTAGTCTTTCAGCATTTCTTTCCATTACAACATTCTTTTTATCAACAAGTGGACTGTCATCCCTCTAGGAAGTCTTTGTGCTTCTGGGACCTAGCTTTGCTTGGCAATCCACCTTATATCCATCTAACATTTTCCTTGTTTAAGCCTTTCTTATCTATAGGTGTTGTCCTCCACAGCCAAAGAGGAGCTCCTTCAATCATCTGGATATGGTGTGCAAACTTCATCCGGGTATCATCTAACCCCTGACCATTATCATAGTTTCTTATTCCTTTTGAATGTAGAAAAGTGAAAAAATAGTTACAAACAATAACTAACCTTTATTTGAGGGTTTCAAAAGCTACTTTGTAATAATTAGTCCATATAAACTATTCATTGTGCTTTATAATCTCTTTCAGGGGCACAGGGATCTTGGCATAACCCTGAAAGAACTTTTTGTAGTATCTCATGTGTCCTTAGAAGGCACATACCTTATGCTAAGTCTTGGGCACTGACAGGTGAAAGATAATGGAGACCTTGACTAGATCCACCAAGAGTCCTTTGCAAATGATATGCCCAATAAGTACACTAAATGGTGTCATTGATAGGTACTTATTCAAATTTAAAGAGATTTTCAACACTCGACAATGCTCATGCATGAATCTCATATTGGCATAATGGTCCTTGACCAACCCATATACCATCCAGTCATCCAAGTAGACTTACAGGAATTTGTGAATAAAATCTTTGAAATCCTTAATTGATATCTATGAAAACACTATCAGGGCATTTTTAAACCTAAAAGGCATGATGGTATAGGCAAAAGATCCACATTCCATAACAAAATTAGTCTTGGATTGGTCTTCCTCAGCTATCTGGACTTAGTGGTACCCTAAAAATCCATCATTAAATGAGTATACTTCACAACCAGTAACACCCTCTAAGATTTCCTTTGTGAAAGGTGTTGACAAAGGATTTGTCACATAGAATGCATTTAAATCATGATAATCTACATAGATCTAGATATGCCCATCCTTTTTGATAATTATTACCATAGGACTAACCTAGTTAGATTCATCAATAGGAGTAATGACTCTAATGTAGAGCATGTTATTGATCTCCTCTTTTATGCATGCCTAAAGGTTAGGGTTCATCCTATATGGACATTTCTTCATGGGGTGAGTGTCATCAATCAGCTTTATGTCCATATTCCTAAGAGAAGGGTGAACTCCTTTCATTTCTCTATAATTTCTTGGGAATACATCCTGATACTCTTTTAGTAACTCAAAAATCTATGAGATTTCTATCTCAGTCCAATAATTTCTAATTGTAGCCATATTGGGCTTTTGATCCATGCCAATGTTATGTTGAATAGTGTGAATGGGCTTGTGATAAGGGTTGTCCATTGGAGAACTGGTGTCTTGAATAGTTTATGAACCAGTACTTGTAGGGATGTCTAGATGGTTCATCAAGGGGTCAAGTGAGGTATATCCTTCACTTTCATCTACTTGGAAGATGAGTTTTTCCTTTCCCAAGTAGATATTTTCATTACATTCTTCATTAAGAACTATCGATGGCATAGGAACTAATTGTATGGGAGGCTTAGTGAATAAATGAAAAGGCTATTTAAGTTCTTGATGAATATGGCATAGCCAATCCTTGATGGGACTTAGATATCCAATGATTACATCACACATGGCTTGAAGGGTAAGGTACAAGTCCATACTTGGTGAAAAGTAAGAAAGCATCGACATCATGTTCTCCTTTAGTAACTACCAGAACCTTATTCCCATGTATCTTTCTCCATGAATGTACCAAGCTCATGCCCAAGTGCATAAATTCTCATAGAACACATGGACCCAGATGTACTCTGATAATAATGTTTCCTCAGCATGCCATAAGCTCTCACAAGCCTCCATGTAAGGTTTAGGTGCTTATACACCACTATAACTAAGTATTCCCCTAACCTTATTATCATGATGAAATTTTTGGTGTAGTACAACTCACACTTGATCCTAGTATATAAGGTGTTATTTATGAGTATGCCACCATTTAGTGGTTGTACCATCAAAAATGTGTTCCAATGACCTCATCCTATCATTCTCTATATCATATAACTCTTTGAGGTGATGAATAGAGTCACACACCTCCAGTTATCCTTGGAAACTTGGGTATTCATAAAGTCTTTCAAGTGGTAGTCCCATTAATGGTCCTCTCATTAGTAAACCCATAAGGCACATAAACTTATGGTGTTTATAAAACTAGTGTGGGATGTTTTCTCCTCTATTTATAGTGTTGTATAGCCTTTTGACGATATCATAGTCATCATGGGCCCAACAGTTATAAGCATTACTTATAGTATCCAAGGTAGATTGGTTGTCCATCCACCAGAGAATACCATCTGGTGTTGGATCATGTTGTTCATCATTTTGAGCAGTCACATTATACAAGTTATTGATGTCTTCATCAACACTCATGGGCTTGATATAAGGAGGTCCTTGTGTTTGGTATAATGGTATTACTATGTGTTGGTTAGTATTCTCAAAGCTTATATATCAATTTTTAAATATCAAGTTTGCATGGTTCTCATAGCACCAGGGTCTTCCCAGTAGGGTTGGGTAATCATCAACGTCTACCAACTCTAGGACCTTAAATTTTTCTTTAAAGGGGACCCCAAGTATGTCAATAGTGGCATTCTTCAAGACCCCAATAAGATGTGCTTGGGTTTTGTTTTCCATAAATAAGACCTGAGGTGATGGTTTTAGTGTGGGACTAGACATTTTATGCCAAGCACCATTAATGATCACATTAACTTCTATACCCATATCTATTAGGATATCCCAAATTACTCATCTATTGATAGCAACATTAACCAATATATCTCCATCTTCTGAGGAAGAACTAGGAGTTTCCTAATGTTTAGAAAGATTTAAATAGTGATCTTCACTTTTTTATCTAAGGTGAGGGTAGACTTCACTTGGTAAATGAGCCTAACTTTTAAGCTAGGCATTGAGCTGGGGAACAATGCCCCCATCTAGCATTTATTTACATAGTTCCTAAAAGTTGACTTCCACCACTGGTTGAGGTTCAACTTCCTTTTCCACTGTGGCATTGAATCTATACTTAGAGTTCTCACATAAGTGCCATTGTATCTTATAGGACATCCTTTTGTTATTGTGCATTAGGTTATTTCCTTGCCCATGGTTCTTTTTGATGTACCTTTTTGATAAGGTTAGTTGTGGATTGAGTTTGGCCTCCACTATGAGTGGTGATGTTCACTTGTTGTACTATGGGGATGGTTAATCATGCATGATATTATGGTTTGTCTAGGTGAATCATGTTAGCACCTTTTTCATTGTGTTCCTTCATGATAGATGCATATAGATTAGAACACTCTTCCAGTTGATGGTCTTTTTTTCAAAAGGTACAAGCTAGGTACTCTAGGCAATCCCTTTGGTAATAATCTAGTGACCCACATTTATAGCAAGTCCTTGATGGAACCCAACCACCACTTCTCCCTCATCCTCTTCCTTACCCATGGTAACCACCATTGTCTTGGTTTTTGGTGACTGAGGCTTGGTGTGTATCATGCATAGGCTTCATGAATATCTCTAATCAATCGGCAATCATTGGTGTCATGGGTATAAACATCAAAAATCTTAATATACTTAAATACTTTAGTGTTCATAGCCTACTATAAAAGTGGATAAAAATGGAGATCATGTTCCTTATGATAGATCTCACAAGTTTGTTTCAATACTGCATGAATGTACTTACATAGGTAGTTGTTCCTAGTATGCCCTTCAGTCTCACAGTCGGTACACCAGAAACCACTGCATGTCTCATGTGCATTATTTACCATCAATTTTTCAAGCTGAGATGCCATGGATGTTATTTTTGCCTCCATAAAGGACTAATCCTAGTATCCATACTCTCAATTACTTCAGCATGGAGGGTAGCTTCCAACACTTCACAAATACTTGTAAAAGTTCTTTGTGACAAGGTCTATTAAAAAGGTATCAATAATCCTCCCACAAACCATTGTGCATGCTGATCAAGATTGATTTTAAATGATAACATAGAAAACAAGGTTTTGAATTATGCATCATATTCATGTACACTCTCTATAAGTCCTTGCTTTATGTCTTTCAACGCCACTATACTTTATTTCTCAAACTCAAGAATGTCAAATTCTTACAAGAAGGCTACTTTGAGCTGGTCATAGTCGACCATTACTTGTTGAGGGTCAAAATTGTGATACCATTTATGTACGCACTCTAAAAGTGTGGTTATAAATTGAGTAACCTTACGTTTAGAAGACATAATGCCTCATGCTCTCTAAATTAGTTTGTACTTATGGATATGTTCAACTGCATTCTCTACCCCTTAGTATTCAAGTAAATGTAATGTCATCTCATAGTAGACCATAGTGGGTTGTGGTTGAGTGGGTGGTTGTTAAGAAGATATAGCTCTTGTTCCTTTAGGTGGGGGTTTATTTCCTCCTATACCTCCTCCTAATCCTCCTCTAGTACCTCTAGTATCAATGCCCATGTAAATAAGCATGGTAGAGGGTTAGTTACCCAAGTTTAAGCCTATATTTTGGCCTTGAGGGCCAGATCCACTAGGTATTCCAAATTATGCCATAGTATTCTCTTGAATATGAAAAGATGTAGATTATAAATGAGTGTCAATTATCCTAGTTGTAGTTTCCCCTACCAGTTTAGGTTCTGACTCTGAATTGTCTGTATCCCAATTTCATATATGTACTATATCCAACTCAAAGGCATGAGCAAGCACTATGGTATGGGGCTTGGTTGATTCAAGTTGGGTTCTGTGACTCATGTAGTCTAGCTCAGTTTGCCTTCATAGGATATAAGTGGCAAAGTACATGACTCAAAATTAATGGGTTCCTTGTGCATGTCTACCTCCCTATATATTTTCATAGCACTCCTTGAGGTCTCTCGATCTCTTCCCATACCACTAACTCCCATGATCCTCTACCAATCTTCATTATACTTCCATTTTCATAAAACTCATTAGTTTACTACTATGTTGAACCCATAATATTTAATCAACTGTTAGTCTCCCCTCCAAATTTTCAACTCATGCATAGGATATTTTAGCCTGCCATGGGTAGAGTTTCCAATCCAAGGTCAACAATTAAATTCTGTAAATCGAAGGCAAACAATGAAATATATCATCCCCTTAGCTCTCATAAGAATTAGAACTTTGTTTCCTTAGGACATGAAGAGGTAGTCACCATGTATTCCAAAATTTAGCTATTTTAAATGCCTCTCTACCAATAGTTAACCATTCTCATCTAGGAAACTTCAAGTCATGCTAAAATCCTTTATCATTCAAGTGTCCATGATTTCCTTCATCCTATATTTTGAGATCATCCTTAAGCATACATTAAGATCCAATAATGAAGAGAATGGGTACCTTATAAAATAATTTCTCATACAAAGAAATGTATAGATTTTGCTCTACCCACTGTCATGCAGAAGTTCTTGGTTCAAGATATAGAACTGTAAAGTTATTTTCAACACTGGTAACCCATTCTTCAATATTCTCTAACATAATATGCTCAAACATTTCCCATGATTATGCTCTAATTTCTTTAGGTTCTAGCAATGGAACCAAAATATTAGGTTCATTTAGTCAGTTCTACAATGGTGTTAAAGCTTCTCCCCAACAGACTGGCATACTAGTCCTATCACATGAGAGGTAAGTCTTACGTGCTCACCTAAAGCATGTAGCAAAAGACTGGTTCTTGAAAGCTTTAGAACACAATGTTATATGTTTGTCCATCTCTTATAACACAAATCATAAGTTGTTCAATACCTAAATATACCATGATTGTCCTTATTGTCCTAGACTTAACTACTACAATAACTAGGATCACCATTACTATTCAATAGTAGTAATAAAAGGAAAAGATACCCATGACTTAGAAATAAAACATACTCATCATTTAACACTTATAATGTTCACAAATCATCACATGATATGGCAAATACTAATTATTTATTGATTTCTTAACAAATTATGAGATAGAGTATTGTATCTATTCTCTAAAGGTCCACATTTGTAAATGATATAATAGGGTTTTTATACTTATTTTGCCCTGACCAAGTGTCAAGATTCTAACTATTATGGATAAATGGCACATGAACTCCTAACAGGCTGAGATTTGTGGCTCTTACAATAGAATGTTCCTATAGAATCAGACCTCTGCACCCCTAGATGCTTTCTCTATGTTATGTTCTAGCAGCCAAGTATTATGTTCCTCGTGGGCTGGTACATAATCCCCAATCAATGGGGTCAAAGTTTCCTACTCGAGTTACTCATTTAACTATTCCCACGTTCCCTATGCTCTACTTCCCTTGCACTCTCCTAGTCTTATACTTCTTGTTCTAAGTCCTCTGTTCTCAAGTCCTTCATGACACGTTCTTCCTTGATTGGGTCCTCTTGTGTTGGGTCTCTTGCAACATTGTCCTCTTACACTTGGCAAGTTTCATGACATAAAACTCTAGCGCACCATGGTCCTCCCGTGTCTTGTCAGTACTTGCAATAAAATGGGCAATGGTCCCTTCATGTCGTGCACCAAGATTAGAATAATACTTGTACAAAATTTAGGGGTCAACAGTAACAAACAAAATGTTGACTAGAACTAGAATTTTAATTTAAAAATTAATAATTTAAATATTATATTAGTTATTATTATTATTTTATATATTTATTTCTTATTTTAAGTTAATAATTAGTTAGCATACATATCTTAGATAAATTTATATAAAATATGCTAAGATATATGTATGCTAGCTAATATAATATTAACTACAATTAAAATTGTAATTAAAAAATAATAATTCAAATATTATATTATTTAATATAATTATATTTTTATAAATTTATTTCTTATTTTAAATTGATAATTATATAACATACATATCTTAGATAAATCTATTTAAAATATGCTAAAATATATGTATGCTAGATAATATAATGTTAACTACAATTATAATTTTAATTAAATAATAATAATTTAAATATTATATTAGTTAATATTATTATTTTTTATATATTTATTTCTTATTTTAAATTAATAATTCATTAGCATACATATCTTACATAAATATATTTAAAATATGTTGAGATATATTATTCTCAAGGTGCCCCATTCCATTTATTTCAAAAATTCAAAATCATACAGGTGTTTTGAGAATGATATCTCTCATCATATTTTATATAAATTTATCTAAGATATGTATGCTAGTAAATAGTATACATTACTATATTGAATATAAGGATGACTTAAAATACTTTTATTTCACATTGAATACTTGATGCTTAATCAATATTAAACATGAACGTTGAATCCTAGATCAAGATAAAGCTTCATGAAATACTCTCTTCGTTTGAAATTCAAATCACAGCCATAAAAAATACAAAACAACCCTAATTGGCTATCTTAAATTTTCCTCAATATATGATCAAATAATAAATAATATTTATATCAAATGAAATTAGTGCCTTGACCTTTATTGTTTGTTCTTTATTTTTTTATTTTTTGTCTAAATTTTTACAAATATATATTTCTCAATTTTAATTATCTATGTGAAATGTCAATTATAACTTTACTTTTTAATCTTAAAAATTATGCAGAACAAAAATTATATAACATGTTAAACTTGTATTCAAACTAAAAATTTACATGATAAACACTTAAGATATTCAAATACATTCTATTTAGGGATTGATATATGCTTTTGATATGCATCCTTCTTCTAGTGAAAATTCCTCTTTGTAATGTGTAAAATCTTTTATTTATTATGAATTTATTAAATCTAAAATTTAAGTCATTTTATTTTATGTATTTTTTAATACTTAGTATATAAAATATTATTTTGACATGTATATTAAATTTTGAAACAAAAATTATTGACCATCACCAATGTTTTTTCAATGTCTAATGTTGAACTTCAAATTTTAACGCTAGTTAATATCATTCCTTGTTCTCTATGAAATCCAATGTAGAGGAAAAGAATAATTACTACTCAACTCAACTTGAATGGATGCATCCCTTTTTGGTCAACTTGTACAAAAAAAATGGATTTATTTTTTGCATTAATTTTATAATTAATTTTACTTGTAGGGAAGTTTAGTCTATTTATATGTCAATAAACAAGATGACTACAATTTATGTTGTAGAGGATGGGGAACATATGATGCAAGAGCATCATGCTAAGAAACCTCATTTTTTATTTGTTTTCAATAAGAGGTCACAATTTGGTCAAATTATAATGTCCATGTGTGTGAGGGACCTTACTAGGTCCATTTGTATCTTAGGAGTCCATTTGGCATCATCAATGTGTGTTATATGGCTTCTACGAGTTTTCCCTCCAAAACTAATAATTTGAAAATCCAAATATTGTCCTTAAGCCTAAAATGACCAAAGGATGGTAAAAGGTGGTTAGGAGATTGAAAGTCTTGTCGATTTCTGAAAGATTCATGTAGGGAGTATTTGAAGACTAAATAGCATAAGTTATTAAGCCAAGTCATTTGAATCAAGTGTAAAAGTCACCTTGTACATTGAGTTGGTTGCGAAGTATAAGTTAGTGTAACTACCTTAAAACCCACATTGAAGTAGGGAAGGACAATATTTTTTAAATAAGTTGGATGGTGTGAAGGGAGATAGAGATCTCCAAGGATAGGGAAGAAAATAGAAAAGAGAAAATGTTCAAAAAACCCTCATGTAGATGAACAAGTCCATTTGTGGACTGTGTTGTAATGAGATGTTGATTCAATGAAATAATATAAGTTGATCATTGTGTTGTTTATTTTAAATTTATTTATTGATTGCTCTTTTTATGTATTCACATTATTTTAAGTGAGACTTTAAGGCTATATATACATAGATTCTATATGTGTGTGTGTCTGCAGGTTTGGAGAGGATTGTATGTTATAGTCTAGAAGGTGAGGACTGAACAAGTGTTTTAGAGGAAAGAAATAAGAAGCACTCATTTTTTTTTTAAAGTAAGATCATATATGCACCTATATGGTTGATAAAACATTGAAAAGTGAAATAATTCTTAATGATGCAAATCCTTTTAAATACCCTATTCATAGCTTGTGACAACCAAGGCATGGTCTTCTGATATTGTTTGGGAAGGTTAGTTTAAGAGGGGTCTCCTATTTGGTGAGTTAATGTTATATGGAGGAGATAAATTGTGATATAATAAAATTCCTGTTGGTATGAAGGTTAATTGTAAGATAAATCCATAGTCTTGAATGCTCTTTGCTCATATAAGTCAATAACCATATAAATACCATGTGTGTCTAACACAGTCAAGTGTCTTATTTGGGTGATGGATTGATATATTGTTTGTATTTTTTATGTTTTTAATAGGATAAATAAATATAATTTGGTATTTGGAAACTATAGATAAGGGTTTCAAGCATCTTAATAGGCTCATTACACTTTTGACCCTATATTCCTTACACAAGCAGATTGTATCAAATATGATTATGGAACCTAGGTTTCAAAAGAGAACAAAGGTATTTAAAGAAGGATTAAGGATTTTAAAAGGTGTAACACATGTGTGTATATGATATTAAATCAACACATAAGTGGAAACCCTTGTTGTGAAACTTGAGTCAACAAATGTCAACCCTCAGAATTGCACAAGAAATGTTATGTCATAAAACCTGTCAGCTTGTGTTTAGAGAGTGATTAGGGATTGATCAAGGTGATATAAATGTTGGATAAAGTGAATTTATTTTATATATACCTTAATTATGTCTCATTATATCTTAACTCAAGTGTAAACTAAGTATTTGCATTATTGTTACTTTTATGCCCTATATAGTTAACTATAGTGCATCGAGTACTGGTGTTTTGAGTCATTTTAAGCAGTTAAAGGTGAAATAAAGATCCCAACATGTTGGATAATTTGTATAAGGGTAAAAAAATGTATTGGCGGCAATTTAGTTTCTTTAAATTCTATAAAACTCAAAGGAATAAATTAAGAAGGGTCTTGGGCTTGTGTAGGAGGATAGAAACCTTAAATTAGGGTTTTGCTTATAAAAAGAGTTTACACTATCAAAACTTGATTAAAATTTGTAATGTTGTAAAATTAAAGGTTTTATAATATATTATCTTGGTTTCCTAACTATACAGATATCCTAGGTATGGATTTAAGTAGCTATGTTGCAACTAGGGCTAATTATGCCTAAAAGATAGGTAACTTCTAAAGGAAGTGATATCTAGAAAAAGATTCAGGTCATGAAACTATACACACACCTCAAAAGGGATAGAGGGTGTCTATAAATTTTATTACTTATTAAAAATAGTTCCTAGATATGGTAAACCAAGTGAAAACCTCAAAAAAAAGGCTACAAGCCTTAAAAGGCCATTGAGAGCTTGGAAGATGGGAATGAGTGTTAAAGCATGTTTGATTATTTGAAAGGGTCAATAACAGGTATTATATGTCATTATAATACTATCCATTCTAAAATATTGAGCTATTAAAACCTAAATCAAAGATTGGTCCTTGAGACCTAAGAGGTATGCCTAGTGGAGAACTAGAGGATGAGTTGATTACTAAAAGGAGACTAGTGTTAAGAGATGAGTTAAGAGTGAATGTTATTGGAATTCATAATTATATAAAGACACCAAATAAGTGTCTCTAAAGTGTATAATACATAGGCACAATAGTAAGAGTCTATTAAGCCCAAAGTCTAAGAGAAAGATTGGACTAGAAATAGAACCTTAAAGACCAATCAAACAAGTGAATGTAACCAGTTAAGTTGTGGAATATATAATGATGTTTTATATAATTATCCCCCATACCTATACATAATTTGGTATCAGATCAAGTTAATCTCTTTGTTTCATTCATTTTGAGTTATTCAAAGTGGTTGATTTGATATAGACAAGATATGTTATGAGGTATGCATAAGATGACACCTTGTAGGGTATTGAGGGAGAAGAAGTGTGTTGTAGGTCTAATATATTTAGTTAATAATATATGAGGATAAGAGTTATAAATATAATAAATAAATCCCCAAGTTCCTATGATAAAGGACTAGAAGCTAGCAAGAAAAGACTAGAAAAGATAAAGAAAAAAGAGAGCCTTGGAGCTCCAAGAGAGAAGAGATAATAAATAAGACTCCAAAAGAGATTCAAATAAGATAAGAAGAGGTATTAGATATAGGAATCAAATAATAATAAATTTCCAATAGATTTATAATAGGCAAGGTTGACAAACTTACTATGAGGAAGGTCTAGATAGGCCTAAAAAGCAAAGAAGAAAAGAGAAGATGGGTGTAGAGAGAGAAGTGGAAGAGTTGAGAAGAAAATATGGGAAAAGTATATAGAGTATATATCTCATGGTGAATCTCTTGAGAAGACAAATAAGCTAATGTATTGGTTGCAATATGAGTAAAAGAGTGAAGTGGCCACTAGAGTCACTTGTGAAAGAGAGAAGACACAAGAGTGTCTTGAGAGATGAGAAGAAGAAAGAGCACACATGATTACCATTGTATAAGCAACTAAACATGTAGAAATAACCAGAAGTACAAGTAACTATCAATGAGAAATAGCACAGAATATGAGAGGCAACACAAATTGTATTCAACTCAGTTAGAAGGAAATTACAACAAAGAGATCACACTCTTCTTCCACTTCATGGGCTTACAGTAATCTTCCCTCAAGAGTAATCTTCTCTCAATAGGTCACAACACACAGCTAACACAAGTTTTTGTTCACCTCATTGTACTGCCAGTACAATCGAGTACGAACTGGTACTCCAAGTAGATCTCACCATGATCTTGCTCCTTGATGTATTGCTATCACCTTGGATCTTGCTCTCTCGCCGATCTCCTTTTGACCCTCGCATACACACACCCCTGTAGACCAACCCGATCTTACTTATCACATGTAGATCTCCACCATGATCTTGCAACACCCTACAGATCAACCCTGATCTTACATACATGAAGAATCCTACTTGATTCTACCATGGGAAGAACTCTCCAAGTTCTACACTTAACAATACAGCCCATGAGTCTATTATATAGATCTCATGCATACAATGATTAGACTTACGGATCAAGACTCGAACTAGCCTTTATCATGCAAACTACCCATTCACTTAACTGATTGTTTGTCAATAGTAGTTCTAAAACCACACAAGTGACTGACATCGGTCCCTGTCTGACTAGAGGTGACCGACGTCGGCCGACTGCTGCCAAGGTCGGTTTCCTTTTGCACAATCCACTGACCGACGTCGGTGATCCTGCTGATGCCGGCGACTGCATACTCAACATCCTCCATGTTTGCAACAAGGTGAAGCTTTTAGCTCCACACCCTAACAATCTCCCACTTGGAGATAAACAGTTGTACCTATACCTATACCAGTACTTTGTCTAATCTACATTATGGCTTGTATTCCTCTTCAAGCTCAATATTGAAGACTACCCACCACACTCCTTGTGGTGTTAATCATGTGCCTAAATTTATTCATTCTCAGCTTACCTTCTTCTGCCATTGCTATACTCCCACTCAAACAAAAACCCCTGTGAGTAACCTGTAATCAACACACACTAACCAGATTTGGGCCATCTATTAGTCAAACTCGCTCTGAGAACGTCCAACCTCGCTCTGATACCACTTGTTGGGGATCAACCAACAATGTTGATTACAATATGAAAGCAATAAAATGCAGAATTAAACCAGAAAGATAAGTAACTAAAATCAGAAATAGCAAAGAACAAGAGATACAAGAAACCACCCTGAAAACTTGTATTAAACTCTTTACAAAAGGAATACAATTGAAGAAACTTCTTTTCTTCCACACCTCTCTCAAATGTATAGATCTCTCTCTAGATCTCTTTCCCTCAAGAGCTCTCTCTCTCAATTACAATCAACTCCAATAACCTGGAATGATTCACATATACAATTATGTACTGTTCAACACTACATTACAATACAATAAGCTATGAAGATCTATCCTATTATATAATAATTAGGAAACATGAGCATACAACTACAGCCATCAAATGCGCCTCCTAATCAAGGGCTCTAAATAGTCTTACTAATAATAGAGATGCGGACTTAAGACTATCACTTAATCCTAACATGCAAACACTTTGTTCTATCCATGGAAATAGCTTTCTGGATGCACAGGTAATCGATGTCGGTTCCTGCCTGTTTGCCTGTGACCGACGTTGGCCAATCTATGACTGACGCCGGCATCTCCTTATCTGCTCCTGACTAACTTTGGTCCCTCCTGACCGATGCCGGTGACTGTGTAAACCTGCAACTTTGCAATCTGCTCACTTGGTGAAGCTTTTAGCTCCACGCCTTAACAGAAAAGACTAAAAAAGATAGAGAAAAAAGAGAGCCTTGGAGCTCCAAGCGAGAAGAGATAATAAATAAGACTCCAAAAGAGATTCAAATAAGATAAGAAGAGGTATTAGATATAGGAATCAAATAATAATAAATTTCTAATAGATTTATAATAGGCAAGGTTGACAAACTTACTATGAGGAAGGTCCAGATAGGCCTAAAAAGCAAAGAAGAAAAGAGAAGATGGGTGTAGAGAGAGAAGTGGAAGAGTTGAGAAGAAAATATGGGAAAAGTATATAGAGTATATATCTCATGGTGAATCTCTTGAGAAGACAAATAAGCTAATGTATTGGTTGCAATATGAGTAAAAGAGTGAAGTGGCCACTAGAGTCACTTGTGAAAGAGAGAAGACACAAGAGTGTCTTGAGATATGAGAAGAAGAAAGATAAGATAGCCCAAAAAGGCATGAGGAGTGAGATGTTTCCAAGTGATCAAAAAGATAGAGAGATAGAGAAGATATTTATCATTGAAGATAACAATAATAAGATATAAGCTCCAAGAAGGGCACATGGGAGTGAAGACAAGAAGAGAAGATGGAGAGTGTTTATGCCAAAGACATTTAAGGAGACTATATGGTATCTTGTTTTGTATGCTAATATTGCTTTCAAGTTTGTGTATGTAGGTATAAAAAAATAATTGGTGAATGCCAATCATGAGACATCAAATTTGGTTAAGGATGGTCCAAGAACATCACCCATCAAATGGAAAGAGGAAGACAAAAAAGAGAGCCTCTTGAAGAATAAAAAGTGATGAAAATTGAAGACATTCCACATGTTGAATATGAAGAAAATAAGGAATGTTATGATGCATTTCCAAGTCTAGCACTTGAAACAAGACAATAAACATGTAAAGAAGACATGAAGGTCACCCATGAAGATATTAATGAAGATATGAGCTTGCAATAGTTTCCTTTGGAGGTAAATGAGTGTTTTAAACTTGATTTTGAATTTCATCTATGATGAAGAAAAGGCTAATATGTAGATTGGGAGAAAGAATAACAAAGTGCAGCCCTAAAAAAGAGAAAAAGGGCATGGATAAGTGTGCCCTAAATGAATTAAACAATAAGGTGGTGAGAAGGAAGAGTTTAACCTCAAACAAGAGGTCAAAAAAGGCAAAATCATAGGTGGAAATCAAGCACAAGTGTGGAAGCAAAGCATGAAGGACAAAGAACACCAAGTTGTCAAGGTAGATAACCAAGGCATGAAGTATGAAGGAGGTGAAAAAAGAATCAATTGGCAGCCCAATAAAGTAAAAGGTATAAAATTGGTGATAAAAATCATGAAAAGAGCCCAAGAGGATCACATTACAAGAGTGTCCTAAGAGAGCAAGAATATTGAAGAAGATAGCAAGCCTATTAAGCAAACAAAACACATAGTGCAAGCAAAGCAATTAAATGAGATGAAGGTACATCCATGTAATTATGAAAATGAATTCATATAAGATAATTATTCTCAAGATATGTTTTTAAAAGTTGTTTATGATGAATTTGATTCCAATGATGAAGATCTCTTGTACATGGAAATAATGGCATTGATGAATGAGTGTGTATCAACGCAAGGTGAAGATGAAGCACCTCAAAGAGTGCTTTAAAAAAATTGTGTGTATCATGAGGAGGTTGATATTACTCTCATAAATGAGGGATTCTAAAGAGAATACAAATAACAAGTTGCCCAAGAAAATGAATAATAATGTGAACCAAGATTTAATGAGGATTTTGAAGAGATGGATACACTCAAGTTGCAAGAAGAATTGGAGATGTTGGAAGATATATTCAGCCCATCCAAGGGACTAAAATAAGGTGAATTATAGCAATTAAAGGTCAAGTATTCACTCCAATAAACATCAATTAGGGAACAGCAAAGGAAATCACAAGAAGTTGCGCAAACAAGGCAACAAACAAGCAAGCAAAGGGAGTATGAACAATCCAATAAGGTGAGTTATTCAATTGTGAAAGATAAATATAAGTTTATATTTGATAATAATGGGCATTTAAATTCAAATATTGGTCAAATATTATTATACTATGTTGAGGATGAGTGGAACAAGAATTTGCTCTTGCATAATTAGTAATATTATAGGAAGAGACATCAAGTAGTGAGGGAATGTGGAATAGAGGCAATAGAAGAGAGTGTCATTAAGAAAATGACTAAGGTTGACATGTATGATAATCCAATATATCCTAATGATTAAGGTGATGTCATGGTCAAGGAGTAAACATCACTAAACAAGCAAGAATCAAGTGAAAACAATGAGGAAGCAAGCCATAAAACAAGCATGAGGAAAGAGAATAAGATCTATATGGTTGAAGTTAAGTAGGATGAAGGAAAAATTCACATATAATAGGTGGAATATGTATCAAATAATGGTATACAGTAATGGGAACACCTCATGGAGGTAGAAGATGTAATGACAAGGGAGATAGATAAAGCCAAAAGGAAGAAATGCAAGAGTTTAACATAGAAAAAGGAACAAGAAAGGATGAATAGTAGTTAAGCAAACATGAAGGATGCTCAAAGGATAAATTGTAAGGCAAGGAAGAAGGTTGGTGGCTTAATTTTTCTCCTTCCTAGGGAGTATGATGTAGGAACATCAAGCTAAGAAACCTCATTTTTGAAGTTTTGTCAATAGGAGGTCAAATTTGGTCAAATTCTGATGTCCATGTGTGTAAGGGACCTTATTAGGTCCATTTTTATCATAGGAGTCCATTTGGATTCATTAATGTGTGTTATATGTCTTCTAAGAGTTTTCCCTCTAAAATCAATATTTGAAAATTTAAATATTGTCCTTAAGCCTAGAAAGACCAAAGCATGGTAAAAGGTGGTTAGAAGAGTGGAAGTCTTGTCAAGGTTTGAAGAGTCATGTAGGGAGTATTTAAAGACTAAATAAGCATAAGTTATTAATCCAAGTCATTTGAATCAAGTGTAAAAGTCACTTTGTACGTTGAATTGGTTGTGAAATGCAAGTTAGTGTAATTACCTTGAAACCCACATTGAAGTGGGGAAGGACAAGATTTTGGAAAGAATTTGGATGGCATGAAATGATAGAGATATATCCAATGAGAGGGAGGAAAATAAAGAAAAGAGAAAATGTTCAAAAAACCCTCATGTAGATGAACAAGTCCATTTGTGGACTATGTTGTAATGAAATGTTGATTCAATAAAACAAGATAAGTTTATCATTGTGTTGTTTCCTTTTTAAGATATATGGGTTTCTCTTTGTATGTATTCAAATTGGTTTAAGTGAGCCTTGAAGGCTATATATACATAGAATCTATATGTGTGTGGCTGCAGGTTTGGAGAGGATTGTATGTTACAGTCAAGAAGTTAAGGATTGAACAAGTGTTTTAGAGTAAATAAATAAGAAGCACTCATTTTGAAACATTGTTAGGATCATATAGACTCCTAGATGGTTGAGAAAACATTGTAAAGTTAAATAATCCTTGAGGATGCAACTCCTTTTAAATACCTTATTCATAGCTTATGACAACCAAGGCATACATATATTAGATAAAACTATTTAAAATATGTTGAAATAAATGTATGCTAGCTAATATAATATTTACTAGAACTAAAATTTTAATTAAATAATAATAATTTAAATATTATATTAGTTAATATTATTTTTTTATAAATATTTATTTCTTATTTTAAATTGACAATTAATTAGCATATATATATATATATATATTTAATAAATCTATTTAAAATATGTTGAGATATATTATTCTCAAGGTGCCCCATTCCATTTATTTCAAAAATTCAAAATCATACAGGTATTTTGAGAATGATATCTCTCATCATATTTTATATAGATTTATCTAAGATATGTATGCTAGTAAATAGTATAGATCATTATGTTGAATATAAGAACGACTTAAAATACTTTTATTTTGTATTGAACACTTGATGCTTAATCAATATTAATCATGAATGTTGAATCCTAGATCAAGATAAAGCTTCATGAAAAACTCTCTTCGTTTAAAATTCAAATCACAACCATAAAAAATACAAAGCAACCCTAATTGGCTATCTTAAATTTTCTTTATCATAGGATTAAATAATAAATAATATTTATAGCAAATTAAATTAGTGCCTCGACCTTCATTATTTATTCTTTACTTTTTTATTTTTTGTCTAAATGTTTACAAATATATATTTCTCCAGCTCAACTATCTATGTGAAATGTCCATTCTAATATTACTTTTTAATCTTAAAAAATGTGCAGACCAAAAATCATTCCACGGAATATATTATATAACATGTTAAACTTATTTTCAAACTAAAAATTGACATGATAAACACTTAAGATACTTAAATCCATTCTATTTAGGGATTGATATATGCTTTTGATATGCATCTTTATTCTCATGAAAATACCTCTTTGTAATGTGTAAAACCTTTTATTTATTATGAATTTATTAAACCTAAAATTTAAGTCATTTTATTTTATGTGTTTTTTAATACTTAGTATATAAAATATTATTTTGACATGCACATTAAATTTTGAAACAAAAATTATTGACCATCACCTAGGTTTTGTCAATGTCTAATGTTGAACTCCAAATTTCAACACTAGTTAACACCATTCCTTGTTCTCTATGAAATCCAATGTAGAGGAAAAGAATAATTACGATTCAATTCAAATTAAATGAATGTATCCCTTTTTGGTCAACTTGCAAAAAAAAATTGGATTTATTTTTTGAATTAATTTTTATAATTAATTTTACCTGTAGGGAAGTTTAGTCTATTTATGTGTCTATAAACAAGATGACTACAATTTATATTATAGAGGACGGGGAACATATGATGCACATATGATGGAGGAGCATCAAGCTAAGAAACCTCATTTTTGAGTTGTTGTCAATAAGAGGTCAAATTATGATGTTCATTTGTGTGATGGACCTTATTAGGTACATTTGTGTCTTAGGAGTCCATTTGGAGTTTTCAATGTGTGTTATATGGCTTCTAGGAGGTTTCCCTCCAAAACCAATAATTTAAAAATTCAAATATTGTCCTTAAGCCTAGAATGACCAAAGCATGGTAAAATGTGGTTAGGAGAATGGAATTCTTGTTAAGGTTTTAAGAGTCATGTAGGGAGTATTTAAAGACTAAATAAGCATAAGTTATTAAGCCAAGTCATTTGAATCAAGTGTAAAAGTCACCTTATACATTGAGTTGGATGTGAAATGCAAGTTAGTGTAACTACCTTAAAACTCACACTGAAGTGGGGAAGGAAATGATTTTGGAATGAATTTGTATGGTGTGAAGGGAGAGAGATATATTTAAGGAGAGGGAGGAAAATAGATAAAAGATAAAATGTTCAAAAAACCCTCATGTAGATGAACAAGTCCATTTGTGGACTGTGTTGTGATGAAATGTTGATTCAATGACATAAGATAAGTTGATCATTATGTTGTTTCCTTTGAAATATTTATGGGTTGATCTTTATATGTATTCACATTTTTTTACGTGAGCATTGAAGGTTATATATACACAGACTCTATATGTGTGTGTTTGTAGGTTTGGAGAGGATTGTATGTTACAATCAAGAAGGTAAGGACTAAACAAGTGTTTTAGAGGAAAGAAATAATAATAACTCATTTTAAAATGTTGTTAGGATCATATAGGCTCCTTGATGTTTGAGAAAACATTGAAAATTGAAATAATCCTTGAGGATGCAACTCCTTTTAAATACCCTATTCATAGCTTGTGACAACCAAGGCATGGTTTTGTAACGTTGTTTGGGAAGGTTGGTGTAAGAGGGGTCTCATGTTTGGTGAGTTAATTTTGTATGGAGGATATAACTTGAGATATAAAAATATACCTATTGGTGTCAGGGTGAAGTGTAAGATAAATCCATAGTCTTGAATGCTCTCTACTCATACATGTCAAAACCATGCAAATACCTTATTTGTATAACACAGTCAAGTGTCTTATTTGGGTGATGGATTGATATATTGGTGGGAGTTGTTATGTTTTTAATATGAGAAATAACTATAATGTGGTAGTTGGAAACTAGAGATAAGGGTTTCAAGCATCTTAGTAGGCTCATTACACTTTTGACCCTATATTCCTTACACAAGTAGATTATATCAAATATGACTATAAAACCTAGGTTTAGAAAGAGAATAAAGGTATTTAAAGAAGGAATAATGTTTTGAGAAGGTGTAACACATGTGTATAAATGATATTCAATCAAATCAGAAGTGGAAACCCTTATTGTGAAACATGAGTCAATAATTGTCAACCCTCAAAATTGCACAGGTAGTGTTATGTCACAAACCCTGTCAACTTATGTTTGAAGAGTGATTTGGGATTGATCAAGGTGATATAAAGGTTGGATAAGGTGAATTTAGTGTATACATACATAAATTAAGTCTCATGATGTCTTAAGGCAAGTGAAAACTAAGTATTTGCATTATTGTTCCTTCTTTGCCCTGTACAATTAACTGTAGTGCACAGAGTATTGGTGTTTTGAGTCATTTTAAGCATTTTAAGGTGAAATAAATTTCCAAACCTATTGGATAAGTTATATAATGGTAAAAAATACCTATCTATTTCAATTATGTCTCTTTAAATGATATAAAACTCAAAGGAATGAATTAAGAAGGGTCTTGAGCCTATGCAAGAGGATAAAAACCCTAGATTAGGGTTTTGCTTATAAAAAGAGTTTCTATCATCAAAACTTGATGAAAATTTTTAATGTTGTAAAATTCAAGGTTCCCTAAGATATTATCTTGGTTTAATAAATGTAAGAACCTCATAGGTATGGATTTAAGCAATTGTGTTGCAATTAGGGCCAATTAGGCCTAAAAGAGAGGTAATTTCTAAAGTGATAGCTATAAAAGGATTCAGGGCATGAAATTATAAACACACCTAAAATGGGATAGGGGTTGTCTATAAAGGTTATTAATTATTTAAAATAGTGCCTATATTTGTTAAACCAATTGAAAACCTCAATAAAAAGGCTACAAGCCTCATAAGGCCATCAAGAGCTTGGAAGGTGGGAATGAGTGTTGAAGTGTGTTTGAGTATTTTAAAGGGTCCATAAAAGGTGTTATATTTCATTATAATACTATCCATGATAAAATATTGAGCTGTTAAAACCTAAATAAAAGATTGGTCCTTGAGACCTAAGAGGTGTGCCTAGTGGAGAACTAGAGGAAGTGTTGATTGCTAAAGGGAGACTAGTTTAAGAGAGAGGTAAGAGTGAATGTGATTAGAATTAATAATTATATAAAGACACAAAATAATTGTATCTAAAGTGTATAATACACAAACACAACTATAAGATGTTATTAAGCCCAAAGTCCAAGAGAAAGATTGGACTAGAGATGGAACTTGAAGACCAATCAAGCAAGTGAATGTAACCAGTTAAGTTGTGGACCAGATAATGATGTTTTCTAGACTTCTCCCCCATACCTATACATCAACATAGAACCAAAATTAATGCAAAAGTTTTTTCCAAAATTTTACAATAAAATAATGAAATTGTCAATCCTCTTCAACTTTAAAAGTGCTCTTAGTTCTTAATGTTATTAATTATAATTGCAACTGGTATGATAATAATATTTTTATTAAATATTATGTTGGAAATATTCCCTATAAACAACCTCTTATGTATTAGGTTAATTATTCTTGGGAGACATATTTTTTAAGTTTTATGGAGTTTGTAACCTTGCCAAAGTTTCTTTTATTTTCTTTTAGAAAAATTTAACAAATGCACATACTATTAAATATGTTCATTCAGTGAATGTACTTTTAAACATGTCTAGGTTTTGGTTTATGTAAAACATCTTAATGATGTTATTATGATAGACTTAATATTTTTAATTTAGTCAAAAAATATCTCTCAAACTTCTTATGTGGGTTAAATTACAAGGCTTTATGATTATTCTTTGGACATTTTTAGACCAAATATTCTAACCCTTAGGTCATATGATTTTGATATGTTTTACTCTACTTGGCCCCACAAAAAAAAAAAATCTTGAGGTTTACCACAATAGACTTCAATAATCTTTGAATATTCAAGTGGGTCATTATGTTTTTTGTCATGAAGTCATTTTTATCGACCTTCATAATACTTAATTTTGTTGTCAACATCCTAACCATAATGTAGGATATTCTCATCACATGGACTACTCTAACCCAAAAAAAAATTGAGATATTGAAAATGACCAAGAAGGAGGATGGATAGATTGATATAAATAGTAAAAAAATTAGCACAACCCAAAAACCATAAGGTAGGAAAGGCGATGCCAAATGCCAAACCATATAAATACATTACAAAATTCAAGTTTAGTGGTCCTTAAACAAACCTTATCTCACAGAGCCAAACTTTAAAAGATTTTTTAATTCAAAGGCATATTTATATTGTTGTAACATCTTTAGTAGTTCCTCAACCCTTTGGGCAATCATGCAATCCACCTCATCATGGCAATGTGTCACTAAGGGAATATAATGTGGGAAAGTTTAAATATATTTATCATATTAGCTTAAATCATTCAAACAAACATTATATTTTAGGTGAAAATTTTATAATACTTATAGATCTTCACCAAGAAGAACTACATATGGAGGATTCTTCATCATGAATAATATTTCATGGTATGTGCATAGATGTAGAGTATCCATTATAAATTCCCTTAAGCAAGGTATTTTTTCAACAACATGGTACATTCATCATTATTTTCATTCAATAAGTTAATGTTTTTGGATTTATTCTAAAAAATTATCTAAATGGTATTTGGTCTAACAATGTACATTAACCCACTTTTCACAAGGATGGTTGTGTTCTTGTTCAATTTACTATGGATTTCCATATATCTTACATGGAACATTTATTTTCATTTAATCATTTTCTTATTAATTTATGTTTGAATTCACATGTTTGTATTGAATTTTAAATTTAATTTCACTTACTTACATATCTTTGTGTGATTTCTCTTACATTGATATTTCACTTTTTATAATGTTTTACATATCTCATCTTTTATGGTGTGTTTTAACATTAATTTTTCTTTCATTTTTACATTTACACATATTTTGTTTGTTGATTCTTCTATATAATTAAAATTTATTATTTTTATTTGGTTTTTGTTCTTTTTGACCATGTATTTTCTCATATTTTCTAGAAAATAACCAAACATACATCATCATACATAGCATTTTCTCATAGCATGATAAAAATAAATGTGCACTAGAATGAAAATCAACTAATACATATATCCATAAAATAAACTAATAAGTCATACAAATCATGTGTGTGTGTGCGTGCATGTGCGCGTGCACGTGTGCCTATGTGTGCATGTGTGTGTGTGTGTATGTGTGTACATGTACATGTACATATACATGCATACACACATACATATATGTATGTATGTATGTATATGTATATGGTTTAAAATAGTATACAATAGCATATAATAGGTTATAGGCTGACGGTCCACCCTATCGATCAGTAGGGGATGTGTTACACTTGCTACAGATAACTACCAAAATTATTTCCTATGTAGACTTTTCTATAGAGTCTATGTATGAGACTGAAATCCTTAGACCTGTCCCTATGGGTTGGCCACCTATGTCTATAGTCTCCCCACTTTTCAAGTTGTGGTCATGTGCATAGACCTCTCTTGGGCTAACTCTTGCCATGCCTTCACCTCTCCCTACCCATCTCTTGGTGGTAGTGTAGTCTAATTAGTAGACTCTTCTCTCATGCATCTCTCGAGGGACTTCTCTAGCCAATATGAACTAACTAGTGTGCACTCTATTTTTTAGTGCCATGTGATCTATAAACCTTGTGGTGTCATGTTGAGGAATCACAAAGTCCAAAATATCATGGAGGTAAGTATCCACTAGGGTCCTCTATCGTGTGTCCTCTGCTACCACATCTATAAAATACAAATAAAAATAACATTAGATAGATCACATATATATATCATAAATCTATCATCTATATATCATTATTACCTAGCATGTATATCTTTACCTCTAAGAATTGAAAGTGATAAAATTAACACATTTATTTACCAACAGTAGTGATATCTCCTTAGTTTCGTACTGCATGAGGGATATTGTGTTTTTGAAGTGGTGAAAATTCTCTATATATCCCTAATTGGATGACTATAGCTTGATGGGACACCCTACATGCTCACTACTCTATAGTCCAGTTGTTATCTTGTTGTGCAGTAGGATCTCCTTACTATGATTAAGGTTTCACCACTGCATGGCCACATCCTCCCTTTGCACGCACAACTCACTATCATCTCCATCATCATATCATCACTCTAGGTCAATGAGGTTTCACCATAGGTACCTTAGCTAACACTCCTTTCCCTCCAACACCCCATCGCTCTCTCACATGGTGGTCCAAAAATGTTAGGACCGCCAAAGGATTTGTTGGGTGTGCAATTATGAATTATCTAAGAATGTGATCACATAAATGTAGTTTCACAAAATAGGTGTATTTCAAAGTGATCCAAATTTACCCTTATGCTTGTACTATAGTTGGCCATGATGAACACATATCCAAAATACCATGGTATAATGGCCATATGGTTTAGTCCCTCTACACAATTTCCAATTCCAATGTGTGTTTAACCACTCAGCCCACATGGTCTTGAGCCCACCTCCTCACTTATGGGAGGTCATCATCTATCATATGAGGTAACCTCATAGTTATATACATGGGTAACCTCTCATATATCTAGATTTCAAATGATATAAATGGTTCCTAAGTCAATTATAAGCTTCTTAATTTCTAATGGAATCTGCTTGAGATACATTTTATGCAGTTCCCTAAGTAAGTTAAACTGGACTTACTCTGGACAAGAGTACATAGAGACCATGTATTCTAAAATATAATTATTAAGTGTTTCTTACCACTAAATTTCCACCACATGCATCTAGGGCACTTCCAATATTTCCAAGGCTAATTGGCACTTTACTAACTAGGATACCTTCTATCTATAATTCCTTAAACAGTCTTATGTGTATGTTGATAGCCAATCATGCAAGTAAATGGGCACTTATATAAATAAATATCCATAATTGAATCATAAATTTGTTGTTCTACCCATGTAAACTTAGAAAATTTTAGTTCAAGATATTGAAGCAAAAAATTCTCTTCTACAGTAGTAACCCAACACTCGATATTTTCTAGAGATAGCCATTCGAGCATTTTCCCATCATCATACGAACAAGTGCAATGGGTCCAAATAATAAAACCAAAATGTTGGGTTATTTTCCTTTAGTCTAGTATGACTTTCCATAGTCACATGTGCATAAGAGAATAAATAGTCCAATGAACTAGCATGATATCATATCACATGACAAATATTATTGTGCACTCACCCAAAGCATGTAACCTAAGACCAGTTCTCATAGGTTTTTTTTATGTGGTGGTGTATTCATTAATTTCCTTATGCTAGGTTTCCTTAATAGGCACTTAGTCATAAATATATACTAGGTTACATGACTAACTCTTAACTATTCAATCATTCCCTACTTAACTAATCAGAAAAAAAAGATGGGTGCAAACTAAGAATAAAAGAGTATTGATTCATTGTATTCATAACCAAATTACATAAGGTAGTTCATCAACACAAGTTATCTCTCTCTCATTCCATACATAAGTCACATCCAAAATTATGAAGGCTCAAGATTCCAATTATCAACCAACCCAACTTAGTATAATTAGGGGCTACTTGTACATGGTTCTACTCAGACCATTCAGTTACATAATTAATAACATAGTGATGACTCACCAACAACCATTAACAATAATGAGTCATGGGAATACATTACATTGAATTCCTAATGACGTGGGCCTAACTTCCCTTATATACTCACTCTATGTTGAATCTTTATTTTCATGCTCCTATCTTCTCATAGACCGGTGCTCAATTCACATTTCACTATTCTCCTTTGATGTTCATGTGAACCATTCCCTAGCCATCTCTAATTTTTGTACCCTTTCCAAGGTCTTTTTCTATTTTCCAAGTCCTAAATTCTTAGTTCATATGTGTTTCATGTATCCTTTTTCTTCACATCTCGCCTTTTTTTCACCATGGTATTTTGTATCATGTCTACTTCCATGCCTATGTTTCTTTTTGTGTCATCATATTCAAAAAGTAGTTAGGGAAAATAGATACAAAATTTAGGGTCAAACAATTTATTTAATACGTCTCTATAAGTTCCTTATCTAACTTATCTAAGATTAAGTGATAGATTGTATGACTCAGATGAGATCTATTGCTTGGAATAATGGGTTGGTATGAACTTGAAATTCATTTGTGTGCTCATGTGAAACTTGTGAAAGGAACCCTATTATGATTGGGTCTTGTTAGAAACACCCAAGGTCAATCCATTAACCATCATTGGTTATTGATTTCAAAATGGTATGAAATCTTGGAATTAATAAACTTTCTTAGACATGGTAACTCAGTTTTATATGACTAGGTTAATACGTATAGTATTATACTAAAAAGCTTTTAGCAATAAAGATAACATGATCTCTCTCATACTAAGTATGTTATAAGTAGGGAATAATTTTTCTTTATGAATAAAGTAGAATTAATTTAGAGAATATTTTTGTTTTATGATAACTAAATAACATAAATTGAACTATCACTGGTATGAGCATTCTTAGTTGTAATTCTTTCATGTAAAGGTGAAAGCCTAATATTAATAAAGAGGTTGTCTCCAAAACTAAGAATATAACCTTGAAGGTTATTTTTGGGACTTATGTCATTCACTTAATTGTATGCATTTTATTTTAATTGCTCATTGGTTGGAATTTTCAACCTAAATGACTATCCCTAATGGAATGGAAAAATATGAGCCTATTTAATCTTGAGGACTACACTCTTCCAATACCTGAACCTAGCTTGTTTATCTAACATTATTTACTCAAGATGTTTGGCCATGAAGTCCTCAGAGGCATTCCTTGTCGCTCTAATTTTATGCAAAGGGAGAAGGTCTCTCAGAAAATACAAGCTTGTGCTTTGAATTGATTGTTGGAATCTGTATAAAGCAGTTTATTTTTTGAGTTAGTGTTGACCATTTTTGGCCCACATGGAAATTTTGCATGGTTTGAAAAAATAGTGGACCAAAGGTTTAAAAAAAGTTTAGAGTTACAAAGAGGAAAACCATATAGGTTCTCATAGGTTTTTAGCATTCAAGAACATGGGACATGTTGCACAAGCCTTAGAGAATCATCAAAACCTCAAAATATTGATCAAAAGATGAATTTAGTGAATTTTGAGAACCAGACCATCACCAGGACATCTTCCAAAAACAAATGGGCCAGCCTATTTGAGCATTTAATAAATGCACCTCAAAAAATTTTGCAAGCCAAAATATTGTAGCACTATGTAGTTATTTATGTCAAGAACATGCTCTGCAAGTTTCATGTCTGCACAAGCTTTATAGCTCAAGTTATGGAGCTTCAAAGTTAGACTTGTAGCATAAGATGTTTTTGCAAGCCTCAAGTTTAAACTTTGTATAATGATCATTTGGGTTTAAAATGTCCTTATCAAGTTTAAATTTAATCAAGATCTAAAGGTCCACATGAGCTCACATACAACCACATGAGATCTAACAATTCACATTGGGGTTAAACAAGTCAAGAGGTCCCTGGATTAAAAATCCTTAAAAAGCTACAAGTTGGACAAGATCCTATCATTTAGGTTCATCAAGTCAAGATCCAATGGTGCATAGGAACTAACAAGAAAGTGGGCTTAAGAATATCAAAGGTTTTCATTGCTTCATACATCTTGATCCAATTGTGTGAGGGCAAGTCAACATGTCAAAGTATATTTGTGGTAAGAGATTAATGGATTACATTTATTTGTGCATAGCATATCAATGATGTACATGAGGTCAAAAAGGGTCAAGATCTGACAGTGGGGATATATAAGGCCAATGGGAAAAAAGATATATTGGATCATTCTAATTACCTTGAGTAATATTCGATGGACAAGGTCGAACCAAAGGACCAGTTTTCAACCAAGGTGAATAATAAATTATAGGGTCATCCTTGCACCATTAAAGCTTGATCCCATGCCATGAAAAGGACATAGACATGTAGTCAAGTATAAATAACATAAAGGGATGCCATTAAGGCTAAATATGGACCTATAGTTCATAAATCTATATCATGTAGGGTTATTTATGTGACTGTGTTTAACATTATTAAAAGGATTTGTGTATATGAAGAATTCTCAATTCCTATATAGACATAATAGGTTTATTTGGATCTATTTGGATCAAGAAAAGGGTTATGTAATCTATAGGTCTACATCAATATGACAACTATAGGAAAACCAATAATCTTAGATTGATTTTCCACCTATAAAATGGACCTATGATCCAAACATGGAAATGGAGTAGATATGTGATAAATTCAAAGGGTCTCATCCATTGAAGTGGCTCTATCCTTGAAAAATTAGGTACTAACTACCATTCATGGCATGGCATTGTCAATTTCAAGATTTGAGGATTTGATCCTCATGAACAAGTCAAGTGGGTTTGGGATCCCAATATGGTGAGCTAGTAGTTGGAGAAGTAGTTAAGGGTATTAATTATGCTCAAATAGACTTTGTCATCATGCATAAGAAACCCTTTTATTCTAGTGGTATCTCTCAGACAATGAGAAGAGATTGAAGGCTATTAGAACAAAAAGAGGTTAACTTGTTGATAAGTATTGATCTTGATTGAAAAAGGCATATGTAAGGAAAAGAATCAATGAACTACCACCTCACTTCTTGATCATGATGATCCTTTCTCCACCCTCATATGCATGGTTCCCATCCCTCTCTCTCCCTTTCTACTATATATAGAGGCTCTTGAGCCAAAAAATGGATCACTCTGCTCCCTCTCTTGGGCATGACTAAACTCTACCAAAATGGAGCTTATAACCTCTTGAGAAAAATACAAGACTACTTTTAGATATCCTTGTTCTAGTATAGTGTGTACATGTTAGTTTTATTTACGTATGTGGTAGAAATCTCTCCCTTGTGAAGTAATGATCTCACCTAATTACTATTTTATCTTGTTATGCAGGTCATGTTTAGTGTTCTATATCTTTTTATTGAAGCCCATATGTGGATACTTTGACTAGTTAGTGTCTTGTATTAGACCTCTCTATCACTTCTCTCAAATTTTGATCATTTGGTGATCATATGCATGAAACACTGATGTATGATATATATTTAGAATCCTAGATCTAGCCTTGTGCTTGTTTCATTAGTATTTTAAGAGACAAATAGAGTGGATCGACCATCATTTAGGTGAATCACCCTTGTTAGCTTAGGTTTCCTTTTCATGTTATCTCTCTCTCCATTTTTTATGTTCATTAGTAGATTTTAGTAGTGGAAATGAGCTAAAATGATGCATCATAGGAGCTAGCCTTATTAAAATTCCTAGAGGTCTCACCCCATTATAGGATACCCACAACCTAGGGTCATTCCCATGTTGGACTAGGTTTTAAGCAAGAGGACCTAAACAGTCCCCTTCTTAGCCAGGATGCAAATTTAGTCCTTAACAGTTAGTAAGTCTAACTTAATCTACTAGGGATTGGTAATTTTTGTTGGAATGATAGTATGTCCCTGAATACCCAATTATTTTGTCAAGTAGATTTGTGGGGCTTATGACAAATTATAGCACCTTAGCATGAAAAAATGAAATTGTTTACATGATGGATTTTATACTAGGAAATGTGTGTGATGTAGGATGAATAAATATCAAAATTACCATATGATTCATTTGGTTATGCATGGAAATAGATATCTTTTGAAATCCTTGTGTTACACCCAAACCCAAATTTGTAGATGTAATAATAGTATTAATAGTATAAATAGTAAACATGTGGTAGGGTTTACAAGAGGTTGCTTTACAAACTCATATTTTCTTCATATGTGCTAGCATGATCATGTTTATTGTGTTTTTTTAGGCTACAAGTAATATATATTTGATTTCTTCTGGGTGGGCATCAAGATATTCACTAAATTATCTCCCATCAATAGGCTCAAATCTATTGTTATTAGCAAAATAAGATTCATAGACCTTGTCATTTTCATTTTCATAATAATCCCATCAATAAGGTGTAAAATAAGCTTTATTGCATTATGAATGTATGATATCTCATGTTCTAATGTCATACTTGAATTTTCATTAATGATGTTTGAGTATTAATATATTGGTTGTTTCACTTTATTGCTTGTGTTTTAATGATGTCCCTTATTAAGAAAATATAGCATGCATTGAAAACTATAAAATATTGTAAAAAACAAATACTTATGTAATAGAGCCATAGATTCTTTGTTAATGGAAAATTATGTAAAAATACATAAAATTTAAATCCTAAAAAAAAGTAAAAAATTTGTGTATGGATATTAGTAAATTCCCCTAAAATCTAAGGTCAAAATAAAGTGCTTTCAATTTTAGATATTCAATCTAAGGTCAAAATAAAGTGCTTCCAGTCTCAACTATTAAATCTACAGTCGAAAGCAAACTCTTTTAATGTAAAATATTAGATTTAAGATTGAAAGAATATTCTTTTAGTGTCAGATATTAGGAATTTACTTAAACTCTAGGACATTTTTTTGAAGCAATTCTCAAATAAAATATGGGTTCACCAATATGTTTTATCATAATTTGGAATTAACTTGGTGATTAAATTAAATTAAGATAAAATGAATAGAAATGTAAAATAATTTGTATAACAAATTATGACAAGCAGAATGAAATCAAAGTACCAAAATTGAAAAAGCATGATTGAATGAAATAAGAATAAATATGAATAACATAAAAGACTTAGTTGTTTATTGTCTATGATATGACTTTGTGAAACTAAAAATTAGTTGGAATTGATATATAGATCTAACTATGACTATAAAAATTGAAACTGCAAGTGTATCTACTTAGGTTCAATAATATTTGGAAAGGAACATGATCGACTGGCACTATTGTCCTCTATTGTTCAATTCTATCCTCTATGGAAAATCATGGAAACCAGAGTATAGTTCTCTATAGCTACTTAAAACATGCATGTGTGTATAAAATTGACCTTCATATGAACATAAATGACCTAAAAATAAATTATTCAAATTCAAAACCCTAATAGAGCTTGCAATAACTAAAAACCTATTGATAAAAATAAGGAATTATAATGGGTTAATTTGAAACCCATCACCCTTGTGATGATTGATCACTACCTACATACACAATAATATAAAGAAGGAATAAATCCCACTTAGTTCTCCTAATTAGAGTTATTTATGCAATTGTGTTCCTTTTGCTACATGAATGCATCTAAATAAGGCTTGAATATTTGATAATTCTTTTCTTGACTTAGATAAAATAGGGTCTTGACTTGTATAAGGATTGCTTCAAATGATTAGAATTAGATTTGGGAAAAATAGGGAATCCTTTCTCAATGTGCGTTAGTGTAAGTATGCCTTAATATTGAAATTTCAAAGTGATAGAATAGGTGATGTAGGTGTTCCTTTTTATCAATCCAAAATGGTAAAACCTCACGCTACATATCCTATAAATATGAACCAACTTGAAAGGGAGGGTCTAAATTTGAAAAGTAGTCATTGTTAAGGGGAAGGATAGTATAGACTGACTACCATTATTAACCCATATTGGTCGATCTTGTCCTACAAAGAAACATATGAAGTTTGAAATTTGGGATGTTTGTACACATGCTAAGAGGATTTTTAGTAATTAAAAACATTTTTTAGGCATAAGATAGTAAATTAGAAAGTGGTAGGTCCATATAGGTACTTAGGATAGAGTGAGGTGGAGAAATATGTCTAGATTAAGTGCTCAAGTTAATTAAAGTGAAAGTGGACCAATGCTAACATTATCAAGTATTAATGACTTAATTTGAGTGACTACATACTCTTGAAGCACAAACTACATACTTGATTGCACAGTCTTTTGATGTTGATTTGGATAAGGCCAAAGCTCTCAGCTTGGAAATAGAATTTATGGACCTACATGTGTAGCTTGGTAAGTAGATGGAACAATATGTTTTTTGTGCTTAAAATCAAGTACCTACTTGCACCTAACAATAATGAAAAATCTTAGAGGTAGTGAGAAATGATTTGATTCATTCTTTGTAAGTATGACTATGTTTTAGTTGAAGGTAACAACCCATGAAATTACTACAAAAGTTGTGTATATTTCATACAAGGGTTAATTATTCTAGCATGTTTCTTAAGGTTTTTAGAAATAGTCCAAGATTTTGTAGGATTTGGTGAAGAACATGCCATAAGCAAGTGATATTGATCTACCTATCATACGATGAGCTTTAGGATAAATCTCTTAATAGTGATGGACTATTTTGGTGTTTTAATTCCACCACATGATTTTGTATATTTGTTACATACTATCATATTATAGAAATTAAATTACACCTATTTTTGTAAATGTCAATGTGCATAGAGTAACACATCACAACCTTAATGGTTTAATGATGTAGTAAGTGGAAAGGGTAGCTGGGTTTACCTAATTACCCTATGATGTAGTATTATTATGCCTATAAATATTTTGCATATATGTATAGAGAGGAATAATAAAATTTCTCACCTCCTATTATATTGTTATATTTTATCCAACTAGTTATAATGAAATATACTCTTTTTTAAAATCCTGGTGTTCTTTAAATATTATTGTAGATTATGATTTATTCATCTATGTTGTTTCCACCATATAATTATTTTATAAAAATAATTAATCGTTGAGTATCCTAACACCACTTGTTGTATGCCTCAAGTGAGCTTTTGCTTTGGAGTTGGTGCATTGATGTTGGATGGGTATATTGTGTTGTCTCTAGTTCTTGATGCCAACACAATAAAAAAATGAGCTAAAACCCTCTACTTGTGGTTAAGCATGCAAACCAAAACTTTTCATTTTGTATACACCTAAAATGGCCCATTGGCATTTATCTAGTGTTATTTATGTAAATTCCACAATCAACCTAAATGATGGGATATCAGATTTTCAAGGAAGATATTATTTTATCAATGAATTCACAAATTTGACTATAGTCAATTTATACCATTCATGGCATATATTTGGTATCTATGATTAGAGCAGGTGGTTAAACACATGATTTATCCATTCAACATTTGAATGTTTTCTTATTGGTGACCTCGACTAGACTCTAGCTATTATTTACTAATATTAAGACTATTTTTTACTTGATCTACTATTTATTAAGAGTGGGAAGGTTTGAGATACTATTTTTTAGATCAACCTTTTCAAAATCTATTTTCCACATTTTTCTTCTTCAATAATTTCCCACATATTTTCCATAATTTTCTTCTTCATTAGTTTCCACTCTTTTGGCAATGCCCTATCTCATTTATCCCATAAACTACTCTATTGTCAATAAAAATACCCTCAATGAGGGTTGGGATTTTATCCTGCCATAATAATAGCTTTTATTTTATAAGTTAGAAAATAAAAAGTAAAGTGGAATGCAAATGGTGGGGTACCCTTACTTATCAATGACATAAATAAATTTAAAGATGAATAAAAAGCAAAGATTTGTTTGATGCAGTATTATGATGAAAGAGACATTAATAAATTTGATCAAAGTTTGTGAAAGCAAGATTTGTAATTGAAATTTAGCATAAATTCAACATTCGCATCTTAGGCGACCAAGTAATATGGTTGTCAATTATAGAGTTATATAAATATTCACTTTTAACAAAAGTAAAATAGAGAATAGAAATGATGTGCATTTTATATAATATATATTTTTAATTAAATTATATATTATATACATAATATTATTTTTAATATTGATTTTTTCTTCTCCTTTTCTATATATTTTAATATTGATGGGGAAATTGAGTTGTGGTCCTTCTCTCCCTTGAGATTTTTGTTAAAAGCTAGAGTGAGTTATAACTCCATTTGATATTAATGAACCTACCAATAATTGGTGAGGAATTCTCACAATTTTCATCACTATTTCTTTTTTTTTTTTGGTGTGTGTGTGTATTCTTGTTATGTTTATGATTAATTATTTTTTTCCTAGCTCTTGTGAAGAGGATTCAAAAGCAATCAAATTATCTACATATTTTGATGATTTTTTCGATCCTACAAACTAATTTGGTCATGTTAAATGTCATGTCATTATCATCATCAATTTTTAGTTTGTAGGAAATGAACTGTGTATGTATAAAAATATACCTATTTCAAAATAACATTAAAAATTTGAGCAAACAAAACCTAATTAATTAAAAAATTATATTTAGAGTGAGATGAGAGGCTCTTAGGTTTTTAAACGTTATTTTTCCAGTGATAAAGTAATTTTGAGATATTGACCATAGGAACATAAAAACACCCATAATTTCTAATACATAACTCTCATTTTTATCTTCATAATAGTACAACTCTTGAGTAACAGGTACAACTGACTCTAAAGTAATGCATATGATTGGGATTTGAATCCTTGATGTTCCACCTCTAATCAAAAAGAAAATGAGGATGTTTATAACTTAATTGATTTGAACCATCACACATCAAATTCAAGTGCAATGCTAGTAGATAGTTCAGATCTAAAAGGAAAGGTGAGAACAAATAATATAACATGGCATACAATATCATTATATCATGGAATGCATTATGTATGATGATACATTCAAAATACATACTTATAGATATTACAAGGGGTTTAGATATTTATCATTTTTAGTAATTGATAAAATTGGAAAATTTATGATCACAATCAATGGTAGAAGGATCAACCTTCGACAAAAAATATTAGCAAAGATTCGAACTAAAACCTATTTTTCAAAAATTTTGTCTTTGATAGTTTTGTTGGAAGGAAATTTGAGACAGAGTGACAACTAAAAGAGTGCCAAAAGTATCAATAATGAATCAACATTGAATAATTAAACAAGTGAAGAGGAAGAAGATAAATTCAAAGTTGAAGGAGGAATATCAAAATGGTAACCATCTCAGGAAGTGCCAAAGTTAACATGTCAAAATAATAAATGGTTACCAAAAGATACATCTGGAAAAGAAGTCTAGATCACCAAATCAAACATGGAAGGGAAAGTGAAAATTCAAAGGAAGAGAGTGTCAAGGTATGAAAAGAAAACTCATTGCCTAAAACACATGCTAAAAATTGACCATCGATTAGGTAGGAAGATATCACCTAGATAGTACAGGAGACAAGTGACAATCTATGATCAATGGAAAAAACATGAGTCATTAGGAGTTATAATTCTTGTGTGAGGTGTTAAAGGATAAAGGTTATGGGATTAGTTTAAAATCTATATATACAACAAAATTAAGGGAGAAAAAAATGGTTGGAAGAGGGAGGGATAGAAGGCCAAGGTAGATGAGTGTTAATAGAAAATATAGAATAGAGAGCATATCCATGTCCCATGAATGTGAAAATTCCAACTTCATATAAAATTTTAAGTAATAGAGGAGCTTTCAGTTTGAAATAAGGAGAGGATACATTTAATAATTTATTTTATTTTAGCTTGTTTCCATTCCCACATGTACCTAAGTGAGAGATTATGTGTAAATTATTTCGATATACATTAATGTGATTAAATCATATTTCAATGTATTAGCTTGTTTTTTTTATGTGTTTATTTTCCTTCTATTGTATTAAATTAGGTTTTGGTGTGAGCATGGTGTGTTGTATTAAATTCCTTCCATCACGAGCATGTTTTATGTGTGTTTGTGGACTGCAAGAGCCTGAAACTAGTTAGTGCTTTGTATTTTATTTTGCTTAAGAGTCATGGTTCACATTGTACTTCACTTAACCAATTAATGCATGTACAAAGTTCCATTGTATTATTCAGATATCTATGTGATAAGATCTTTGAAGTGATAAATAATATGGATGAATAATAGTCCACAAACTATCCTAAATATGAGCTTAGGACTAGACTTCCCAAAATCTCTCTAACACTTTAGGTAAGACTTATTTTGTTTAGGAAGGTTTGCACCTTTCCTTTAAAAAAAAGGGTGCCAACACATTGGATTGTGTTTGATCAATGTTCGTTATATGGTTCAAAACACTTGAAAAGAAAAAGTAAAATTAAAATGGAATGCGAATGATATGGGTATGGTTGCTTATGGATGAATGAAAATAAATATTTAATTTATAGATTGATAAAGTAGTATAAAGGCGTGGTGTTTACCATTGGTAATTAGGACATGCTTAAAAAATAAATGAAATGTTGTAACTTAGACGAATGAAAATAAATATTTAATTTATAGATTGATAAAGTAGTATAAAGGCGTGGTGTTTACCATTGGTAATTAGGACATGCTTAAAAAACTTTAATAAAAGTTATATGTGATATGATTTTTTTATTAGAATTTATTGATGTGCTATATTAGTTAGCTATTGATTAATTATATATATATATATATATATATATATATATATAAGTGATAAGTTAGTATTTAATTCTCATTATCCATATCGATGAAAGTAATTTTTGAATCCAAACTAAATTGAAATTAAATAGTTTTTTATGTTCATATATTAGGTCACAAAGTAATATCATTATCAATTAAGAAGCATGTTAAAATATAAAATTATTGAGAATCACAAGGGAACAACATATAGCTAACGTTATTATACTTCAAAAATATAGATCACAAAAAATTATAAAATTGATATAATTAATACTTTATATAATGCAATTTTTATGAAATTAATAAAAAAATTGAAAGTTCATATTATTATTATTATTATTTTGTTACTGTAAACACCTAAAGATAATTGTATAGTATTTATTAGTGTTATTTTATATATAATTTTTCATATTTTATATGTTTTGGCTAATTTGGCTTAAAATGGGTGATAGATTTTTTTGTTTAAGAGTAAATTATTTTATAAATTTAACATTACATTATAATGTTAAAGAGAAAATAAGATAATTTAGAGTCATTAACTATTTTCTAGTTGTTAACCTATTGTCTATTTCCAACTCTGCTTTATTGAAAGTGGAAAGGATTTATAGAGACAATGATCTAAAATCTTGCCCACATTTTAAAAAGAGGTTAGAAGACCATCTATATCTATATATGAAAAAAAAAACTGTCTTTTTTTTAGAACCATGAGAGCTTTTTCCCTTTTTTTGATAGCATCAGAAGGCCCAAGAGGGTTCTTTTGATATTCCATATACTTTTTCTTATTCCATATTGTACGGATTTCAAAAAATTACTCATATTTTGTAATTTTTTTTAATTTAAAAGATTTTATTAAATATCATTTTTTTTACAAATAAATTTTATTTATTTATTTATTTTTCATTTGTTTACTTATTTGTTTTATATTATATTTTATTTCAACTTTATATATTTTTTAATTGAATAAACTAAATGGAGTGCATTAATGGTTGTAATTAGTTAATTTGATGTTAGAATTCGAAAACCTAGTCAAATCATTTATTAAATATTTTTAAATAAATGTGAGGGTATGTGTGTTCATCTTTTAAATCTTATGTGTATGTCATTTATCTCCTAATCCTTGTATAAAATACTCCAATCATGATAGAACAAATACAGAGCCTCATATAGAAGAGTCAAATCCTAATGATCAATGCATGATGATATATTCTGGGGTCAACCATATTATGCAAAGGAAGGCTAGGGCAAAGAAATGATCATCTCAATTAGTATTTCTCAATCTCAAGTTGGGAATAATCAAAATATACCTTATATTCTCCCTTCACCTCCTAAGCTTAGGTTTCATGTGAAAAATAACATGATATCATGGATCAATTTTAAAATACTAATGTTAATATTTTTATCATCAAAGTACTTAAAAATCAAATGCGTATAAGGATATCCTTTACAAATCATTAAAGGATACAATATTTCCAAGTGATATTAAATCATCTCACTTGGTTTCTATGGTAAAATCTTTGAAATATAATCAAAATATTATTACCTTTGAGAATGATGAATTATCTAAAAATTATTTTTTTGATTGGCAATTACCCTTGCGCATTCAAATTATAATCAATAACATAGGGATCAAAATAATACTTGTTAACAATGGTTCAAGATTATTATTTTGTAATGAGGTATTTCTCTTGAAATTCAGCATTATAAGACAAGCCCTTACTAAGTCATATATCCCAAGATTCTAGGTACACTTGTGTCTAGATCTCTAAGGTTTGTTCTTGCATGCACGAGTCTTGAAACCATATATTTTCCCTTTAATGAATGATTTAGTGATTAAACCCTAATCCTCTTTATTCCTAGGGCATCTGGTTGGCATGAGTTGAAAAGTGTGTTTGTTAGTAGGGTAGGTTGTACATCCTCAACACCTCATTGTGATGATAGTTGCTTATATATCAATACTCCAAGGAGGGATCAAGTCCAATGTAGTTTTCCCCACCTAAGTGATGGTACAAGTGCAAGTGATGCTAGTATGATAGTGGACTTGAGTGCCTTGAATGTGTTTAATACTATAAATTTGGGTAATCTAAACTTAGGGATATTGTAGATGGTAATATGTATAACTAGGGTAGAATAGGGATTGATAACCTTAATTGTGCACAACTTGTTCTAAGTTTGAGTGTGTATTTTGCATCTTATTTACATCTAGTGGTTGAAGGGATAAAAGTCATGTATATATACTATTTTGATGCTTATGTGGGTGATAAAAGAGGTCTAGGTTGACCCTAAGAAGTTTAAGTTTTGAAAAGATATTTGTTTGGGAAAAGATAGCGCAAATGACATTAAAAACATTTTGAGGACAATAGCACCATGTGGTGCTAGTGTCCTTATTATGGCACTAATGTCCAACTGGCATAACACTAAGCACAAAGGGTCAAGATCAGAAATGAGGGTTTTGGATAAATTTATGGTTAACTAGGGATGCTTATGCCCCACATGAAGGTTGGATAAGTGTGATAATAGGCTCTAAGATAGGTACAGGGATAATCTAGGGATAAGTGGTCTCAAATAGCATTCTTAGCACTCAAATACCACTTTTGGGTGATTACATTTTCCCCCTTTATTTTATAAATGTAACAAAGTGAGATGACTAAGATTAAAGAAAAAGAAACATACCTGAACTTACCTACTAGGTGAAGCCCATGAAGTTGGATTTGAGTATGTGAAGCATGCTCTAATATGTGTCATGCAAATGAAATATGCATAAATTAGTCCTTACTTAAGAGATATCAAAATCAAATACTAAACTAATTAAATAGTTAAACTGAGTAAAAATATAGGAGAGAGAAAAGGAATGAATTCACCTCACTAAGTATGTGAACCAATGCATAAACCTAGTGGCAACCTATGTATGTGCATGTATATAGTGATCAATCAATGAATAACTTGGAATAAGCTGATGGCTTGCTCAATCCTCATGTGTGGTTGGATCAATAACTCAATCTAGTTTTGACTCCATCATTTCCCACCCCTACTTGGTGGATCATGACCTATCAAATAGCTTGGATTGGATTGATAGTGTGTTTGACCCTCTCATGTAGGTGGCTCAAGAACTCAAGTAGACCATGAATCCATTATTTCCTACCCATGTTTAGTAGATGCATATGAAACTAAAACTATGTATTCTAATTAGAAATGTCTAACTAGGTATGGTTGCTCCAAGGCCACTCAGGTACATTAGGTAACTCTAGGCCACTCAAGAATGCTAACCACTACAAATGGAGTAAGGCATGAAACTAGTGTGTAACATGGAATATGATGTCATATGTATACAATGTAGAGAATGACATGGAAATTTTCCATTCCATCTGATCAACTGATGTGTAAGTGAGCATAAAAAAATAATGTACCATACACATGCCCCCAAATATGATATCTGAGCATATGGATTATGGACTGAGTTGTAATAATCTATATTTGAGTATATGAATTGAATATGTGAATGATCATGTCATGCATGATGCCACCATTTTGAGAAAATTAATATGAATATGAGCTAAACTAGTATGTGTATACACATAATATTTTTAAATTTTATCAATTATTGATGTTTTCTCTCTTGAAGGAACCTATCGAGTCTCAATCTCTTTGAGTGCATGCCTTAAAGGGTGCACTAGGAAAGGGGTGGACAAACCATCGGTGCTTTGTAGGATTGTTGTCCCCTATACCACCACTTACTTTCTACATAACCTTTTCCTATGTATTTCCTTAAACCTTATCTCCTCTATTGTACACTCTTCCAAGCATTTACCACCTTAATTATCCCCTTCCTAAACCTAAATCCCTTTTTTTCAATTTATATTACAATGTCATCCCCATCAACCCTGTATTCAAAATATTAAAATCAAGTTATGGGTTTAGGTCGGTTCTAGTTGACTTAGACTAAGATCTAACTTAGTTTTGGCAACTAATTATATACAGTCGATTGGGCTAACCCTGACGACTAAATTTTTAGAAAGGTTTAGGGTTAGAATAAGCTATATATACACATTAATTTCAACATTTTTTAGAGAGACAACAAAGTTAATTATTCATTTGCATTTCTTTACAATCTGTTCTTCCACCATTATACTTGAGAAGTTATTCCTTAAGGTTTATACTTGGAGAAGAATATTGTCTTATGGAAAAGTATTGGATGTTTTGGCCTTCCTTAGTGATCTTTAAAAACCACAAAAACCTTTTGCAAAGAACCTTTCACCAAGGGAGATATTGAATCTTAGTGGGTTCATCTTCAAGGTAAGTATCTCTAATTTTACTTCTTTATTTTAGTATATAGAAGTGGCATAAGTAATGGCTTTTAAATATACTACTTTCTCCATGCATAAGGGTTTTACCAATACATAGCTAAATTAGGATTATCTTATGTATGTTTAATTTTTATGTTTATTACCCCTACTTTGTTCTACAAGCTTTGGTGAGCACTAGATTCGGTTTTACTTTACTTGTCATTTACTTTGTGAATATGAAAACATAGGACCTAGATAGGGTTATCAAATAGTGTTACTTGATTAGAGGCTTTGGAACCCTCCCTAGAGATGTTATTGTGGTAAGAGATCCCTTATTTAGGTCTAATGGATCCATCTTGGTCATGACCATAAATATCTAATGTATCAACAATCATAAGTGTAACTAGGATTTATCTTCTTCGAACTAGGATTGATTAATCTATTGGTTACATTTCCCTTTGTATACATTGTGGTGAACCCAACATGAATCAAACCCTTGTATGTTTTCTTTCATGCTTATATTTTATAATTATATTATATTTTTGTAGTACTATATCAAACCTGTCAGTAGAGTTCTAATAGTTTATGCATATGTTTAACACATAATCACACCAAAATGACTTTATTTTATCTATACAGGTCTTCTCCAAATACAAGTGACTAAATCAATCAGTTTAGCACATTCTTCTTTTCCAATTCCATATTTACATACATAGTTAAACCAGTCAACTCTATTTACAATTCTCATCTTTTAGCATACAAGTCTGCAAACATAATCAAACTAGTCAAATCTATTCATAATTTATTTTTCTTCACATAGGTTTTACAAACTTCATCGAACCAATCGACTCTATTAGCATAATTTTTGAATCAACATTTGTGCATTGCAACATAAAATTTTGTAATCTAAACATCTTCAAACCCACTAAGATTCATTCTTACTCTCTTTGTCATTTTAGTTCTTCATTTTGAGTACTATTTTTCAAAAGTCTACAGTTTGTAAAACTGCATCCCTACAACCAATTGGGTCGATTAGTTTGATACAATTTTTTAGTTTATTTTTTATCCAAAAGACATAGTCAATATGTTCAACTATGTTCTTATAATTCTTACTTTTATAGAATAGTAGCGCCCTGGTTGACTCTGTTCTACTTTGTTTGCATACAGTGTCACTTGAGCCAACTTTGTAATCTTCATAATCAAGGAATTGACCTCTTTTTGCTAACAATTAATTCACCATTCCTTTTAATTGCTTATATGTGTAGAGTAATAAATATAGATTAATTAGGTGGTTTTTCAAATTACTAATTTATTCACACTCTTTTTCTATTTTTCAAACACTTCCAAATCACTTTACACATAAAAATCATTAAACATTTATCTTCCCAATGTCTACCTACTTGGATTTCATCACTAAGAGGAAAGCCAACTTGGTTTTCTAGCCAAGTATAAACACAAGGTTGATGGTATATATTAGTAAATCACCTGACACCCTTATCACTAGGGATTGTAAAGTGAGGGGGTAGGCCCAAATACCAAGCCAGTACCAACACCAATATAGATACCTTTTAGCCTAAACTTCTTGAAACCATCTTTGGATTGACAGCCAACTTCTCAATCACATTGACTATAAACTTAATTATAACTTAATAACACTTAAGAATGACTAATTAAAGTTTTTACTTTCTCTTTGATCATTGTATTTTGTATTTCAAAACTTGCATTAGCCAATGTTGGTACAAGGTTTGTGTTATGTGTTCCAATTGGATTTATTACATTGATCCAATTACTTGTGTGCTTAATTTCATTTGCTTAGATATTATCTTGAAAAACCTTTCTATGTTTTTAGAACATTATCATCCCTATCAACATAGTCTCCTACAGACTATTCAAAATATCTACTTTTAGTACGTAGTCAATATGTCTGACTGTGTCTCTTTATCTTCTTGTTCATCCCCTATCTAAGTAGTATACAATTGATTTGTCTAGTTATGGTTTCTTATTTATTGGCATGTTCCCTATTTGATATTACATAGTCTACCTACATAAATGTGTCCTCTTTTCCTCAATTTTATTCATTGGTTTTCAAAACATAGCTGACCAGCTCAACTATTTATATGTTGGCCAATAGTGTTCTCTATCTGGCTGACTATGTCTTTGTTTTTAATTAGTATTCCCTATTATTTTTTCAAGCATCATGAAATCCCCTATAAAAAAAAATTTAACAACCTAAATCTATTTAGATGTTATATGGGATGCTCTTTTATTCCTACCTTTACTTTTCAAGAGGATCCTCATTCTTGGAGCACCTCTTCTCCTCCCTCATATTTCAATTGCAAGATGGTCAAAATCACTCAAACTGATGAGATTGGTGGATTATATCCTTTTCATACTTATCAAGATAATTCCTATCTTCAAACAAATCACCATAATGTGGGGGAAATTGACACAAGCCTATCCAATAAACCCATAGGGAATCTACCACTTAACAATCTTCACCTTAATAATAATTTGTGGAATCTTCCTACAAACACTAACCCACCAATTGATACAACTCAAATTCTTGTGTAGATAATGTAACAAATGAACATAATTCAAACATATAACACCTCCTAAATGATGTAACTACAACACCATTTAATAAACATGGCTAATCAACCTCCCATTCTTCTCCCTCAAAATAATCAAAACTTTATTCCTCCACCTCTCAGATATATCATAGGGAATGTTATCCCCCAACCTATCATGCAAAATAAGATGCTTAAAAACATCCAAAATGAACCTTATCCCCTTTCATTATTTCTATTGATATTGTCAATATATATCCAACTATTAAATATGATGGGACTAAAGACCCTGCATCTTTTCTTAAGGTATTTGGCAATATTTCCAAAGAGTGGATCCAAATTGATACTTTCATCATAACCAAATTTTTTGTTAAAACCTTCACTAGTGATGTATTAAAATGGTATAACCAACTTCTCAAAGATTGTATATGGTAACTAGAGGATTTAATCAATCCCATAGTTAAAGAATTATAACCCAATGATCTTCCTAAAAATTTCCTTAGTCATTTCATCAATGGTAAGCAATCCCCTATCGAATCAACTCATGATTTTAACAAAAGATGGAAATATTTATCTCACAAGGCCAATCACAACATGACTGATGATAAATTATTTAAACTCTTTATAACATCATATCAAAAAAAATTAACATGACTTATGATAAATTATTTAAACTCTATAACAATTTCTCAAAAAATATTTAATCTTTATAACATCATTAACACCTTTACTCCAATACAAGATTTGAAATTTTGTTCCAAATACATTAAATGAGGCTCTTGACCAAGCTAAGCACCAAGACTTATTAATGCAATAGTTTGAACCTAATAATAAAATTATTAAGGAAACTTTTCAACATTCAACTAATGTGATAACTAACAATATTTCTCAACCTAAACCAGGAGTATGCAAAGCTGATAATCCCCAACCTTCACATACACCATTAACTTTGTAATAAATGAAACATTTTTTTACACCCTCTAAACCATTCACGTACCCCAATAATCCCCATAAATGGTATGATCCTAATCAATTTTATTGGTTCCATGATGATATAGGTCATACCCATGAAACATGTAGAGGGATTAAAAAAAAAAATCATTTCTTTTATGCTTGGTGAATCATTCAATCATGATCCCATAAGAAAGATCTGTCATAATGATTCTATTACAGCTTCTCAAAAGAAACAAGATCCCAAAGCTTCCTCTTCTAAAAACCCAAAATCTGTAACTACATCTAACTTTCCATAAGCAAACAAGAATATTTTTGTGATTGACATTGATTATGATCAATATTACACCAATTCCAAATACATAAACATGGCTAATGTCAATTATCAATGCAAACTAGCCCATAAAGATCATGTCACCAAACCAAAGAAACCATCTTTAGAAGAGTAACTTATCAAAGATACCACTACTACTCACTTGTCTTTGGAAATCAATGAAGAACCACCTCCTCCTACTAAACCTCCAACCACTTCTCTTCCTCCAAAACCTATTTTACCTTCTAAGCCTTGTGTTGGTCTGTCTTCTTCCAAAATGCATTAGAACTTCTTAGAAGAACTCAACTATATGGCTTGTAAAATTCCTCTCATGGAGTTAGTTCATACCTCTCCTTATCATCGTAAGTTTCTAATATAATAACTTCAAGAAATTGAAGAGCCATCTCCCTTAGAAGAGGAAACTTCCTCTCATGAGCCTCAACCAATAGAAGTGCATACCATTGAATCCCTTTATCCTTTTTTGAAACCTTCCATATAGTTCCTCAAAGAAGACATGGTCAATAATGAAATTATCTTCCGATCAGATGATCCACTTCACTTTATTAAAATATCCATTAATACCACCCTCATTCACAAAGTATTAGTGGATGAGGGGTCAGGCATTAATGTGACATCTCTTTGGCTCATTCAACAACTTGGATATAATAAATATCATCTCAAGCAAACTCATTTGACATGTCATGGATTTGACAAGACAAATCAAAAGTCACTTAGTTGTATTTGGATCCCTCTTACTATTGGACCCAAAACTATAGTACTAAGCTTATGGTCCTTGATTTACCATTATCTTACAATATACTCCTAAGACGCCCATGGACTCATCGCATGAGGGCTATCATCTCTTTCTAGAAGCCAATGCATCAATTTTATTCATAATGGAAAATGATATAAACATGAGGCCAATCCTAACCCTGGAGTATTCAGCTTCCTAATCCTAAATCTCAATATTGGATTCTCACTATTCCAAAAATTAATAGTGCTCCTTTACCCAAATTTGTCTGAATCTTGATTTAAATGTCACTCTTGTTGATTCTGACAATGATGAACCCAATGACTTGCAAAATACGTGCAATACTACCAAGCTACCTCCTTGCATCTTGGAGTGTCTAACTCACTCCTTATTACCTCATGATTTTACTATCCCACTTATCGATTAGATCATTGATTTCCCTCTTCCATGCAATGCTCATGAAGCATCTTATATAGAAGATGATTTCACGTGCAATGATTATAAAGTGGCTAAATTATTTTAGGATTCTTTAATTATTTTACCACACTCTTCACCATCACACATTATTTTTATCTTATTTTACATATTCAGGTTATAAAATTATAAGGTTTTACCATTATGATTATCCATTATACAAAATTCCATTCTCATTTGCTCCAGGAAATTTATTTTTTTGGTATGTGCAGTAAAATAGGTTATTTTTAATTTAAAGTTCAATGCTAGTGTGTGTCTGAAAGGAATCACTTTTGCTTCCATCTGAGATTCTAAAGTGTATTTTGAGTGGCATTATATCCAAGGTCTCCAAATTTATTAAATAATATTTATAAAACTAGATTTATTTATATGCTAAAAAAATTATTGTTCTGATGGATAAATAATCATGTTATTATTTTTTCTTCAGTGAAATTGCGGATGGAGTTTGAGGGAAGGAACAATATTTTATACAAATTTTAATTATGTCATAGCATCCCTAGGTGACAATATTTTTTATAAATTCAATTACCTATAGTTGAAATAAAATTATAATTATACTTAGGTCTGAAAACTAAATATGATCATTATATTAATCATGGATTTATGTATAATTATTTGTATTGAATACAATCATTTTTTTAAAGATCCAATGTGAAATTTTAAGCACACCGAACTATTAAATCATGTGTGTATATCTTTTAGTGTTTCCATCTTTTAATATGATTTATACTAGCAATGTTGAATAAAAAACTTTTTAGATCCATTCAAACTAGACATATCATATAATAAAATTATATAACTTAATTTTTTGGTTAGTGAAGTTTATTATAGATGAATTTGTAATGAATTCAACTTATTAAAGTAAATCACAGTCCTATAAATGATATACAAAGGCCCTAAACATTATTTTTGGGTGCAATTAAATATACCAAAAAGATGTGTGTAACAAACAAAATGTTAACTAGAACTAGAATTTTAATTAAAAAATTAATAATTTAAATATTATATTAGATAATATTATTATTATTATATATATTTATTTCTTATTTTAAGTTAATAATTAGTTAGCATACATATCTCAGATAAATCTATAAAAAATATGTTAAGATTTATATATGCTAACTAATATAATATTAATTACAACTAGAATTTTAATTATTAATTAATAATTTAAATATTATATTAATTAATATTATATATATATATATATATATATATATTCTTATTTTAAATTAATTATTAGCTAGCATACATGATTTTAAATTTTTGAAATAAATGAAATGGGGCACCTTGAGAATAATATATCTCAGCATATTTTAAATAGATTTATTTAAGATATGGATGCTAACTAATTATTAATTTAAATAAGAAATGAATATATAAAATAATAAAATTAATTAATAATTATATTTAAATTATTAATTTTTTAATTAAAATTTTAGTTTTAGTTAACATTATATTAGATAACATACATATATTTCAACATATTTTAAATAGATTTATCTAAGATATGTATGCTAGCTAATTATTAATTTAAAATAAGAATATATATATATATATATACTAATTATTAATTTAAAATAAGAATATATATATTAATTTAAAATAAGAATTTAAATTAATAATTAGCTAGCATACATATCTTAGATAAATCTATTTAAAATATGTTGAAATATATGTATATTAGCTAATATAATGTTAACTAAAATTAAAATTTTAATTAAAAATTAATAATTTAAATATTATTATTAATTAATTTTACTATTTTATATATTCATTTCTTATTTAAATTAATAATTAGTTAGCATCCATATCTTAAATAAATCTATTTAAAATATGCTAAGATATATTATTCTCAAGGTGCCCCATTTCATTTATTTCAAAAATTTAAAATCATACAAGTGTCTTGAGAATGATATCTTTCATCGTATTTTATATAAATTTATCTAAAATATGTATGCTAGTAAATAGAATACATTACTATGTTGAATATAAGAATGACTTAAAATACTTTTATTTCATATTGAATACTTGATGCTTAATCAATATTAAACATGACCATTGAATCCTAGATCAAGATGAAGCTTCATGCAATACTCTCCTTGTTTGAAATTCAAATCACAGCAATAAAAAATACAAAACAACTATAAATGGCTATCTTAAATTTTATTCAATCAATGATCAAATAGTAAATAATATTTATAATGAACAAAATCAGTGCCCAACCTTCATTATTTGTTCTTTAATTTTTTATTTTTCGTATAAATTTTTACAAATATATATTTCTCAAGTTCAACTATGTGAAATGTCCATTAAACATTAATTTTTAATCTAAAAAATTACACAAACCAAAAATCATTCCATGGAATATATTATATAACATGTTAAACTTGTATTCAAACTAAAAATTTACATTATAAATACTTAAGATATTCATATCCATTCTATTCAGGTCCTGATATATGGTTTTGATATGCATCTTTCTTGTAGTGAAAATTCCTCTTTGTAATGTGTAAAACTTTTTATTTATTTTGAATTTATTAAAACTAAAATTTAAGTCATTTTATTTTATGTATTTTTTAATATTTAATATATAAAATATTATTTTGACATGTACAATAAATTTTGAAATGAAAATTATTAACCATCGCTTATGTTTTTTCAATGTTTAATGTTGAACTCCAAATTTCAATGCTAGTTAACACCATTCTTTGTTCTCTATGAAATCCAATGCGAAGGAAAATAATAATTACTACTCAGTACATTTAAAATGGATGCATCCCTTTTTGGTCAACTTGCAAAAAAAAAATTGGATTTATTTTTATAATTAATTTTATCTGTAGAGAAGTTTAGTCTATTTATATGTCTATAAACAAAATGACTATAATTTATATTGTAAAGGATGGGGAACATAACACCAAAATGAATGTGAAAGCTTTTTCCAAAATTTTATAATGAAGTAATGAAATTGTCAATCCTCTTCAACTTTGAAAGTGCTCTTAATTGTTAATGTTGTTAATTATAATTACAACTGGTATGATAATAAGGGCATAGAGCGCCAAGTCTCTATGGGAAGCGAGATCAGTTTTGAAGCAAAAAAAGTTGACCAATCTGCAAAAAAATGATCATGTAGTAGTTGTCATATGATCAAATTTTGAAGCTTTATAGTCTATGGTAGATTTTTTTTGCATTCAATCTGAGCTCAAGATTCAAACCCTTACATGTAAAACATGAAAAAGTGGTTGAATTTTACCAATATTTTTTTAGGAAAACAATAATCCCTAAATATGTAGCTATAAATTGTTGGTAAAACATGTAGTAGGCCCATCATGGTTAAAATTTGAGTCACTCTCACCATAAGCACTCCAACTTCACTAGACCATAGTCTAACTGATAATACCTAATCCTTATCGATAAATGAAATGTTAATGGTAGAAAACATTGACAATGAGGGAATTTTGATTTTCCAAAAAAATATTTTGATTAAAGCCATGAAGAGGCCAATGAATAATTTCTGCAATATAAATCTATCTAAAACTCCTTACTAAGAGTTATTGGTATGTTATTTGAAAATCAAAATTCAATTAAGCAGGCAAATGTCACTAAGTTTAAATTAAACAAGAGTGAGGATTGCACTTGGTTGAGAATGAACTCTTAAATTTTAGTATGAAAAAGAAAAAGGCTCGACAACAATTAAGTCTTTTAGAATCCTCAATTGAACAATAGAAAGCCACCAAGATAATAGGTATTATGCATCTGAAAGACATCTCATTTGATGCAGAGGTTATGGACAAACAAGTAATTTTACAAAAGAAATTTACATCAGGAATAGATCAATTCAAAAAATCATTTTATAGTTGGTGTAATCTTAAGAAATTGTGATGATAATATTTGTACAAACCATGCCAAGATGAATTTTAATTTCATTCCAGATAAGGGAAAATAAAAATAAGAAGACTTGTTCATTTTCCAAACTAAGTATGAACAAGAGTATCCATATACCATCGTTGAAGCTAAAAAGCTGTAGGAATCTAAAAAGTTGACTATGTTTGTTTGTTCAATTTCATAGACTACTAGCCAACTCAAGTGAAAGAACTCTAAATAATTCTTTAGTAAGTTCTTACATTTTTCCTTTCAGATGTCCTAATGGTGAAAGTAATTTAAATTATTTCATATTTAAGGTCAGGCATGTATAGCCAATAATCCATCCTTTAGGGAAACCTCCGCTTCATATCACCAAACTGATAAAAAAATAGTACATTTATCAAAAATAATGTCACATCTTTCTCAAGTTATTACCATGTAATACATTAGTTGGCCTTACATTTTTTGAATGCCATTGGAAATTAGATTTCCATTTGACATGTGGATTGTATTGCTTTCAGCATTTCAAGGTATATATACATAATGCAAGGTTCATGTAAACAAAAATAAGAATAGAGCTCTATCAAATGAATATATAACCACTAATGCATATATCATCTAGCATGGATATAATTGTAACCAAACATAATCAAATGTAAAAAAGTATAAGTTACCTCCAAGACCTTGAGTTTTATCCATAATAGGCCACTTTCATATTCTCCAAGACAAAAATAAGTCATACACAAAATTCTACACTCTCTCAAAAGACTATGGACCTATTATGCATCTTGGTTTTGGTATCTACTCAGTTTAAAGAAAAAAGAAAAATATCATAACCACCTTTTCCAGGACTGCATGGTAGGATTAAACTGTGGCCATGTTGGGAACCTCTTTCAGGAAGCTCTGGTGGTCCCATCATCAATATTTCAGAGGTTGGAGTAGATTCTCATGGGTTATTTGTTGGGTCAAAGAAAACCCAACCCCTCACTGTTCTTGAACACTCCAATAGGCTACCAACTTTAGAAAATCTATAATCACCAATGCAGTTAATGAGATGGTCTTGTAATCGATTGGAAGCTGTGATGGTGAGAAAAGAATGATGGTTATAAAATGTGGGATGCAGTCCAAGAAATAGAGCAAAAACCCAAAGATATCATCACAATAAAACTAGAACATGCCTAGTGTACCCAATCAAAGATAAAAAAAATACATGTAACTAGCTATTATTTAGTTCTTATAGCAAAAAAAATTCAATTAATTTGGCATGCTTTGACAATATGGCCTTAATCTCTCTTCACAATATTAATGTCAATCCTACTAAAATAAATTCATGTGGGGTCATGGATTAAAAGATACTCCACAAAAATTCATGTCTATAGAGAGGCCCTAAATGACCATTTCCATGCAAAAAGCTTCTGATATAATCTAAAAATTTCACTATAATCAACTAGATTGGAAAGTTGCAAATGCAGACCCATATTTACCAAATTAAAAGTCTTTGATAATCATATAGATAACCTATAATACACACACTTTAGTTTCAAATTCAAACTCATTAAAATTATAAGAAATAGGAAAAGAGTTAAATATTTATAAAAACTCACATAACATTTCCATTAACCTTTATTAAAGAATATTAATATTTTTGTTGAATAATATATTATAAAATCCATAAAAACACCATATAATCACCATTATGCTAGATTCCAAAACCCTTTCAAATTGGTTAAAAATCATTGTGAAAATTGCACTCCTTAGTAGCCCATGCAAGCCCGTTCATAAAAATCCCCTTTCCATTATTCTTTGTATACATTGCTACACAGTGTGAGAAATGGAAAGCACCATTACACCTGACCATTGTTAGCCACACAAATGACATCCCACCATTGTTAAGCTCCAAATCCTTCCAAGAATTTATCAAATCCATCATCACCTCGGGAAAGTGTTGGGAAAATGGCAATGGGGAGTCATTTGACAGGGCCTATAGACTCGAAAGACTGGCATGTGATGAAAATATTGTAATAGAGTTGAAACACAGGTCAAATGAAGCAATCACAATAGTATAAGCCTCAAATAAATTTGAAGGGGTTCTGGGTGAAACTATTGGCTAAGACACTCAAAGAAATTTTGAAGTGGGTTATGGATGTAACCCTAGATCTAGTCCTATTGTAGGTAATGATAGATGTCGAAGGAAAAAAAAAAATGTCAAATAGCCTGAAGGACCCCAAATTGAGTGAAAAATGCAAATTTGTTATAGGAAGGGAAAAAAATCTTCCTTGATTTGTAATGTTGGTCTATGTGAAATTGGGCAGTAAATTGGTTTTACATTTGTAAAATGTAGAACCAAACTAAATTCATGTCTTTTTCCACTGAGAAATAAAAGCTTCAAAATAGGCACTCTAAACTGCTCACCATGTTTTAGGCTTGTCATGCTTTTTAAACCTAGCATGCATGACTCCCATCTGGAATGTTGAAAAGTAGTGCACCATCCTTCTAGGCATTAATGACTGTCAACCTAAAATAATTCCTAAAATTACACACTACCTTGATCTACGAGAAGCCCATAATAACATGAAATTTGCTCAACCAATCAGCCTCTGATAAAATATAATATTTTATTGAACGGGTTAACAAACATGCATTTCATTCTTGTAAAACCTTTGCATATTTTTTAGCAGTAAAAAAGATGCATTATCATTTGCCAACACAACAGGGAATAATAATGGGTTAAGATTAAATGAAGGCAATAGTCCCCCTTTGGGACTAATACTAAATTTATTATTTATTTTGTTGGAAATATTCCCTTTAAATAGCCTCTTACCTATTAGGTTAATTATTCTTGGGAGACATATTATATTAAGTTTTATGGAGTTTGTAACCTTGCCAAAATTTCTATTATTTTCTTTAAAAAATTTGTAACAAATGCACATACTTTTAAATATGTTCATCAAGTGAATGTACTTTTAAACACGTCTAGTTTTTAGTTTATGTAAAACACCTTAATGATATTATTATGATAGACTTACTAATTTAAATTCAGTCAAAAATATCTATCAAACTTCTTATGAGGGTTAATTTACAAGGCCTTACGATTATTCTTTGGGAATTTTTAGATCAAATATTCTAACCCTTAGGTCATATGATTTGTCATGATTTTGATATGTTTTAATCTACTTGGCCCCACAAAATTTTGTTTTCTTAAGGTTTACCACACAATAGACTTCAAATAATCTCTGAATATTTAAGTTGGTTGTCATGTTTTTTATCATAAAGTCATTTCTATCGACCTTACTAATAGTTACTTTTGTTGTCAAGATCCTAACCATAATGTATAATATTCTCCTCACATGGACTACTCTAACCTGAAAATAACTTTTGAGATATTCAAAATGACCAAGAAGGAGGAGGGATATATAAATATAAATAGTAAAAAATTTAGGACAACCCAAAAACCATAAAGTGGGCAAGGCAATGCAAAATGCCAAACCATATAAATACATTACAAAATTCAAGTTTAGTAGTCCTTAAACAAACCTTATCTCATAGAGCCAAACTTTATAAGATCTTTTTATTCAAAAACATATTTATATTGTTGTAACATCTTTAGTAGTTCCTCATCCCTTTGGACAATCATGCAGTCCACCTCACATTGGCAATGTGTCACTAAGGGAATATAATGTGAGAAAGCTTCAATCTATTTCTTGTATTGGCTTAAAACATTCAAACAAGAATTCTATTTTAGGTGAAAATTTTATAATACTTGCAAATCATCACCAAGAAGAACTACATATGGAGGATTCCTCATCATGAATAATATTTCATGGTATGTGCATAAATGTAGAGTGTCCACTATAAATTTCCTTGAGCAAGGTCTTTTTTTCAACAACGTGATGCATTCATCATTATTTTCATTCAATAAGTTAATGTTTTGGATTTCTTTTGCAAAATTATTTAAACATGATTTGGTCTAACATTGTACATTAACCCATCTGTCACAAGGATGGTTGTGTTCTTGTTCGATTTATTGTGGATTTTTATATATCTTCATAGAACATTTCTTTTCATTCAATCATTTTTGTATTTATTTATGTTTGAATTCACATGTCTATATTATATTTTGAATTTAATTTGGCTTACATATCTTTGTGTGATTTCTCTTACATTGATATTTCAACTTTTTACAATGTTTTACATATCTCATCTTTTATGGTGTGTTTTAACTTTAATTTTTCTTTCATTTTTCTATTTACACATTTTTTTTGTTGATTCTTCTTTCTAATTAAACATAATTATTTTCATTTTGTTTTTGTTCTTTTTGACCATGCATTTCCTCATATTTTCTAGAAAATAACCAAACATGCATCATCATACATAGCATTTTTCCATAGCATGATAAAAATAAGTGTGTGCTATAATGAAAATCAACCAATACATATATCCATAAAATAAACTAATAAGTCATACAAAATCATATATATGTGTGTGTACATGTAGATGTACATATACATACATGTATACACCCAAAATACAACACATACATAAATACATGTATGTATGTATGTATGTATGTATGTATGTATGTAGGTAGGTATGTATGTATGCATGTGTGTGTATGTATGTATATATGTATGTATATGTATATGGTTCAAATTTTAATAAATAATGATACATCAAAATAGTGTACAATAGGTTATAGTTTGATGGTCCACCCTATCCATCATGTATGTATGTATGTATGTATGTATGTATACATGCATGCATGCATGTATGTATGTCTGTGTATATGGTTCAAATTTTAATACATAATGATACATCAAAATAGTGTACAATATGTTATAGGTTAATGGTCTACCCTATCCATTAGTAGGGGATGTGTTACACTCACTGCAAATAGATACCAAAATTGTTTCTTATGTAGACTTAGTCTATGTATGAGATTAAAATCCCTAGACTTGTCCCTATAGGTTGGCTACCTATACCTATAGTCTCCCTACTTGTCGATTTGTGGTCATGTGCATAGACCTCTCTTGGTCTAACTCCTACCATGCATGCATCTCTCCCTGCCCAACTTTTGGTGGTAATGTAGTCTGAGTAGTAGCCTCCTTTCTCATGCATCTCTCGAGGGACTTCTCAAACCAATATTAACCAACTAGTGTGCACTCTATTTTTCAGTTCCATGTGATCTGACAACCTTGTGGTGTCATGTTTAGGAAGCATAAAGTCTAAAATATCATGGAGGGAAGTATCCACTAGCATCCTCCATCATGTATCCTTTGCCACCACATCTACTAAATATAAACAAAAATAACATTAGATCTCACATATATATCATAAATCTATCATCTATATATCACTAGTACCTGACATGTATATCTCTACGTCTTGGAAATGAAAGTGATAAAATTAACACATTTACTTACCAATAGTAGTGATATCTCCTTGATTGCCTATCGCATGAAGGATATTATGTCTTTGAGGTGGTGAAAATCTTATATATCTCCCTAGTTGCATTAATATAACTTGATGGGACACCCTACATGCTCACCACTCTATAGTCTAGTTGTTATCTCATTGTGCAATAGGATATCCTTGCTACTATTGAGGTGCCACCACTGCATGGCCACCTCCTCCCTTTACATGCACCACTCACTATCATCTCCATCATCATCTCATTGATCTAGGTCAATAAGGTTACACCATAGATACCTTAGCTAACACTCCTCTCCCTCCAACACCCCATTTCTCTCTCACAAGGTGAGCCAAAAATATTGGGACTGCCAAAGGATTTGTTAGGTGTGTAAGTCTAAATTGTCTAAGAATATGATCACACAGATGCAGTTCTACCCACCAAGGGTATTTCCCAGTGATCCAAATTCACCCCTCTGCCTGTACTATAGTTGGCCATGATGAACACATAGCCAAAATACCATGGTATGATGTCCATATGATTTAGTCCCTCTATACACTTTACAATTCTAGTGTGTGTGGGACCACTCAAACCACATGATCTTAAACCCACCTACTCACTTGTGAGAGGTCATCATCTATCATATGAGGTAACCTCATAGGTATATACATGGGGAACCTCTCATATGTCTAGCTCCCAAATTATATAATTGGTTTTATTATGTACTTACCTCTACTCATAATGTTGTAGAAGTCATGCACTAGTTGCAACCAAATAACCAACCTTAAATGATACAACATGCTCTGATATAATATAGACAAACACAATGTTAGGTTGTGGAGCTAAAAGCTTCAACCTTTGCAAACTGAGGAACAGATGGTTGCTGAGTTCTACAGGAACCGGCGTCGGCAGCAGGACCGACGTCGGCAGAGACCAGTGCAGAAGGACACCGGCGACGGCAGGAAGTCGGCCGACGTCGGCAGAACCAGACAAGCAGGGACCGACGTCGGTCGCCTGTGTGTTCCAGAAGTGTTCGTTTCACGGACAGTTAGTTAAGTGAACGATGAGTTTGCATGTTGAGACCAGTTAGAGTCTTGGGCTGCGAGGATAATTGTCTAAATTAAGAGTCTAAGTTATTGTTTGAGTTAGGGATCTATTTATAGACCCATTGGCATGTATTGTTTAAGGCATGAGATATAAAGGAAGAGTTCCTTCTAGTTGTAAGATCTGTGAGTTGCAGGTTGTTGCAAGCTCATTGGGGATCTACATGTAAGTTTGGTCTTTGAATTGCAGGTTGCAGGTTCATGAGAGACCAGCTTGAAGTGCTATAGAGTGCTTGGTGTACCGGCAGGGTTATTACTGACTGGTTGGTGAGGTGAACACCAATTCTGTGTGTGAGTTGGTTGTTGGGACCGTTTTTTTGTGTAGGAGAGTGTGTGTGAGAAGAATTACTGTACACATGAGGTGTGGTGAATCTCTGTAAGGTGAAAGAGTGTGGCGGCTCTTTGATGTATTCTTTTCTGTATAGTGTTAATACAAGATAGTGTATTGTCTCTCATATTCTGTGCTATTAGTGAATTCTAGTTACTTGTGTTTCTGGTTATTTCCGCATATTCAATTGCTTATATTTGGTAATCATACTGTGCTCTTTCTGAGGAGCAAGATCCTAACGGGTGGAATTAGAACAGGTGTGTTTGTTCTTGGATTTACCTCCACCCCCATCTTGCCCAACAAGTGGTATCAGAGCAAGGTTGTTGGCTCATAGCTTGATACCACCAACAAGTGGTATCAGAGCTTTTGGTTGGGATACTAACAGATTGGTGTAGATCTGGGTAGTGTGTTTTGATTACAGGTTACTCACAGGGTTTCTGTTTGAGTGGGAGTTGAGCAATGGCAGAAAGCAGTCAACTACGAATGGAAAAGTTTAATGGCAAGAACTACCAATTATGGAGGATGCAGATTGAGTACTATCTGTATCAGAAAGATTTGTACTTACCGTTGGGTGGGGTTGCTAGCAAACCCTTGGATATGAAAGATGAAGAATGGGAGGTTCTTGATCGAAAGGCTCTGGGATCTGTTAGATTGAGTCTTGATTCATCTGTGATTTCCAACTTATCACAGTGTAAGACAATGGTGGAGTTGATGAAATCTTTGGCAAATTTGTATGAAAAACCCTCGGCTTCAAATAAGGTATTTTTTATGAAGCGTTTATTTAATTTGCAAATGTTGCAAGGTGGATCTGTTCATAGCCATCTTAGTGATTTCCATGGTTTGGTAAACCAGTTAAGTTTAGTGAATATTGTATTTGATGATGAACTTAGAGCTCTCTTAATCTTGTGTTCATTACCTGAAAGTTGGGAAGGTTTGGTAATGGCAGTTTCTAATACTGTGTCTCCTTCAAAAGTCTTAAAAGTGGATGATGTTGTGAGTGTGATCTTGAATGAAGAGATACGCAGGAAAAGCATAGGGGAATCATCTGGAGATGCTTTGAGTGTTGAAGGAAGAGGAAGGCCAAGAGAGAAGACAGAGCGTGGGAGATCAAGGTCGAAGATGGGCAAAAGATCCAAGTCCAAGTATGGCAGAATAACCTGCTGGAAATGTGGAAAGCAAGGGCACTTAAAGAGAGATTGCAGATCGGGTGAAGATCATCATGAAGGACATGGAGAAGAAGCAGATGTTGTGGGTTACGTTGCACAGGATGCTCTGGTATGTTCTTTGGATAAAGTAGAATCTTGGGTATTAGATTCTGGTGCCTCTTTTCATGCATCCCCACATAGAGAATTTTTTCATGAGTATGTCCAGGGAGACTTTGGATAAATTTGTGTAGGGGATGGTAAGCCTTGTCAGATTGTTGGCAAAGGTAAAGTGAAGCTGAAATTGCAGACACGTGACACATGGGTGTTAAAGGAGGTCATGCATGTCCCAATTCTGAAGCGGAATCTGATTTCTGTTAGAAGTTTGGGTGAAGAGGGTTGCACAGTAACTCTCACAGCGGACTCTTGGAAGGTTACCAAAGGTACACTTGTTGTAGCTAGAGGTAAGAAAGTAGGTACGCTTTATCTATCTACTTGTTTTACTGATTCTCTTTCTGGGTTATCTACTTTAGCTGTAGATTCGGAGATGTGGCTTAATAGGCTTGGTCACATAGATAAGAAGGAGATGCTGGTTCTTGAGTCAAAGAGTATGCTTTCAGATTTGGAAGGCATGGATCGTGGTTTCTGTATGCAGAAGAAGAAGGTGAGGTTTCTTGAGGAATCTGATGTTAGTGACAAGAACAGGAAAGCCTTGGTTTTCAAGGAGAAAGTGATGGACAGAGTTTAGCATAAGGTGCAGAGGAATTCTGAGCAGAGCAAGGGTGATTTGGACAAGGGTTTGATCCAAAAAGAGATCGCAGGAAAAAGTCAGGTCTCACAAGAAAAACACAGAGACCGACGTCGGCAGGAAAACCGGCGTCAGTGTCCAGACAGGGACCGACGTCGGCTATGTGCAGCCCGACGTCAGTGACTCGGGGCAGACAGAGACCGGCGTCGGCCAAGGAAAATCGACGTCGGCAGGCAGTCGCAGGGAACCGACATCGGTCGGCTGTAGACTGAGATGTGACCGGCATCGGTTACTGAGATGAATTTTGGGTGGACAGCGAGTTGTCATGGAGTCTCAAGCGCCCATATAGAGGACTGAAGGTGTAAGTAAGTTCTTAAATTTGTCATTTCCCTTCTTTACACTACTTGTTGCTCACTTATGGCATAGAACCAGGAAGTTGCTGAAGAAGCAGAACAGGTAGATCCAGGAAACAGTGGGAGCTTGGCATGGATGAGGATGTGATTCCTTGGAGGAGAACCAAATAGGTGTTTTGGGTAGTGTTGCCAGCTGGAAGTAAGCACTGAGAGACGAATGGATGTTGAGGATGAAGAAGAGCGGAAATGGATACGTGAGATGGAAGATCAAGGTATATGATCTTGTATTAGCTACAGGGCAATGGAGGTTTGATCATTGTGTTTCTCTTTACCAGGTTGGATAATATTAGCTACATTATCCTATTTTCTGTATGATGTGCTTGTTGCAGGGTTACATATACAGGTATTGCTGAACTAAAGGTAAAGCTAGTTCAGGGGTTTGTCATGGAGAATCTGGGAGCAGCAAGATTCTTTGGCATGAGTGTGTTCTAGAGACATGGAGGTCTTGTTGACTTTGTTTCAGGATGATTGTGTAACGCCGATTAGCACGCCGATGGTTAGACAGTTCATAGAACAGGTGTCTTGATTCACATATTGAGGTTGAGTGCATGGTATGTACTAAACCTGAGTTTTCCCAAGCAGTGGGAGTTGTCACAAGTTTGGAGTCAATCCGGGAAAGTAATACTGAAGGGCAGTTCAGTGGGACCAGCAGCAGGTGCACATGCTATGCAGGGTCAAGTTCTTTTTCTACATGGTTGTAGATGCGGATGTGGCAGGTAATTTGGATGACAGATTTTGCACCACGGATTTTGTGGTGGTTGGTCTTCAAGAGTGATCTTGAGGAGGGATACAAAGCCAAGGAAACAAACTAGACGGTGTACAGGTACAGGTACAGGTTGCAGTTGTTTATCTCGAAGTGAGAGATTGTTAGGTTGTGGAGCTAAAAGCTTCAACCTTTGCAAACTGAGGAACAGATGGTTGTTGAGTTCTACAAGAACCGGCGTCGGCAGCAGGACCGACGTCGGCAGAGACCAGTGCAGAAGGACACCGGCGATGGCAAGAAGTCGGCCGACGTCGACAGAACCAGACAAGCAGGGACCGACGTCGGTCGCCTGTGTGTTCCAGAAGTGTTCGTTTCACGGACAGTTAGTTAAGTGAACGATGAGTTTGCATGTTGAGACCAGTTAGAGTCTTGGGCTGCGAGGATAATTGTCTAAATTAAGAGTCTAAGTTATTGTTTGAGTTAGGGATCTATTTATAGACCCATTGGCATGTATTGTTTAAGGCATGAGATATAAAGGAAGAGTTCCTTCTAGTTGTAAGATCTGTGAGTTGCAGGTTGTTGCAAGCTCATTGGGGATCTACATGTAAGTTTGGTCTTTGAATTGCAGGTTGCAGGTTCATGAGAGACCAGCTTGAAGTGCTATAGAGTGCTTGGTGTACCGGCAGGGTTATTACTGACTGGTTGGTGAGGTGAACACCAATTCTGTGTGTGAGTTGGTTGTTGGGACCATTTTTTTGTGTAGGAGAGTGTGTGTGAGAAGAATTACTGTACACTTGAGGTGTGGCGAATCTCTGTAAGGTGAAAGAGTGTGGCGGCTCTTTGATGTATTCTTTTCTGTATAGTGTTAATACAAGATAGTGTATTGTCTCTCATATTCTGTGCTATTGGTGAATTCTAGTTACTTGTGTTTCTGGTTATTTTCGCATATTCAATTGCTTATATTTGGTAATCATATTGTGCTCTTTCTGAGGAGCAAGATCCTAACGGGTGGAATTAGAACAGGTGTGTTTGTTCTTGGATTTACCTCCACCCCTCTCCCCCAACACACAAATCTATCATATATAATAAAACCACCCCATATGACCTATGATAGAACACCCACAATGTCATGAGTTTGATCAAGGCCTTCTAGATGTCTAGAATACCTGATATATACACATCAAATAGTCATATGACCAATGCACATTCATCATACCTATCATCACTTGTAACCCACTATGCTAAGGCTCTCCTCTTATATCCTAAATCAAGGACATTGCATTGTGCCAAGGTTTCTATGATAGGTAATCCCAATATCACATGGACATCCTCCATTGTAATTTCCACCTCTATGGTGTCCGCATTCACCAACCATCTGAAAGTGTCTATCAACCTCTCTCATGCTCTAAGGAACATGGTGACTAGCTCCATGATAAAGGGTCTGTAACACATCTCCATAATTATACCAAAGTAGACTATGGTCACTTTTGCCTAGTTGACTACCGATAATCTCTCTAATAAATAAGGAATCCATGTTGCATCCAGTAGTATCTATTGTTACTTGCACAACACACCCTATTTCTTCTAGGAATCAAATAACCTCTTTTTAATTTTTATAGCTACTCCCACTTGCACTCATGACCCATTGGTTTCAACACTCTCAAGTTGATTTGGTAGGCCATATTATTTTATGTGTTGAACCATGCCCCACAACCATCTCCATTGGAAATACCATGTCTAGATGTGAGAAAAATTTGTCTAAGGCACTTAGAGTGAAAGTGGAGTTTTAACCTCTCAATTTACATTTGAAACTTGGATTGCTTATCTATTTTAACCTACTCTATTAGGTAATTTTTATTTCCATTCCATTATATCTCCCAAAACCTATACCATAAAAATAACCACGTTTGAAAAGTAAACTTTCATATATAACACTGGGCCCCAAAGTGGAGTCTTACTGTACTTATCCATGCTTGGAAATCTTATTTGTTTATTCTCTCAACTCCCTATATCCATTTCAAGGGGTTGTTTTGATTTCTGTGGTAGTTAGGCCTCTAAAATTGATCCCATTCTATCAACCATGCTCATTTGGATAATTTTCATTTTTTTACTCTTTAAACGAAAATGTGTTTTTGAGGTACTTATCTCATTTGTGGGATTTCTAGAAAAGTCACCCTTTAGGTTGCTTGGATCTATTAGTCCACTCTAGGGGATCACTTTGGTTTCCATGCCATTTTACTTGCAAAATATTGTTATCTTGAAGTGAAAAGTCATCATTTTATCTAATTAGATATGTGACGTCAAATTTCCCTTCCTCTTGTGTTAATCTCATTTTTTTTCCATTCTTGTAAAAACCCCTAAAGTTATACTTAGAAAAATGTAGTAAAATCTTTTTTTAAAACAACATTCATCCAACTATAGTTATACTATACAACATTAGCTAATCATATAATCAACAACTTTAAGCTTTAATAGTTCCAGAATTCCAATACAAAAATTAGTATAATTTCTTATAACTATTAGGAAGGTATATTCAATAGAACTCAACCATGACTGATCCATTTATACAGCATATAACAACCCCATCATTAAGGTATCAAATTTGTTTAATATAATTGATTCAAAAAGGCATTCTTACTTTTCCTTCCTTAATTCAATAAGTGTGAATTAACATGACACACTGAATCAAGGTTTACATAGAACACGATAGTAACCTTAAAATAAGGTATGCCATTGAAGTTCACTATCTCACTAGTGACATTAGTAAAAACCACTATTCACATGCTAAGTAATGGTACTTCTTGGCCATTTTTTGGCCCACATACCAAAATTTTAACTGGTTTAAAGAGATAGACATGATCAAGAAGAAGTGGAGGACCAGAAGAAGCAGAAGTGCAAAGGTTCATTTCTTTCAAGACTCTATTTCACTAAGTATTTTTTTTCAAAGTTTTGTTCGAGCTAAGTATTGAAATTTATTCAAACATTTTTGCTGAAAGAAAAGTTTTAAAGGGAAATTTACTTTATTTGACTAAGTGTCGAGAATTATTTCAGATATTTTATCTAAAATAATTCTTTTGAAGGGCACTTACAAAAATTTTGAAGGGTTATTCAAGGCAAAGTGAACCAAACATAAAAGTCGAAGGGTAATTTTCCTTTCAAAAAAGGTATTTTCAAGATTACCAAATGGTCCACTTTCCTTTTGGGAGGTCACTTTATCAAAATTGAAGGGCATTTTCAACTCTTTTGAAGGGTCATTTCCATGCCGAAGTGTTACATTATGTAGCATTCCAAAGGGTATCTACAAAGGAAATGGACCTTTCAAAAGTCCCAACGACCTTTTCTTTCAGGAAAGTGATTAATGCAAAATCATTTGAATGGGCATTTTCAATAGTTTTGAAGGGTACTTTCCCTTTAGAAAGGACACTTAACAAAACCTAAAGAAATTTACTAGAAGAAATAAGTTCAAAAGATTTATCTAAAGGAATTAAATTTAAAAAAGGGGGCTTAAAGGAATAGTGGCCAAAGGAATAAATTTCATTTTCAAAATGTCAAAGGAATTCCTTTGGAAGCCAAAATGTCTGAAGAAAATGGTTGAAACAAGTTGTTCGAAGGAATTGATGATGGGCCCATAAACGTCAAATTTGAACCCCTACAAGTAATCATTGGCATTTAAAAAAATCAAAAGAATATACATAATCTATAGACTTATATCGACATAAATGAATACAGGAAAACCAATGTCCTTAGATTAGTTTTCCATCTATAGAAAAGATTTGGCCCAGGTTTCAAAGTAGGAGCTAGTGTATGCAATTAATGGAGAGGCTATCATACTTTGACATGACCATCATCTCTGACAAACAATGGCTCAACTCAAAGGTAGCATGGCTCAATCCAAATTCAAAGTTATGGGTATTCTATCCTTATACATGCAAGACAAGTGAAGGATGGTGAGGAAGTGAAAGATGAAGATCAAGTGATTAGAAAAGGTAGCTCGAGCATTAAAGATGTTCCTGGACTTTTCCTTTTTTAGTGGATCATGGCATCATCATCCTCAACAAGTTATTGTCTTCTAGTGTGTTTGTCAACCAATGAGAGGGCTTGAATACTATTGGAGCTAATAGTGGTTAATTTTTTGAAGAAGGATTAGTTCTAATTGACCCAAATGTGGGTGAGAATTCATGGAGGGTGGTTGGATCTCATTTATTGAATTATATTTTCTTGCCTCTTCTCTTTTGTCTTCCCCTTTTTTCCTATATCTTCATTTTCTCCCCCATAAAAAAAAGATATCCTCATTTGACAAGGAGAAACCCTATCAAAATTTGTAAGGACCTTTTGAAGCAATAAAGATCAATTTTTACCTAGTTCTTGCCTCTAAATTATGCTTAGCAAGCTTGTGCATGATGGCCTTATGAAGAAGTGTTCTTCCATGTCCATTGTCCTTCTTTTTTGCCTATTTTTAGGTGTTTTTAAGTTATTTATAGGTCTGAACTTGATCTCTTTCTGCCATTAATAGATGCTTGGTGTGAATTTTGAAATTCTTCTTTGCTTCATGTATTGTTTGGTGAGCCTAGTTTACGAAACACTTATGTAAATTAACTAGTTTGTGAGGTTGTGTGAGAAATAATTATCTTATGTTGAATTAGTGTTTATTTCATGCTTATATGAGTGTCAATCAATTTGTTGTATCACCCATTTAGTTCTCTTAGTTACCCTATACCCCCTCTCCACCTCTTTTCCAAGTAGAAACATTAGTTTAGGTGATCTACCAAGAGGAAGTCAACCTTATCCAGAGGTTCAACCTCACTACAGGATACCCACAGCCTGAGGTTGCTCCAATATTGTAGTTGGGAGTGACAGAGCTCAAAAAACTCTCCCATAAAGGTGAAATTCTAGACTACAATAGTTTCTAACACACCTGGTGGGACCACTTTCGAGGAATATTGGTCAAGTTTGATGTTAGTTTGATCAATTTACAGTGGCTATAGCTTTCATCTTTCAGTATCTAGTGACTCTAAAGAACACTCAACAATCTGGTGGTAGAACAGTAACTATCTTTCATGCCAAAGGTGACTATAAGATCAGCTTCTAGAGGTATTCCTTTTGAGCTTGTTAAACTCCCCTTAAATTTAGTCAAAAGGTTATGGTTTTCCTATACTCACCCATACAAAGGAAACCATTTTCCTAAACTAGTCGTAAGGTATACCTATGCAAGAAGACCTTTGTTGGCCCCTTCTGTTACCATGATTTCCCAAAGAGTTTTTGTAGGCTTCAATGGCTAAAGTCCTTTGAATCTGCCACATATGATCTTATGTCAGTAACATCTCTCAAAATTATCCCATATATTATAAGAGACTAGGCCACGACCCCTGATTAACACATCAATGACATAGCCAATTTTTGCAATATCCAAATGTCATTGTATAAAATATAGCTATCAGACTATTAGATGTATCCCTTAAGGGAAAATTTGTAGATTGGTATAGAGACTTAGCTCTTAATTCTATTCAATCATGGAATCAACTAGGAGAGGCCTTGTGTAAAATATTTATAGATAAGAGTGACCATTTTTCACTAGCAGAATAGCTTACCGTAATCAAGAGAGCCCCCCATGAAGTCATGCAAGACTTAAACATAAGATTCCAAAAAGCTTGGGATAGAATTATAGCCTCTATTAGATTGTCCCCTAAATTTGTTTTCCTATATTACTCGAAGGATTTAAATAGTGATATAGCTATAACGATCCAATCCATCGGAGGGGACATATTGCTAGACACTTATGAGGTGGCTATTAAAGCAAAATAATGCCTAGTTCAGACTGGCAAGCTTACTCCTAGACCCCCAATGCCTCTTTCCCCTAAAATTAGAGCAACCCCTATGGTTATTCCCCCACTTGATGTTATTCTTCCAACTCCAATAATTGTTATACCTTCACCTAAGCAAGAAAAGGCCTCTACTAGCATATCAAGTGATTCCCAAGAGTAGAAAAACTACCCAGAACTTAAGACCATGCTCCAATCCTTGGGAAATGATGTGGTAAATGTGAAGAGGTAGCAAGCTCAATTTAATAAACCTTATCAAGCTCCATATCAGCCTCAACAGTAGTCTTATCAAGTAAATAGACAACCCTTCAATGGAAATTTCTAAAACTAGAACCATAAGCAAGGGCAAGGATAGCCTAGCTACAATAAGCAAAACAATTATAACCCAAATGTCATAGGCTCTTCCAACTCCTTGGTTCCTATTTAAAACAATATGGCTCAAGAGACTAAAGGGACTATACCTTGGGATCAATCTTGTGGGTAGTCCATTGTCCCAACTAGTGGTTTTAATGAGGCTTTCAATGACCAATGGCAGCAGGTTATTGCTTATGGATACAATCAAGTCTTAATGGCTCAAAACATAGAGATCCCCATGATGAGAAAATTAGGATAATATCCATAAGACTATGGATTTGATCAGGTACCAAACTATTCAGATGCTATAATGGTCATCAGTGAGCAAGAAGAGTGTTATGCACTCAATCAATAGGCTAGTTCTAGCCAAGCATACATTCTAGTGGTAGCTAATACAAGGTTCAAAAGAAGGAATATGGATGGTAATCAAGAGGTAGTCAAAAATCCCTAAAATATCACTCCATTATTTTCTAAGCCTGATGAGCCTGTTATCACTCCAAAGGTCCCAACACTTCCTAAAAATTTGAATCAAGAGAAAGGTTCTAATCCATAAAACTCACAAATTCAACAAATAATGGTAGTGGCTCCCAAATCTCAAGAGAAGGTTGGTGGTCCACCAATAAATATTTTTGAACAAATGAAAAAGTCTAATGTAAGTGTGCCAATGTGGGACATGTTTTCCATGCCCAATTATGTGGATATCCTTCAAGAAGGTTTATCCAAGATAGGTGTTATAACAACTACAAGCAGACAACCAAGCAAAGAAACAAAGGTCCTCACAAATGCAACCTAAGGTCTTATAGGAGAAGGATCAAGTAAGGTGGTCAAACCTCCTCCATTCTACACTTCATTAATCATCAGTGATTCCTTGGTGCATAATTGCTTTGTAGATAGTGGATTTAACACTTCAATAATGTCAAAGTCTATAGCTAAACCTTAGATCTGATCCACATACTAAGGGAGTCTTGTATTTTGATGGTTCTTACACAAAGCCATCTAGTATTATCAAAGGTATTAGCTTGACCCTACATGCTTGTCCTAGTGTTTCAGTGGCTCAAGATGTGTTGATCCTTGATGTAACTCCTCACTTTGCATTATGCCTCTCTAGAGAAATCATAACCAAAATTGGGGGTTATCTAACAGCAGATTAGTCCTACAGGGATTTCAGAACAAGGTATGGGACTAAAGTATCAATCAAGGCTAAGCCCATGGCACAGTTTCACATTGAAACCCATCAGCTAGATAGCATAAACCTCAATTATACTATCTTTAATGAGGATGAATTTACAATTGGTCAAGAACTAAATACTTACCTTGATGAGATTCCAGACTTATTTTTGGATGAGTTATGGGGGGATAATCAATTTCTCAACCCTTTGGAAGGTGTTGAATAAAGAGACATGGGTGTCTATTTGCTACATGAATAAAATCAACTCATGCCTTCCCTCATTGGACCCAAAGAAGACCTTAATGGTATGTGGAAGTTATTCTTTGATGCTTCAAGGAGAAAAAATGGAGTAGGTGCAGGGGAAATGTTGATTTCCCCCTCAAATGAGAAGTATTATTATTCTTATAGGTTCCATTTCAGTTGCTCCTCTAATGCAGCAAAATATGAATGCCTAATCCATGGCCTTTGATGGGCCAATAAGAGAGGAATCAGAAGATTGCAAGCATATGGAGACAGTGAGCTAGTGAACCAAGTCAGGGGCCTGAACATTATGAAAAATCCTTTGAATAGGTCCTATAAAAATAGAATATGGGACCTAATTAAATATTTAAAATCCTTTAACATTCAAGCTATGCTAAGGAACTAGAATCAACATGTTGATAGGTTGGCAGTAATGGGAGCCTAGTTTGATATTCCAAGTAAGCTAAAAGAGGCCAAGGTTTAGCCATATGTCAAGGTGGTGGTGAGGCCATTAGTACCAGATAATGAAGCCCATTGATAGGTATTCAAAAATGACAAATAAATTACTTGTTTCTTGTAGTAGGAAGCAAAGTTTTCCTTAATGAACCAAGGTAAATTTCAACATCAATATGAAGATCAAATTGTTCAACTAAAGTCTAACAAACTTTCTAAAGGGTTGGTCACCCTTGAAATTCTTTTCCATGAGGGAGACCATATGAGGAAAGACAAGGTAGTGATGTCAACTGATGAGGAGAACTATTGAAGAGTCCTTATTTTAAAAGATAATCTCCTTAAGCTTGGGAAGGTAAGCAATGAGGCAGAAATGCATGCTTTCATTAAACTTTGTAAGGAATACTTAGATATCTTTTCTTGGGAATATAGTGACCTAAAAGGTTTTGATCCAAAGTTAGCCCAACATACTATAGAATTGGAGGCTAATGTTAAGCCTGTGAGGCAAAAATAAAGGCTCATTAACCCAAAATAGAAGAGTTTATGAGGAGAGAGTTGACCAAGTTAATTGAATCCAAGATCATCTTTCCCATCAAGCACTCACCATGGGTAGCCAATTTGGTGCTTGTAAGAAAAAAGAGTTGAGATATTAGGTTGTGTGTTGACTTTATAAATTTGAATAGGGTCTCCTTAAAGGACCATTACCCTCTACCATCCATGGAGCAGCTTCTTCAAATAGTTACAGGTTCTAAACATTTTTCTCTTTTGGATCTATATTCAAGTTACAACTAAGTATTAGTAAAGAAAGAAGATGAATACAAGACTGCCTTCACCACCAAAAGGGGCATCTATGCATACCAAAAAATGCATTTTAGCTTATCAAATATGAGGGCAACTTTCCAAAGAGCCATGGACATGGCTTTCCAAGGGATACTAAATCAAATGGTGTTGGTCTACTTGGATGGCATCATAGTTTTCTCTAAGGATTCCAATGAACACATGGATCACCTAAGGTTGATCTTTGAGAGATGCAGAGAGTATGGGATCTCTTTGAATCCCAAGAAATGTGTGTTTTTGTTCATGAGGGCAAACTCTCAACACACATTGTCTCAAAATAAGGATTAGCTATTGATCCTGATAGAATAAGTGCCATCTTAGCCTTATCCTTACCCAAGCATAAGAAGGGACTTCAAGTTTCCTTGATAAAATAAACTTTGTGAGAAGGTTTATACCTAGTTTTGTAAAATTGGTCAAACCCATCACTATTATGTTGAAGAAGAACCAAGTGATCACTTGGTCAAATGAAGGTAAATTAGTATTTGAGGCTATCAAGCAAGACATTGCCCAAGCACCCACACTCATGAATCCTGATTTCTTGAGAGATTTCATATTGTATGCCTTTGCCAATATTGATAATATATCAGCGATGCTGATGCAAAATAACGGTGAAGGACTTGAGCAAGCAATAGAATTTTTCAGTCAGGGACTTCAGCGTAATGAGGTGAGGTATACTTTCTTCGAAAACAAGTCCTTAAAGTGGTAAGAAACTTTAAAAATTTTAGGCCAATCCTCTTCAATAGTAAAATCTATCTTATGGTGTCTCATTCTGGAGTGAGAGACTTCCTTCTTAACAAAGACTTGAATGAAAATAGAGCTGGTTGGATTGCCAAGGTCATAGAGTATGACATGGAGATCAAGGTCACTAAGCTAGTAAGAAGTAAAGGCTTATGTGAGCATATGGTTGATGACATCCATGAGGACAAAGAAGTTACCATGGTGATACAAGACAACTCACAGGCGGGAGCACCCCCACTTCATAAGAGTTGGATCCATGATATGGCACATTTTTTGCTAATAGGAGAATTCCCTTAGGGCCTAGATAAGGCAAAGAGAAGGTATTTTAGACTCAAGTCCATACCTTATGTATTGGTTGATGGGGATTTACTCAGAAAGGACCTAAATGGGGTACTCCTTAATTGCATAGATAATGACCAGGTGACCAAGCTTTTGGAGCAATTCCATGATGGACCTATAAGAGGTCAATTTGCACCTAGAACCATAAAAGTAAAGATAATGAGGGTTGGTTATTATTGGTCCAACCTCTTCAAATATGCTCATGCATGGGTTATAAAATGTCAAAAGTGTGCCCTCTTTGTGGGTAAGCAAAGATTGGAATCCCTTCCTCTCAACCCAATTCAAGTAGAGCAGCCCTTCATGTAATGGGGGTTGGATTTCATAGGAATGGTCAACCCTCCATTAAGTCTAGGGCATAGATGGGTGCTTACTGCAATTGACTACTTCACCAGGTGGGTGGAAACCATTGCATTGAAAGAAGCTAATGAAGGTGCAGTCTTAGACTTCTATGAGAGTATTGTGACCAGGTTTCACATTTCATCCACTATCATTTCTGATAATGCATTAGCAATCCTCGATCTAAAAATGAGTGAATGGGATCTCAAGATGGGCATCTACCTCAGCACCTCTTCTAACTATTATCCTCAAGGAAATGGACTAGTTAAGTCCATAAATAAAAATTTGCTAAGAATCATTAGGAGAACTATGGAAGAGAATCTAAGGACATGGCACACCAAACTAAAGACAACCTTGTGGGATGATAGGGTGACTCCTAAAGCTACCATTGGAAATTCTCTATGTCTTAGTATATGGAAGGGAGGCCCAACTACCCATTTCTCTTGAGCTACCTGCATTATAATTAGCCCAACATATTAAATGAGGTAAATGAGTTGGTTTCTCAAGCATAGCAGGCATGCTTCCTTGTGAGTCACCAAAAATGTTGGCCAATTTTTGGCCCACATACCAAAATTATGACTGGTTTAAAGAGATGGACATGATTAAGAAGTGGAGGACTAGAAAAATCAAAAGTGCAAAGGTTCATTTCTTTCAGGACACTTTTTCACTAAGAATTTTCTTTCAGAGTTTTGTTCGAGCTAAGTGTTGGAATTTATTCGAACATTTTGGTTGAAATAAAAATTTTGAAGGGTACGTTACTTCTTTTGACTAAGTGTCAGGACTTATTTCAAATAATTTATTTGAAATAATTCTTTTGAAGGGCACTTACAAAATTTTTGAAGGGTTATTCAAGGCAAAGTGAACCAAACAAAAAAGTTGAAGGGTAATTTTCCTTTTAGAAAAGGCATTTTCAAGATTACCGAATGGTCCACTTTCCTTTTGGGAGGTCACTTTATCAAAGCCGAATGGCATTTTCAACTCTTCTGATGGGTCATTTCCATGCTGAAGTGTTACATTATGCAGCATTTCAAAGGGTATCCACAAAGCAAATAGACCTTTGTAAAAGTCTTGAAGACCTTTTCTTTTGGGAAAGTGATCAAATCAAAATCGTTTGAAGGGGCATTTTTAAGAGTTATGAAGGTTACTTTCCCTTTAGAAAGGACACTTAACAAAACCCAACAAAATTTTCTAGAAGAAATAAGTTTAGAAGATTTATCTGAAGGAATAAAATCAAAAAAAGGGGGCCTGAAGGAATAGAGACCAAAGGAATAAAATCCATTTTCAAAATGTCAAAGGAATTCCTTTAGAAGCCAAAATGTATAAATAAAATGGACAAAACAAGTTATCCAAAGGAATTGATGACGAGCACACAAACATCAAAATTTAAACCCCTATAAGTAGCCATTGGCATTTTAAAAGATCAAAATAAGTTATGCAATCTATAGACTTGTATCGACATAAATGGATATAGGAAAATCAATGTCCTTACATTGGTTTTCCATCTATAAAAAATATTTAGCCCAAGTTTCAAATCAGGAGCTAGTGTATGCAATTAATCGAGAGGCTCTCATCCTTTGACATGGCCATCATCTCTAACAAATAGCCGCTCAACTTAGAGGTAGCATGGCTAAATCTAGATTTAAAGTTAAGGGGATTTTGTCTTTATACGTGCAAGAAAACTGAAGGATGGCATGGAAGTGAAAGATGAAGATGAAGTGATTAGAAAAGGTAGCTTGAGCATTAAAGACGTTCCTAGACTTTTCCTTTTTGAGTGGATCATGACATCATCATCCTCAACAAGTTATTGTCTTCTAGTGTCTTTCTCAACCAATGAGAGGGCTTGAAGACTATTGGATCTAATGGTGGTTAATTTGTTGAAGAAGGATTAGTTCTAATTAACCCAAATGTGGGTAAGAATTTATGGATGGTGGGTGGATCTCATTTATTAAATTTTGTTTGCTTGCCTTTTCCCTTTTCTCTTCCCCTTTTTTCCTATATCTCCACTTTCTCCCCCACAAATATATATATATATATATATATATATATATATATATATATATATATATATATATATATATATATATATATATATATATATATATATATATATATATATATATATATATATATCCTCATTTGATAAGGAGAAACCCTGTCAAAATTTATATGAAGGACCTTTCCTTTAAATTATACTTAGCAAGCTTGTATATGATGGCCTTGTGAAGAAGTGTTCTTCCATGTCCATGGTCCTTCTTTCTTGCCTATTTTTAGGTGTTTTCAAGTTAGTTTCAGGTCTGAACTTGAGCTCTTTTTGCCATTAATAGACACTTGGTGTGAATTTTAAAATTCCTCTTTGCTTCATGTATTGTTTGGTGAGCCTAGTTTATGAAACACTTATGCAAATTAATTAGTTTGTGAGGTTTTGTGAGCAAGATTTATCTTATGCTAAATTAGTATTTATTTCATGCTTATGTGAGTGTCAATAAATTTGGTGTATCACCCATTTATCTCTCTTAGTTACCCTATACCCCCTCTCTACCTCTTTTCTAAACAAAAACATTAGTTTAGGTGATCTACCAAGAGGAAGTCAGCCTTATCTAGAGGTTCAATCTCACTACAAGATACCTACAGCCTAAGGTTGATCCAATATTGTAGTTGGGAGTGAGAGAGCCTAAAAAATTCTCCCATAAGGGTGAAATTCTAGACTACAATAGTACTAATTCGATCGATCACACTGATTTCTATCAAATCAATTCAACCCTAACCTAGCCTAAAGATCTTGACTCGATGCCTCCACCATAGCTTGGGTAGCCTACATATTTTTTCCTCAGAATTAGGATCCAATGTAGTTCTCCTTTCACTTGTGATGGTCTCCTCCACAAGATGTCATCACCAAAGGGGTTGGTACTCTAAGCCAAATAGGAAACAAACTACTCATGACACAAATGAGCTTTTAATGCTCTGTCCTACAATCCCATATCTAAATGACACACTCAAGCATAACACCTTACTAATCCAAGCTTATGTGCTTACCTAAGCAATCTCACATAAAAACCTAGATAATATCAATGATTAAGGAACTCACATTCCTAGATCCATAGAGAATCACATGTTAGACACGAAATAACAATAAGTATACTTTTATTCCATCCACACATGAAGGAATCAAACATTATAATTTAACTCAAATAAGAATTAATGTCTACATTTCATACCATCTGTACATGGTTCACATCAAACTATAGATTCCCTTCAACTACATTAAGATCTAAACAACTATACCTTCCCATAATATCATAGACTAGTGTTCTAAGTTATAACTACTAATTTCCTCATAATTAGGCATACTAAGTAGTCATAATTACTTAGAAGCATATGCTTTTGATCATGTAAGAACACAGATCAAATGAAGTCATATAAAATTTAAACTTAAGATTCGTTTATACTCTCAGTATTATATGCATACATACATGTTATCTTACAAAACATAATGCTCAAGTAATGACCAATACAATCATTTGATCAATCAACTTAGGTGAGAGTCTAAACACACAACTATTGTATGTACCACCTGAGTATATAGATTTAAGTTAAAGTATTTTGTGATATCCCATACTATCATAGTTCCTTGTGTATGAGCACCCTACTCAAACATGAATAAATAACTTGTACTTATAATTATTAAATAAGCAATTGTAAGATTATACCATTTGGGTATACCTTAGTTTTAGACTACATAATCTACCCTCTCTAGGTAGATACAAGTTTTTAGTACAAATAAAATAATAACACAGCCCAACGAACTTTATATACAGAATTCTCAAACAATCATAAGAGTAGAAAATCAAATAGTGCATAAACCCATTATGTTCTTTCATTCCATTAACTTATTTTGTTTCTAGAAGATTATTCTCAAAATCCAATGGTCACATGCATAACAACAATAAAGCAAGTATAGGGTTATGCCACCCAGGTATATTCCTAGTTTAAACTACTTATCAGCATTCAAAGTAACATATATATAAGTCATACATCATGATGCACCATAATATGTTAGATATATCTAAACACTTTCATAGCCATGTACTACACATAAGTATTCAGTGTTATATGCTAAGATATTCTAATAGTTCAGTAAAGCTACTCTCAAGGAGCCAATCAACTCACAGTTAAGTTGTACTAGCAACTTAATCAAGAACTCCTTATAATTTCAACAACCATGAGACGTTAATACTTACAAATATTTTGATGATCTATAAGAGATCCTGTTGTATAAACTTATACATGGTTTTAGTTTCTAACTATATAGATTTCCACCTTGGTTATACAAATGCATATAGCTTCGGCATAAGTTCTTGAACAAATGTATTTAAATCCAGCACAATTTCTTAAGTCATCCTAGTCATCCACACTAGGGTTCGTGAGTAAGTAGTTAGCAATACCCAAAATTACTTATTCAAATTACTAAAATTGAAGTAATTTCCCATATACATAGTTACATTTTAGGAATCTAACCATACACTTGATTGGAAGTTTATATTTATGTTGATATGGATTCCCAATTATTTGGGTCTCATGATCGAACATGTATTATGAATTTATTATAAGAATTCATTCTCATCAAGGTACCTCGTTATATTGTATATGTTATGATACATTGGATTGGAAAGTTGAAGTCCCTAATGCCTTCAATGGAAACAACCCGAGTATTATGAAACAACCTCTATTAAAGGATTAAAAGATATGTTGATGATGGTTAACAATACAAGTATACCGAATAGCTAAAGGAATATTTAGCAATATAGGTAATAACAAATTACTGGATAATAGCCAATATGTTTTACTTGTGCTATTACATGGATTAGTGGAGCATATTTACCACAATATCCCTCCTGGTTAGATATAAACATGGTATCTAATGCCTTATACCAGTTATGTGATTATATGAATTTTATGTGTGTGTGTGTGTGTGTGTGTGTGTGTGTGTACATATTGTTGGGTGAATATTTTGTTACCGATAAAATGGTATCAAAATGGTTATTTCAACCATAGTTTGATGAGATAAAATCTCTCCTCAAGACAAGGGGAAGCTCCCTTTTATTGTTAACTAACACAACACTTAATTATTTACATATTTACAATAATTTTATCATAGTGGGTGTTGTCATACCATTCAATTCTCTTTTTTCAGAATTAATGTTCAATCACAAACTTTCTTCCATTCTTTGTCATACACTTTGACATATAAGATCACTTGATGAACTAAATATAATTGATATTCATTTTTGTTAGCCAATAGATTAACAAAAATAATACCATCAAAATAAACTCAAAAGATAGAATAAAGTGCAGCCCAAAGTCTTCACCTTATTTCTAAAAAAGATTAAAATTATCAAAGAAGAACAATTGGTAGCCTAAAGTCTCCTTACTAATTCACTTTCAATGTGATCACTTTTAGGACCTAGGTTCCACAAAGCTATGACACCACTTTTTCAGAATTAAGAGCACACTTGATTACCTTTGTATAAGCAACTAAACGCAGAATTTAACCAGAAGTAAAGAGTAACTAGAATTCAAAAATAGCATAAAATATGAGAGACAATACCCAATTGTATTAATACTCATCCAAAAGAAATTACAATAAAGAGATCACACTCTTCCCACACCGCTTGGGCGTACCAGTAATCTTCCCTCAAGATCTCTCTCTCTCAACTACGGTCACAACAAACAACTCAAACACAGAGTTGTTGTTCACCTCCAACCAATCAGTAACAATACTGCCAATACACTGAGTACGTAATGTACTCCAAGTAGATCTCACTTGATCTTGCTACCTATTCTGTTGTATATCTCCTTTGATCTTGCTACCCTATAGATCTCCTTTGACCTTACACACACACACCTGCAGATCAACCGACCTTATTTACCCATGTAGATCTAACCTGATCTTGCTACACTGCAGATCAACCTGGCCTTGCACACCTGTCAACCTAGATCATACACACCCAGAAGAACCCTTCTGATTCTCCCTTAGATAGAACTCTGATTCTACAAAATTGATTCTACTGAATCCTTGAGAGTCTACCAAACCAGCACCCTTGTGGATCTTCTACCAAATCTTGCTCTCCCGCAGATCTACCTGAACATACACACTTGGCACTCTGGCACTATGAGGAGCCAATCTTGCTCTCTCTATCTAGCACACTTTATAATACAGCCCATGAGTCTATTATATAGATCTCATACAAACAATAATTAGACTTCTAATTACAATAATTAGAACCGTAGCTCCAAGACTAAAATTAGTCTTTAACATGCAAACAACCAGTTCGTTAAATGAACTATTCATGAAATCGACAATTTTGGAACTGCATAGGTGACCGATGTCAGTCTCTGTCTATCTAGAGATGACTAACGTCAGTCGATCCCTGATCGATGTAGGTAGCTTCCTATGTCCACCTGATCGATGTCAGTTGCCTAACCAACGTCGGTTACTATGACTTTCAGCAACCTCCTCTGTTTGCATTTGGGTGAAGCTTTTAGCTCCATAACCTAACAATCTCCCACTTGGAGATAAATAGTTGCACCTGTACCTATACCAGTACATCGTCTAATTTGTTTCTTAGCTTGTATCCCTCTTCAAGCTCAATCTTGAAGACCAACCACCACACAACCTGTGATGCTACTCCTGTCATCCAAGTAACCTGCCATATCCAAATCTACATAACCATGTAGAGAAGTCCCTGACCCTACATAGCATGAATCCTTGCTGCTGGTCCCTCTCAAATACCTAAGAATCCACTAAACTCCTTTCCAGTGCTCCTTCCCCAGATTGGCCCCAAACTTGCTGACAACTCCCTTGACATTACCAATTTCTTCGATCTACACATGACCGACTTTGGTACCTACCTGTTCGATGCCAATTCTCACCTGACGCTGGTAATTGTGTTCTCCTGTAAGTGATGACTTTTTACCCGTGAGCTCACTTTGGATCATAACCCTGTCCAAACGACCCTGCTCAAAAATATCCAGCCCCATCCACTGATCTCTGTCCATCATCTCCTCCATGAACACCAAGGCTTTCCAGTTCTTAAGTTTGTCAAACATATCTGACTTCCTCTTAAGAACATGCATCTCCTCCTTAATCATGTGACCAAGCCTACAAAGCCACATCTTTGCAACAGAAGAAGAATCAGTAATACAAGTAGGTGGATAAAGAGTACCTACTTTCTTACCACATGCTAATTCAAGTGCATCCACTGTGAGAGTTATTGTGCATCTCTCATCACCCAACTTTCCTAAAGCAATTAGACTCCTCTTCAAGACTGGGACCTGCATGACATCCTTCAACACCCATGTGTTGGCCATCTGCAATTTCAGTCGCACTTCACCTTTGCCAATACTTTGACAAGGCACACCAACCCCAAAATAAATCTTTCCAAAGTCTCCAAGGACCTTAACATGGAAAAATACTCTATTTCAGGCTACATGAAAAGAGGCAACAGAATCTATAAACCAAGATTATAATTTATCCAAGGAACATACAAGAGCAACCCATGCAACAATACCTGCAACACTTGCTTCTTCATTTCCTTCATGCTGATCTTCAACCAACCAGCAATCTTTCTTTACCTGCTCTTTCTTTCCATAACACCGTAATTGATCATTCTTGCTTTTGAATTCCTCCATTCTTAGCTTACTTTCTTCTACCATTGCTATACTTCCACTCAATCAGAAACCCCTGAGAGCGACATGTAATCAACAAACACTTAACAGATCTGAAACCACCTGTTAGTGAACCTCGCTCTGAGAACCTGCAACCTTGCTTTGATACCAACTGTTAGGAACCTGGGTTCCACAAAGCTCTGACACTAATTTGTCAAAATTAAGAGCACACTTGATTACCTTTGTATAAGCAACTAAACATGGAATTTAACTAGAGGTAAAGAGTAACTAGAATTTAGAAACAGCACAGAATATGAGAGACAATACCCAATTGTATTAAAACTCTTCCAGAAGGAATTACAATAAAGAAGTGCCACACTCTTTTTCCCACACCTCTAGGGCGTACAATAATCTCCCTCAAGATTTCACTCTCTCAACTATGGTCACAACAAACAACTCAAACACAGAGTTATTGTTCACCTCCAACCAGTCAGTAACAATACTACCAGTATACCGAGTACGCAACGTACTCCAAGTAGATCTCACCTGATCTTGCTACCTATTGTGTTGCAGATCTCCTTTGATCTTGCTACTCCATATATCTCCTTTGACCTTGCACACACACACACACACACACACACACACCTACAGATCAATCGACCTTACCCATGTAGATCTAACTTGATCTTGCTACACTGCATATCAACCTGGCCTTGCACACCTGTCGATCTAGATCATACACACTCAGAAGAACCCTTCTGATTGTCCCTTGGATAGAACTCTAATTCTTTAGAACCGATTCTACTAAATCCTTGAGAGTCTACCAAACCAGCACCCCTGTGGATCTTCTACCAGATCTTGCTCTCCTGTAGATCTACCTGATCATACACACTTGGCACTGTGGCACTATGAGGAGCCAATCTTGCTCTCTCTATCTAGCACACTTTACAATACAGCCCATGAGTCTATTATATAGATTTCATACAAACAATAATTAGACTTCTAATTACAATAATTAGAACTGCAGGTCCAAGACTAAAATTAGTCTTTAACATGCAAACAATCGGTTCATTAAATAAATTATTCATGAAATCGATAGTTCTAGAATCGCACAGGCGACCGACGTCGGTCCCTGTCTATCTGGGAATGACCGACGTCAGATGATCCCTGACCGATGTCGGCAGCTTCCTGTCTCCACGTGACCGACGTCGGTTGGCCTGACCGACATCAGTTACTGTGACTTTCAGCAACCTCCTCTATTTTCATCCAAGTGAAGCTTTTAGCTCCACAACCTAACAATCATAAACCCAGTAATTAATAAGTAGTTCAAAGACTCCAAAATCAGCTTCTTGGCACCTTCCATTTTATAGAAATTTCACACCACAATTCACTCGAAGCAGAAGAAAATGAAATGGAAAAGACAAAAGAACATTCCCAATACACCACAAGTATATTTCAACACAAAGTTTGAAAGATCACTTGATTTTCTTATATTGAATGAATTTTTTATTTACAATATGAACACAAAGTTTCAAAATTATTTCTCAATTCAACAGTGTTTCCTCTCTATAGCAATTGGTGATCCTTTCTACAAAGAGCATCATCCTATTTATAGAGAGGATTTAAGAACAAAAATAGGAAAAATATAAATATTTGACTTATTCAAATACAAAGTCCAATTTGACTTAGGACTGTGTACTTTTCCTACGTGTAATTTACATTGAACAAAATTACATATGAAAAGTTACAAAAATAAATTGTCCTTAGACACAAGAATTTCTTCCTTTTTATTCTTCTCTAAATAGGATTTGTATCTCTGCATGGTGGCTTGAACCTCATTCTTATCTGGGCTCGATGTATTTTTGTAGATGGCAAAAACCCTTGTGACGGAGTCTACTAGATTAACTAGCAAGACCTTACTTTTATCCAAGATCTTCTTTAATTTATCTATTGTCACTTGGAATTTAACCAGTTTATCAATGGAGTCCAGTGTGTATGTTCATGTTTTGACCTCTGTAAGAATTCAAACATGTCCACATGGCCAATCTTTGTATCTCCAAACTGGTCCATAGTTGATTCAACCACGAATGTATGAAACACACCTTGAAATTTGTACCTCATTATCTTCTTGGTAGGGGAACTATCCAACATTGATTTGGAATTGAAATGCATGCTTAGAAGATAGATCCATATGCAAACTAGGGAAACTATGAAAATGGCAATAGGGGAAGTGTTGACAAGCTTGAAAATGGTGAGGGAAGGAGTGCAAAAGAGCTCAAAAATAGTGAGGAGGAAAATAAACACAAGCAGTAAAAAAAAATGAAGTGTAATGTATGTATATATATATATATATATATATATATATAACACATAAATAATATGTTCATTAATTACCACAAGTAGTGGGCTCGAGTGTAGGGTCAGAGAAAAATTCCAACCTTGCATATGCAAATTCGAGAAAATTCTCCTACATTGTATATGCAAATTTAGGAAAATTCTCCTACATTGCATATGTAAAATCAGGAAAATTCTCCCATGTTGCATATGAAAAGTTGGGAAAATTCTTCCTCATTGCATATGCAAAGTTGGAAAAAATCTCCTACATTGCATATGCAAAGTTGGGACAATTATCTGATATTGCATATGTAAAGTCAGAAAAAAAAATTGACATTGCATATGCAAAGTCAAAAAAAATATCCTACATTGCATATGCAAATTCAAAAAAAATATCCTACATTGAATATGCAAAGTCAAGAAAATTATCCCACATTACATATGCAAAGTTGGAAAAATTCTCCCTCATTACATAAAAAGAAACAAAGTGTAGTTCAGAGAAAATTCTCTGAACTGCATGACATGCAAAATTCCCTCAAAAGATCAACTTTCTTGGGAAAAACAAATACAAAGAGATAGAGATTTACCTTGTTTTGAATGCTTAGAGATAATAGGCTATAAAATAGACAAGTTTTGTAGGGGTTATCTCATGAATTGAGCTTGCTAAATTCAAGGATAACCGTTGGCTCTGACTGGGGAATTTCCTTCAGGCATTCTTTGAAACACTTGAAGAAAAGAGAAACCTAAAAATCTGAGTGTCTTTCTCCATTGGGTTACAAAGTCAAGTGATAGACAAGATGAAAAATAAAACAAAAAATAATATACAAAGATATACAAAATGTACAAACTTATTTGTAACTTTACTAATTGAAAAGCTTCAGATGTTTTCATTTGATAAAGTTATCATGTTTCTCAAACATCTTTCTAGAAAAACCAATCCTGTGGGAATTTTATTTCTTTTCAGATGCAACATTTTTTCACCAGTTTATTCATTCACCTTGAATATTGATTCTTGAGGAATAGAATTACTCCCCTCAAAGTATGACTCACTGAAATTTTATGCCTTATCTGAAAAGGCATCTTCATCTATGGTCAAGTAGTAAGTGTCTATTCCAAAGGTTTTAAAGAGAATCTAAGCTCTTGGATCCTCAGTCTTCATCACGATATACTTCACTTTCTTCTCTGGATGAAGCTTTTGCATAACACCTTTAATAGGTATTCTTGCCTCAGACTAATTCATGTTGATTTCACCACCAACATCTTTGTAAAAGTTACATCCCAAAAAAAATCCATATGATGTTGGAACTATTTTGGTAGATAATTATACCCTTGTGGGAGAGCCTTTTAGGCTCTCTCACTCCTAGCCACAATATTGAAGCAACCTCAGGCTGTGGGTATCCTGTAGTGAGGTTGAACCTCCGAAGAAGGTTGGCTTCCTTTTGGTAGATCACTTAAACTAATGTTTATGCATGGAAAAGAGGTAGAGAGAGGGGTATAGGGTAACCAAAAGAGATAAATAGATGATACACCAAATTAATTGACACTCACATAAGCATGAAATAAAAACTAATTCAGCAGAATATAATTCTTGCTCACACAACATCACAAACTAGTTAATTTGCACTAGTGTTTCATAAGCTAGGCTCACCAAACAATACATGAAGCAAAGAGGAATTTAAAAATTCACACCAAGCATCCATTAATGGTGGAAAGAGATCATGTTTAGACCTGCAACTAACTTTAAAACACCTAAAATGGGCAAGAAAGAAGGACAATAGACATAGAAGAACACTTCTTCACAAGGCCATCATGCACAAACTTGCTAAGCACAATTTAGAGGCAAGAGATAGGTAAAAATTGATCTTTATTTCTTCAAAAGGTCTTTCTTACAAATTTTGACAGGTTTTCTCCTTGTCAAATGAGAGCCTCTCAAAAAAATGGCAAGAAATAGGAGATATAGGAGAAAAGGGAAAGACAGAGAGAAGAGAGAAGAGAGAAAATACCCTCAAAATATCTTAAAAGCATTAAAATAATCCAACTTCTATCCTTCCACCTCCACAACTCTTCCACTTGAAATTTTGCATGGCCCATCCACTTGCTTGATTGATACTCTTTAAAACTTTAAAAAACTCCTCAACTTGAACTTTTAGAAGATATTATGCAAAAGTTAGTTGACTTAGCACTTTAGGCTTAATTGACCATGGAGGTTATCTTTTAATTTCAACTTGACTTTACTTTTTGAAGTTATCTTTTATTTTTGAGTTTATTTTCTCCTCCAACCTGAAATAAACTCCATGATACCTACAACTCACTTAGACTCCATTGATGGAAGTCACAAGCTTGAACCACGTTGAACCAGTCACTCTAAAAACTGCTCCCAAGGCCATTTAGCACCCTAAAAACCACTTCTACCACTGTAGAATACTTCCAAACATTCATGACATGTTTATGAGTATGAAAATTAATATTTGGAAAACCTTCAATACCTGCAACAATGGTGGAAATCACCATTAAACCTGCAATAATGCACAAAAATGTCAAAAAATGGGTTTTTGACCTTTTTGCTCAGCCTGACACCATATAAACTCTTAATAAGAGCTCCAAGTGCCATATAATGTTGTATTAGGTCCCATTCGACCTATTCTAGGGCTTTAGACCATTTATTTCTTTGAAGACTTTCAAAAATATGCATTTTTTGAGCCATTTTAGGCCTTTTAGGCACCCAAACGTGCCAGATTCTGATGAAAAATAAGATTTTTAGGAGATGTATGGAGTCCTCTACACATTTTAGGTGGTTTTCAAGTCATTTTGGGCCATTTTATGGACCTATGAGTCCAAAAACTCAAAATTGGGTAAAATCCTCCTTTGCAAGCTCAAACAAGCTCATTTTCAAGATGATTGTTCATACAATGAAGACACCCAGTACACCAATTCTTGACATGAATATATGGTACACTTCCCCCTTCAACACGTCTTGAAGAAATTAGGCTCCCATGCAGAAGGTGTGAAAAGATACACACGTAAAGATGATTGCCGCAGGGTTTGCAAGCATTTTGGGCATGCTTACACTCTTAGTGATTGTTCATAAAACTTAGGCCCTTAAGCAACCTCAATCAATAATTAAATTCAATTACATATGGTTACTCAAAACATACTAAAATCATTTGGCCCAACTCTTCATGGTATGAAAGAAACAAGCATCTGAAGATGGGTTAAACTAGGTGTCCTAAGCATAAAAAAGCTTAAATTTTTCCAAATGAACAATTTGACCATTCCCCTGATCTCATTTGCTTGTAAACATATTAATTACACCTACAAAAACTCATTACACCTCTCCAAATGATCAAAACTCAACCTTGCCTTTTATGCCTTGAGAATGCTTGTGGGGATTTGAGCTTATCGATGTGTTTGTATAGAGTTTTAAGTGTGTACACCATAAAAATGTGTTTAATAAGATTAAAAATATCTTACCATGATTTTAAAACACTTTCCTAAACTTTTAAAACTAAAACACACCTTAAAAATCCAAAAAGTATGCTTGCATGAATAGTGACCATTGTGAGACATAGGGGGACTGTGACAAAATAGTGTTAAGTTGTGGAGCTAAAAGCTTCACCAGGATGCGAACAGGAGGAGTTGTGGAGGTTGCAGAGTTGTGAAACAAGTTGCAAGGCAATCGACGTCGGTCTGATCAATCGACGTCAGTCATATTACAGTGTAGAAGCAACCGACGTCAGTTATGAGTCGGCCGACATCAATCAGGAGGAAGCCGACGTCGGCAACCTGTGTGTGCATGCAGTTTGCATGCGGGTTCCAGACTGATCTATTTTTGGACAGGCAGTTTGCATGTAAAGACTATTTTTGGTCTTGAGTTGCGAGTCTAATTATTGTAATTAAGAAAGTCTAATTATTGTATGCATGAGATTTATATAATAGACTCATGGGCTATATTGTAAAAGTGTGCTAGAGAGTAAGACAGCAAAAATTAGCTCCTTCAGAGTGAAACGAGCATGGTGTGTTCCTCCTAGTTCTAAAGGGGTGCTAAGAGTGTATGATCAAGGAGAGTTGCAGGTTGTGCAAGTTCTGGTAGAAGATCCACCGGGGTACTGGTTGAAGAATCATAAGGACTTGGTGAGGCAAGGACAAGGGTTCTTCAGGGTGTAGAGACATCTACGTGGTAAGTAAGGTCTGGTGATTTGCAGGTTGTTGCAAGAGCAGGGAGATCTACTTGGAGTACGGTTGTGTACTTGGTGTACTGGCAGCATTGTTACTGACTGGTGGAGGTGAATAACAACTTTGTGTTTGAGTTGATTGTTGTGACCGTGATTGAGAGAGTGAAGTGTTGGAGGAGAATTACTAGTGAATCCTAGAAGTGTGGGAGCTCTAGAGGTGTGAGAAGAAGAAGTGTGGCATCTTCTTTATTGTATTTTCTTTTGGATAAGTATTAATAGAAGATTGTGTATTGTCTCTCATATTTTGTGTTGTTTCATATTTCTAGTTATTTATTTATTCTGGTTAAATTCCGTGCTTAGTTGCTTATACAGAGGTAATCATATATACTCTTATTGGTGGAGTAGGGTCCTAACAGTTGGTATCATAGCTTTTTGGTTGGGTTACTAAGAGGTGGTTTCAGATCTGGTTAGTGTTTGTTGATTACAAGATACTCACAGGGGTTTCTGTTTGAGTGGGAGTATAGTAATGGCAGAAAAAAGTAAGCTACAAATAGAGAAACTGAATAGCACGAATGGTCTGATTGATGGAAAGAAAGATCAAGTAAAGAAAGGTTGCTGGTTGGTAGAAGATTAGTATGAAGAAAAAGAAGAAGCAGATGTTGCAAGTGTTGTTGCACAGGGTGCTCTGGATAAAGTAGAATCTTGGTTTACAGATTTTGTTGCCTCTTTCCATGCAGCTCAAAATAGAGCATCTTTTCATGAGTATGTCCAGAGAGACTTTGGAGAGATATATTTAGGGGTTGGTGAGCCTTGTCAGATTATTGACAAAGGGGAAGTGAAGCTGAAATTGTAGACGATTAACACACAGGTGTTGAAGAAGGTCATGCAGGTTCTAGTCTTGGAGATGAGTCTAATTTTTTTAGGAAAGTTGGGTGATGAGAGATGCACAGTAACTCTCACAGTGGATGCACTTGAATTAGACGATGGTAAGAAAGTAGGTATCATTTATCTATCTACTTATATTACTGATTCACCTTTTGTTGCATAGATGTGGCTTTATAGGCTTGGTCACATATGTAAGAAGGGAATGCATGTTCTTAAGCGAAAGATAGATATCTTTGACAAACTTAAGAACTGGAAAGCCTTGGTGTTCATGGAGGAGATGACAGATAGAGATCAGTTGAGGGGACTAAATTATTCTGAGTAGGGCTATGTTAATTTGAACAGGGTTTTGATCCAAAAGGAGATCGCGGGTAAAAGTCATCACTCACAAGTAAAACACAGAGACCGATATCGGTAAGAAAACTAACGTCAGTGTCCATGCAGGGACTGATGTCAGCTATGTGCAGACCGATGTCGACAACTCAGGGACCAGATAAACACCAGCATCGGTCATGGAGAACCAACGTCGGTGATGAGGTAGTTGCATGTAATTGACGACGGTCGGGTGCAGACTGAGATGTGACTGACATTGGTCACTGAGACGGATTTTGGGTGGACAGCAAGCTGTTAAGGAGTCTCAAGCGCCCATATGGAGGATTGAAAAGGTAAGTAAGCCTCAAATTCATCATTTCCCTTCTTTACACTACTTGTTGCTCACTGATGGTCAAGAATCAGGAAGTCATTAAAGAAGCAGAGCAGGTAGATCCAGGAAATAATGGGAGCTTGGCATGGATGAGGATTGTGATTCCTTGGAGAAGAACCAAACGGGAGTTTCTTGGTGGAGTTGCCAACTGGAAGAAAGCACTGAGAGACAAATGGATTTTCAAGATAAAGAAGAGCGGGAATGGACACGTGAGATGGAAGGCCAAGGTATATGGTCTTGAGCAAGCTGCAGGATAGTGGTACAGGTTTGACAGGTGTATGACAAAGCATGGCTTTGGTCAAGGTCAATGTAACCATTGTGTTTTTTTTACCAGGTGGATAATGGTCGTGATATTATCCTATTACTGTATGTGGTGTGGTTGCTTGTTGTAGGGTTACACATGCAGGGAGTTTCTAAGCTAAAGGTAAAGTTAGTTTAGAGGTATGTCATGAAGAATTTGGGAGCAGCAAAATTTTTTGGCATAAGAGACATGGAAGATCACAGGTTGATTTTGTCTCTAGTGGGAGCTGATGTGAAGAAGGTGTTGGTGAGGTTCAATACGCAGGATGCAAAATCGGTAAGCACACCTATGGATGGATAGTTCAAGCTGAGCTTAGAACAGTGTTTGAAATCACATGAGGTCTAGTGTAGACCTGAGTTTTCCCAAGCAGTGGGAGTTGTCAGAAAGTTTGGAGCCAATTTGGGAAAGAAGCACTGGAGAGCAGTTCAGTGGATTCTCAGGTATCTGAGAGGGACTAGCAGCAGGTTAACATGTTATGCAGGGTCAAGGACTTCACTACATGGTTTGTAGGTTCGGATGTGGCAGGTTACTTGGATGACAGGAGGTGCACCACAGGGTGTGTGGTGGTTGGTCTTCAGGATTGAGCTTGAAGAGGGATACAAGCTAGGGAACAAATTAGATGGTGTATAGGTACAAGTACAAGTGCAGCTATTTATCTCCAAGTGGGAGATTGTTAAGTTGTGGAGCTAAAAGCTTCACTAGGATGTGAACAGGAAGAGTTGTAGAGGTTGCAGAGTTGCGAAATAAGTTGCAGGGCAATCGACATCAGTTTGATCAACCGATGTCAGTCATATTATAGTGCAGAAGCAACTAACATCAGTTATGAGTTGGCCGACATCAGTCAAGAGGAAGCCGACATCGGTAACCTGTGTGTGCATGCAGTTTGCATGCTGGTTCCAAACTGGTCTATTTTTGGACAGGCAGTTTGCATGTAAAGACTATTTTTGGTCTTGAGTTGCGAGTCTAATTATTGTAATTAATAAAGTCTAATTATTGTATGCATGAGATCTATATAATAGACTCATGGGTTGTATTGTAAAAGTGTACTAGAGAGTAAGAGAGCAAAAATTAGCTCCTTCAGAGTGAAGAGAGCATGGTGTGTTCCTCCTAGTTCCAAAGGGGTGCTGAGAGTGTATGATTAAGGAGAGTTGCAGGTTGTGCAATTTCTAGTAGAAGATCCATCGAGGTACTGGTTGAAGAATCATAAGGACTTGGTGAGGCAAGGACAAGGGTTCTTTAGGGTGTAGAGACATCTACGTGGTAAGTAAGGTCTGGTGATTTGCAGGTTGTTGCAAGAGCAGGGAGATCTACTTGGAGTACGGTTGTGTACATGGTGTACTGGCAACATTGTTACTAACTGGTGGAAGTGAACAACAACTCTGTGTTTGAGTTGATTGTTGTGACCATGATTGAAAGAGTAAAGTGTTGGAGGAGAATTACTGGTGAACCCTAGAAGTGTGGGAGCTCTAGAGGTGTGAGAAGAAGAAGTGTGGCATCTTATTTATTGTATTTTCTTCTGGATAAGTATTAATACAAGATTGTGTATTGTCTCTCATATTCTGTGTTGTTTCATATTTCTAGTTACTTATTCATTCTGGTTAAATTTCGTGTTTAGTTGCTTATACAGAGGTAATCATATATACTCTTATAGGTGGAGTAGGGTCCTGAAAAACAGTGAGCACTTACCATAATCACATAACACTTATGAGAATTTATATGGATATAATATGTCATGAGTACCAAACTTACCAACTTTAAAGTCATTTTAACATGTACTTTGTCCTGTAGACCTTTTTTACCAAAAATTACCTTGAGTTGCCTGCATGAATCCTTCGTGCCCGAACTTGTCTTTCTTCAAACCTTTGCATGAAACCCCTGAATTTGATCATTTCAATAGAAAAATATAGGTTTTAAACATAATATTATACTATTATAAAACTTTTTTGAAGCTTAAACTATTTCTTGGCATCTAGAACTGATAAAACTTCATTTGGTCTCCAATGGTTACCTTCTTGACTGGCAATGGACTGTGTCAAAATAGCGGGCACTCGCACTCCTTATTTGACCTTTATGATTTTATTTTATGGTTTTTTATGTTACTTATACCATAATTTCCAAATTTCATGTTTTGATTCAATCTGTAGATGTCCCAAAATGGCCAATTTCTCCAAGGTATGCTCTAATGTTGACTATGATTTCACATAGGGTTGACTGTACCAAAATAGAGAATATTTCCCATTGTCAAATATTCTAAAAAATATATTTCATAGGTATATTAAGTCATAATGATCCTCTACACAAAATTTCATGATCAGATCTTGCATACTTTGGCCTATAGGCTCATTTTGGCAAAAGTTAGTAACACGTGCCTGCATGGTCAAAAATCACAACTGAGTTTTCTTTCTCCTTGATTAATTTTTTTTAATATAAAATTATTATTTTTATTTTAAAATATCATGGATATCATCCTTGAATCATTCCACTCTTCATTTCTTTGCCTTCAAACTCCCATGCTTCCAATAGCTTCCACTAGGCAACCGATCTCAAGGGTTTCAAAGACCAAAACTTGGTATAGGTTTTAATAGATAAATATTTTGTCATGGATAGTCTGAGGTGATATTATCACATCTGAAAATAACCCCTTTCAACTCCCAAATTCCCTTGAAACACTTCTTTTCACACAACATACTCGCCATGGCTTCTCTAGGCTTGTAGACCCATTTTTTGGTCAAATTCTTTTTGGGTTGACTATTATATAATCTCTCATAAAAAATTGAGACCATTTATAGCTATTATCCATCTCATTACATGTGTGTTACAAGTTTCATGACCTGATTCCACTCCAAGATCACACTCCCTTCATTGGGCTCCCCTTAATTAGGCCTAATTAGCCTTTAAGCACACCCCAGGTCTAGAAATCATACCATATAGATTCCATTCAATCCAAAACCTCTTGAATCACTTATTAAAACTTTAAAAACATCATATTAAAAAAAATTGCAATTTTGGAGGGTTAAAAATCTTGGAAACAACAAAAACCTAGTTTAGGGCTTCTCTCATGCTCTTTCTGAGACCCTATTTTGGATTTAGGGGGTTAAAATGAGTTCTAGGCCTCACCTAGACCTATTTTTTTATTAATTGGATAGGTATGAATTGGAAAGACCTAGAAAATTTTGGAATAATCATGAAAATATTACCAAACTCTCAAACAAAAAATAACAAAAAAGTGCAAGCTTGCTACCCTATTTTTGTTTTGATGATGGTTCTTGAGTTATAGGGGTGAAATAAGGAAACTGAGAGAGTTTTTTGTGTATCATCCATGCCTACAACTATATTCCAAATTTTAGGTCTTAACTCCCAAGTAAAGTACTTATGTCACCCCTTTCTCTTCTGGCATTCTAGGCCTCTCTTAGCTCTCTAGGCCTAGAAAACTTATAAACTAATTTTTTTCCCTTTGCATGTATGAAAACTCTTGGGACAAGTTTTATTCACCTTGGGGAAGATACCATGATGTTCCATGCCAAATTTGAGACCTTGAATTGCTATCTTGGGGTGTGAAGGTCATTTGATACACAAATTTTGTAGAATACACTGAATGATCACAGTGAGTAAAAGTGAAACTTGGAGGCTCTCAAACACTACTCTCCTCTATTCACACACCCCTTATTTTTTTCAAGGATCTTCCCCTATGATAGGGATAAAATATGGAAACATTTGGATGCATCAAATCCTCTTGCAATATTGTTTCATGGCACCAACAAAAGTGCTTGGAACCAGTTTTTGAACTTTTAGGGACTTTGTCCTTGAAACTAAAATTCTCAAATTTGAAGTGGTTTCTCAAGGCTACCATCTATTCTAATGATTCAAACAAGTTTTTCAAGCTATTATTCAATTCCACAAACCTCAAAAAATCTTCCAAATGTGTCAAATCTCCTTCATGCCCCTGGATGCTCACTCAACCAGAATTCTACTCAACTTCTCACACCACACCAAGACCTCCATGAATATTGTACTACATCATCAATTCAGGACCACAAAGAGACTAATCATGGGGGTAGAAGGATATTGAAAGTTATAAGAGAGTTGCTTGATCCATCTAGGCAAAAATTTTGTATGTAGGTCAAATTTGACCAACAAGAACATCAGCCACTAGGACAGTCATTTTTATCCTTTTCTCTAGAAAAGTAGCAAATGTAAATTATGCATCTTTGATTTTGCCTATGAGAGGGACTTGCGTAGTTTCCATTGAAAATCAATGGCCAAAATATTTTGTCAAAGTTAACCACAAGGTAGTAGCTACTTTGGCCAGCATCACATTATCGGAGGCACCCAAATCAATGACATAATTACTAAGTTTATAACCATTAAAAAATAAGGAAATATAAAAGGGTTCTATTTTTATTTAATTATATGCAAGAGTTACAACCAAGTTATTTTGTTTTTGTCTTGGCTTAGGGTCAATTGGTACACTCTTAGATGAAGTTTGATCAGGATTGATCTCTTTAGCCTTTACAAATTTTGCCAATCTTTCAAATTGGTCAGGATTAGATTAGAGGTACTTAGCCTCTAACATTTGGAATTTTTTCTTCTTGACATGGTTAATGATATCAAAAGATGGATTTGGGGCAACCAAGGAAGATAAGGTATTTTCATTTTTAGGTTTCAGGTTTCGGGCACTAGGTCTAGACGTTGAAGGAGAAGTGGAATGATGAGGAATACTTACTTGTTTGTCCACCACTATGTCTTTTGGTTGAACTGGCAAAGGAGTTCCTCTTTTAGCAATAGTAACCTTCTTGCATGGTTCATATTTGGTCGTAGCTTTATTAAACTTCTATTGTTGATTTGTTTGACTTTGTGAACGGGTAAAGATGACATAAAATTCACCTTATATATCTTCTTCTTGTTCGGCTTATTCTTTTTCAAAGTTTAGAAACCTGATATTAGAGTCACCAGCTTCTCCTTTCTCATCTTTGATGAAAGGAGTTTCATCTTCTTCTGGAACATATTCCAACTCTAGAACATCATCATTTTCAGGTTCCAACTAATTAACTATTGCATTATCCAAAGGTACCTCCAATGCAAGCCTTGCTTGTGGTGAAAGAAGCTTATTCTGATTTTGATTTCTTGCAGCATTGTTGGAATAATTAGAAGCATTTGGATATGTTCTCCTTGGAACATCCTTGTATGAAGGAAAATGCATGCCTTGAAATATTTCCTTCTTAAGTGTAAACAACTCATTTTCTAGCTTTTGAACCATAGGATTGGTAGTGCTGGAAGAAGGTGAAGTTGTAAAAGGCTACCCTCTAGGCTTGATAGAATTATTTCTCACCTTCCCTGCTAGGATTAAATCATCTTCTACTTCAATGGCCAAACTTTGAGCATCATCAATATTAGTTGGAGCTACTCTTTGCAAAATAAAACTAACCTTAGGCAATTGAGAATTAATGAAGAAACATTTCAAATTCTTAGGCATAGGTTGAGAAACTGTTGGAATTTTATTCCTCAACTTATTGAATTTTGCCACAAACTCATGCATAGGCTCATGTGCTTCCTTCTTCATTTATGTGAGTTGAGCTAACAAGACATAAACATATTCTGTTAGCTTGAACCTTGCCTCAAATTGAGCCTTGAGTGTGGCCTAATTGGTGATAGTTTCAGTTGCAAGATGATAAAACCAATCAACAACAATGCCTTGGAGTGTTTCTACAAATAATCTTATAGAAACACCCTCACATTCCACTTTAAGAACTCCACATGCAATGTAGAATGCAGTAATATTTTCATCCAGATGTTGTTTGCCATCACCATAAAATTTAGAAAAAAAAATTTGTGATCCACGAGGTAGTCCATGAGATGGTAGTGTCAAATTCAATGGACCAAAAGTGGTCCCCCATGGACCTTGATCTGTCATTCTTTGTGGATTGTATGGAGGTATGACAAATCTTTGCAAAGGCAAAATATGCAAAACTCTACGAACGTTGGAAGTTTCTCCTAGTATGGGAGATCTTGTTTTTGTAGGTGGAAAACTTCTTATACGCTGAAGAGGAGACCTTGCACGTGTCAAAAAAAGATTGAAGTTATACTCTTATAACAACTCAAATGTAGGATCAATATGTCTCATTACCCTTCTGCCATGAGTGTAGCTTTGTTCTGATAGATCATGAAAGTATCCAACAAGAAAAGAAATTAACTATAACAAAACAATAGTAAACAATAAGGTGTTATTCTATTTCAATCGAAAGAGTATAGAACTTGGTTGCTTGTTCATTTCCCCAGCAGAGTCACCAAAAACTATTGGGTGAATATTTTGTTATCGACAAAATGGTAGAAAAATGGTTATTTCAACCACGGTGTGATGAGATAAAATATATCCTCAAGACAAGGGGAGGCTCCCTTTTATTGTTAACTAACACAAAACTTAATTATTTACACTTATTTACAATAATTTTATCATAGTGGGTGTTGTCATATCATCCAATTCTCTTTTTTCAAAATTGATGTTCAATCATAAACTTCCTTCCATTCTTTGTGATATACTTTGAAAATCTAAGATCACTTGATGAACCAAATATAAACGATATTCAGATTTGTTAGCCAATAGATTAAACAAAATAATACCAGTAGAGTAAACTTAAAAGATAGAATAAAGTGCATCCCAAAGTCTTCACCTTATTTCCAACAAAGATTAAAATTATCAAAGAAGAATAAAAGGCATCCCAAAGTATCCTCAGTAATTCACTTTCAATGTGAACATAAACCTAGTAACTAAAAAGTAGCTCAAAGACTCCAAAATCAGCTTCCTAACACCTTCCATTTTATAGAAATTTCACACCACAATTCACTCAAAATAGAATAAAATGCAATGAAAAAGACAAAAGAACATTCACAATACACCATAAGTATATTTCAACACGAAGTTTGAAAGATCACTTGATTTTCTTATATTGAATGAATTTTTGATTTACACTATGAACACAAAGTTTTAAAATTGTTTCTCAATTCAACAATGTTTCCCCTCTATAGCAATTGGCAATCCTTTCTACAAAGAGCATCCTCATATTTATAGAGAGGAGATAAGAACAAATATAATAAAAACATAAATATTTTACTTATTCAAAGACAGAGTCCAACTTGACTTAGGACTGTGTACTTTAACTACGTGTAATTTACATTGAACAAAATTACATATAAAAAGTTACAAAAATAAATTGTCCTTAGACACAGAAATTTCTTCTTTTTTATTCTTCTCTAAATAGGATTTGTATCTCTATATGGTGGCTTTAACCTCATTCTTATTTGGCCCCGATGTACTTTTAGAGATGGCAAAAACCCTTGTGATGGAGTCTGCTAGATTAACTAACAAGTCCTTACTTTTATCCAAGATCTTCAGTAATTCACCTATTGTCACATGGAATTTAACCAGTCTATCAATGGATTCTAATGTGTGTGTTCCTATTTTGGCCTCTGTAAGAATTCAACCATGTCCACATGGATAATCTTTGTATCTCCAATATGGTCCATATTTGATTCAACCACAAATGTATGAAACACCCCTTGAAATTTGTACCTCATTATCTTCTTGGCAGGGGAACTATCCAACATTGATCTAGCAACTGAAATGGGTGCTCAGAAGATAGATCCATGTGCAAAGTAGGGAAACTTTGAAAACAGCAGTAGGGGAAGGGTTGAGGAGCTTGGAAATGGTGAGGGAAGGAGTGCAAAAGAGCTCAAAAATATTGAGGAAGAAAATAAACACAAGCAGTTAAAAAAATGAAGTGTAATATATATATATATATATAACACATAAATAATATGTTCATTAATTACCACAAGTGGTGGGCCTAGGTGCAGGGTCATAGAAAAATTATGACCTTGCATATGCAAAATCAAGAAAATTCTCCTACATTACATATGCAAAGTCTAAGAAAATTCTCCCACATTGCATATGCAAAGTTAGGAAAATTCTCCCTCATTGCATATGCAAAGTTGGGAAAATTCTCCTACATTGCATATGCAAATTCAAAAAAAATCTCTGACATTGCATATGTAAAGTCAGAGAAATTCTCCTACATTGCATATGCAAAGTTAGGAAAATTCTTCCACATTGCATATGCAAAGTCAAGAGAATTCTCCCACATTGCATATGAAAAGTCAAGAAATTTCTCCTACATTACATATGAAAAGTTAGGAAAATTCTCCCACATTGCATATGCAAAGTCAAGAAATTTCTCCTTTATTACATAAAAAGAAACAAAGTGTAGTTCGAAGAAAATTCTTCAAACTGCATGGGATGTAAAATTCCCTCAAACGATCAACTTTCTTGGGAAAAACAAATGCAAAAAGATAGACATTTGCCTCATTTTATGTGCTTAGAGATAATGGGCTATAAAATGGACAAGTTTCATAGGGGTTACCCCATGAATTGAGTCTGCTAAATTCAAGGATAACACATATATAACGAAACGACTATCTATCATAACCTAAAATTAACTCATAACAATAAAAGTCTTTTATAGACATGGGTTAACGCAATATCAGAATTATGCCCTATCCATATGAACCCTTTCACACAGCACACCAACATGCTAAGTTTAACCCAAAACATCACTTCAAGGTACAAAGCATTTATTTACAAGAATAAAAAATAACAAATAACACCCTAATCTTTTCTCAAACCAACCCTAGTCCAACATTTCTCACGTGAATCACAGGGTATGGCATATGAATGCAAAACTCTTCTTTATTCAATAAAACCCACTTACACAGGTTAATATAATTTGGCATCTTAGTTTAAAGGTATAAATGGACATTATAGAATTCTACCCAAAACCCTATAGATTTGTATTCAATCAGACCTTCAAATATCTAGGCCAAAATACATATAACCCGTTCATGCAATAATTCAAAGTAAGGCAATTTTAGTAAAGGGTATAGATAAAGATTATCAAAATATAGGTGCAACAAGTTTCTATTCAATTTACACATATAACAAGTGAATCATTTACCCCCACATCAAATCGTAATAACCAAGAACTCAATATGTTATTCCAACAGAAATAAACAAATTATATTTCATCTCGAATATATTAATGTATAAATGTTCATGGATATCTATATGTTTTACTATAACATTTACATATGTATTTATACCTAAATAGATACTTATATATGTAAACATATATACATTGATCCATTAAATATATAGTTTCAAACAAAAATCTAAGGCAACGTATAACATTTCTATATTCATTTTAATCCAAGGTAACAGATAATATCTATTATGTTTTAGGTAATGAAACAGAAAATATCTTCCTCAAGATAATTCATTTCACAAATTCATAACCAGTCAATGAGGTAGAGCAAAAACTCACTCAAATTAGGAGAAGCTAAGGTTGAATGACGCCAAAGAAAAACTTAGAATGCAGGGTTTTGTTTCCCTTCCTCTCCAACTGCTTCTCTCTTTCTCCCAAATTGTTGTTTCTCCTCTAACCACTGCTCTTTTCTCCAATCCTGAATCATGCTTCCTACAGACTATATCCCTCTCCTCTTAAATTTGTCCCCTCTCTCACTTTACCTATCGACATCCTTTCCTACTACATTTCCCATGTTGTCGTCTACATTCTCCTCATGCATCCACTTTCCTTATTATGTTTTTATCATAATTTGGGTTTCATATGTGATAATGTGTTTATTGTGGGAATTAACCCCTTGTTATACTCGCCCTAATGAATAACCAAGGCTAAAAGTATGACCATAACGATAACTATAATACATCATTAATGATTATAAATGTGAGATAACATGTTTACTAGGAATGACTTGGACTCATAAAAGCAATTATGGACTTCAATTTAAGATAGGCTTATCTTTTATCCTAGTCATACCCTAAAATTTTGGCATTCTAGTGCATTGATTTAGAAAGTTTGGTGTGTACTTCATCATCGCTCAGAGATGGTTTTTCTCGCATTTGAGGAGCTTCTTTCATCCATACTAATGTTTTAAAATAATTTGAATTATTACATCATAATTGCATTAATATGTTATTTTATTTGAATTTAACCCTTTTGGTTAACACTTTGATCTACCTGACTAGGATTGGATTTAAGCATGATCATATCTATGATTTCATTATTCTTTTGAGCCCTGGTTAGAAACACATTATGTCAAATTTCTATGATGAGCAACCTTGTACGAAGGTTGTCGTTGAGTAAGGATCATATGTTCCTAGTTTTCTTAATAGCCAACCATGTATATGTTGATATTACTTAAGGATTATATTTACCCATTCCTGTGGTCAAGGAACATAGTCATAATAAGGTTTGAGATTATAACTAAATATTGTTAATTACAAGGTCCAAGCTTATAATTTTATTAATGATGTTTTTATGGGATTAATGGGTGTTGATTTATCAATGTTATTATTTAAAATAAATAATAATAAAAATGAATGAATGAATAAATAGAAGCATGGTGCCCAGGTCAAAACAACCATGTCCACCCAATCAAAATTTAAATTATCATGGGAGTTGGTGAAGGAATGCGGCATAGTTGGAGATGGGATTGAATTTTGGTGGCAGACCAAATGATAGTCAAAGGGTGGTGTGATGAAGGGGAGTTGCTATTTGGTCTCACCCAAAAAAATTAAATCTCTCACCCATCTATGTCCCAAAACCAGAGCTTGTACCCTACTCATAATTGAATTCATTTGAGGATAAAAATATAAATGTAAAGTTTTAAGTTGGTTGAAGTAATGCGCTGGAAGAAGGACATAATATTGTTGAAGGAGACACTGACCAGGAGAGCTAAAAAGCAGAAAGGAAGAATGAAGAAAGTTGTATCTAATGAAGCAAGGAGGAGAATTGTTTGATAGGATTAGGTAAGTGAAATTTTACCATGAATTCTCCATGTCATTATAATGTCTGCTCTTAGAGAAAATTCATTATGTATAGCATATATTATAGGTATGTGTTTTGAGTTTTGCTATAATTTTTTTTAATATTTTTCATTTTTACTTATGTTGTTGTTGTATGTAGTACTGGTAAGGTGTAAAGCCAACTATTTATAAATAATATATCCATTATTATAGACATTTTCTATGAGGCCAACCATTATGCTATTCAACCCCCTAAAAGGGCATGACTTCCTTAAGGAGTCCAAATTAGTAATAAATGTGGAAAGAAAAAAAATAAGATGATGACCAAATGTAACCCATATGCATTTTACTACAACAATAGATTACCCTAAACAAAATTGTTTTCTCCCCATATGCATTTTACTACAACAGTGGATGACCTTTAACAAAATTGTTTTCTCATTAGGATTTTTGTTTGATGTTCAATTGCAGTTTAATTTTATCTAGCTGAGTGTGTGAAATGGTTAATGTAGTACCCCTTATTTAACGGTGTTCCCTATTGTGCGCTGAGTTAGTTATTTTATTTTTTTATATTTATTTATATTGTCAATTCTGATTTGGTATAGTGATTTGGTTATTGCTACAGTAAGCAGAATTTAATAAATTTAATTATAATTTTAGAATTTGAAGGATCGACCAGCCACCTTAACAATTAGAAGTATTGTGTGAGAGAGAATCTCAAGTGAGGAAGATTGAAGAGAATAGAATGGTGCCTTGTCACCACCACACCTTGAATTTGTATTTGCACCTGAGATGCCTTGTTGGACCCCCCTGGTTTTGTATTTTGCATCATGGTTTGGCTGTAACTTTTTATCTCTGGATAGTGAATTAGAATAGAGTTGAAGAATAAGATGTCTTAATTTAATTAAGGTGTTTCATCAAGTAAATTTGGCATATTATAGTTTAAATAATATTCTTTCTCTACCAGGATAGAGTAGAAGCATATATGGATCGATGTAATCAAGTAAATTAATTTATAGTTTGGAGGATTATGCTAATTTATTTATTTATTTATTTTGACTTAGCCATAGTTTGGGTTATCAATAAGTATATTTTAGCCATTTTAGAAAGGAGTGTAAACCAATATACCTCATATTTGTTTAATTGGTTATAAGTCTAACAAAAGACTTCCAAGAATGACAACTGTAGTAATTGAGTAATAGGATTATAGGTGTGATCTGAATACTTATAGTGATGTCCCATTTTGGTTTCTTCTTTTCTTTTTGTTTTCCTTTTACAAACTCTAGATATTATATTTTAGAATTGAGTGTGTGGTTCATTCATTCAAATAACAAATAGATTAACAGTCTTCCTTATTTTAATGTTAACTATGCTAGACATATAAATGATCCAAAGTAAAAACCTTCCAGGCCTTCTCAAGTAAATAATTTCTCTTCTAATAGTGAATGAATTGGTTAGCTTGTGCATATTTTTATACCATATTTACTCCTAACCTGAGGGTGATGCAGGATTTCACTTGCTCAATGTAAGCTAACACTTGTGATAAATGATTACAGGAAAGATTCATCATGGACAAGTTTCCTTCTTGTAAAAAGTGATCCTTTGTGTTGAAAGACCCTTTAACCTTTGTATTATTTATACATTGATTTAATTATTAAGTAATGTGAAGGATTTAATTTAAGGTACAATGTAATCATGGAATTAACAATAGATTGTGTTTCTTTTCCTGATGACCATAACTATAGTTCATGATGTTGTGGTTGATGTCATTAGGAATGTGGATAGTGTTCATTATGTAGTTCATGGGTTAATCATTTAAAGCCTAATAAAGGAGGACAAGGCAATCTCAATAAACTACTCAAAACACCCAAATGATTTTAAGATTAGAGTAAGAGTAACACATGGTTAGGTTATAATGGCAACATGTGATTGTTTTGCATAATGCACAAGGTATACATCTAAATTTGCATAAATGAAAAGGATGTACTAAAGGTTAATGTGATGCAAGCAGAGTAAATGGTAAATAAATTAGTTGAAAGGTTAAAGCTCTCTATAATATAAATAGTTAATTTAATGAATTTTGTCTATATGGGAATATAAAATCGGACTAACTTCATTACTTGAAAAGTATCCCCAGGAACATCTCTTATAAGTTATCCCTATGTTTGAGAACTATCATCAAAATTAAAATAAACCTTATAGTTATGTAAATAAATATAAATGGGCTTTATCAAATCAGAAGAAATATTAGGTTTATAGGTTATGACGGATATAGAATTAACCCTAAAATCATTACTTGATTTGAGATTATTGCTATACGAATATGCTTGAAACCATCGAAAAAGCCCTAAAACCATCTAAAAATGGATGTAAATGGCTATCACAAATTTAGGTCATGTTTATAGTTGAATCTAGGGTTTTGGCACCTTACAGATATGATGGTAATGTCTGTTTTGAAGTAGAAGACTCTAACTGTATATTTTGCACAGATTTTAATGAAATCCCACCAAACCTATGAAAATCGAAAAAACAAAAAAGAAAAAGAATGCATGCAAGAAATATCTCATCGAGGATTTTAGAAATGGCAAAATGGCCATCAGATCAAAGCTTTGATACCATGTTAGATCACTTCAATATCTGTGAATGTCACATATTGTACAAAACACTAGGAGTAGGTGAGATCAATGCAAAGCAAAAGTGAGCTTCATTAACTGGTTAGCCAATTTTTTTAAAAGAGGTGCATTATATAGTGAGATATTAGGTCACCATAAATGTAACAATTCAACTCAAAATTAAAAAACACATTACGTGTATTTCCCCTAATGACCTTAACAACCCTAAGCAAACTGACTAACAACTATGTGGGTAAAAATGAAAGTGAGAAAAAAGCCTACACTAACAACAAGATCAAGGATTGTCCATTGTATTTACCTTGCAATAGGCTAGCTCCCAAAGCCACTTCTGATAACCCCAAGAGTCCTCAAGAGGATGGGTGGCAAACTATTAGGGGAAGAAAAAACAACCATAATAAGGGACCCACCCATTCGACTCTGGTGAGTAGTAACAAACTTCCTTTCATTTTTGTGACTCTAGTGCCTTTGCCTCCAGCTCAAGATGTTAGGGAGTTGCCTCTTATCACTCAACCTTCTAAGGAGCATGCACATCCTAAGGTGAAATTTTCAAAACCCCAATTTTACAACATGCCTATGGCCACTAGTGTCTTGACTAGTTCTCAAGTTTCCTCATAATTTTCTTTAGACAACTTTTCTATATATCCACATCTGGTATCCTATCCAGGTGCAAGAAAGTGCTCATTCAGTCCCTCTCGAGAATCCCTAATTTATTCTTGTATCCCCTTTGTTCAAGAATATATGGAAGAGATGAAATATGTGGTTAAGTCGGTAACCAACCAGGCTACTCAAGGTCAAGAATTATTGCTTTCCAACAATGAGCAAATCCTGAATAATAGATATGAAAGGGCTCGATTTATAAGATATGTCTCTTAACACCCATAATCTATGAATTGTTATTCATGGAATGTTTGGGGTCTTATAAACTTAGCTCATAAGTACATGGTGAGAGATTTTAGGAAAAATTTTGTAGCTATGGACATTCTATACTTATAGGAAATTAATGTGGATGGTTTCTTTCTCTACACTATCAATAATATGCCCTAATAGCTTGGTGCTGATAATTAATAATGAGTTAGGTCATGATGGCCTTATGATATTTAGCTCTCCAAAATGGTGGCCACATTTTGGGGATTCTAGATGTGACACCACACATCATGTCAGTTGGGATCTTTCCAATATTGAGAATCATTCTTTTGACATCGTTAAGTTTATGCCTCAAATAATGCACATAAAACGATGACTTGGTGGCATTAGATCGCCATTCACTACTTGATGCCCATTGGGTTATCTGCAGTGATTTTAGCATGGTATAAATACTTGTTGAAAAGATTGGCCTTTTGCCAATGAGATGAACTGCCAATGAAAGAGAGGCATGGATTTTTATGTGAAATAAATTTGGGTTTTATGACCTCGACACTAGTTATCATTCCACATCTGAAGTTTGGTACACTTGGACTAACCTTTGAAGTGGTTCTGATTGCATGCTAAAATGGCTTAATCGGGCCATGCTCTCCACTCAATTATAGTTTTCCTTCGATAATGATTTTTCTATGTCGATCGAAGCCTTGTCGTATTTTGTCCTTTTTGACATTTCACCTATCAGATTCCACTTTATTTGGCAATTCAAAAAGCCACAAATATAAAAATCATAGTTTTTTCTAAATATGACCTTGTTGGACCATGCTCCCAACATGGCCCACATTAAGTGGGTTTGGAACTTGGTCCCCTAGCCTACTCAACAACCAAATTAGATTTAATGGTGGGCTAATGTGATCAATTGGATGGCTAGATTTATCTAGATATATGGCTACTAGTTGGCCAAAATATGATGCCATTCTTACTTTGCCACCTCGTTAAAGTTGGGTTGTGTATTGTTAGAGTTTGAAAAAAAACCCTTCAACGACCTTCTACAAGTGCAGGTGGCCAGATTAAGGCAAAAAATATAAATTACAGACATGTACAATGCTCACATAGCCCAAATTTACATACATCTACATTGGATCGAAGTGGGGGATATAGTCTCCAAAGAATTTTTTCAAATGCTCAAAGCTAAAAATCCCTCCAACAAATTCACACCATCCAGGAGGATGGTTTCCACCTCACTAAGATGCATAAAATAGCCACAACCTTTGCTAGACATTACCAATAGGTTTTTAGAGCTCAAGAGCCTTTCTTGGAGCATTGAAAAACCCCTGACCATTGCCTCTTAATTGTTCTAGGTAAAGTCTCTCCTACCCAAAGGGTTTCATGTGACATAAACTCTCTGTGGAAGATTTATATAAGGCAGTTATGCATGTGGCCAACAACAAAACTATGAGGTGTGATTGCTTTTCATGTGAATTTTACAAAAAATGGGGATTCTCTTGGACCTAATCTCTATCAATTCTATCTTAAAGCTTTCCATAGACAATCCTTGGGCCTAAGTATCAATAGAGGACATATCAAGTTCATCCTAAAAACTGACGACCTTGAATTGATTTATAATTGGAGGCATATTACACTACATAATGTATCCTACAAGATTATCGCTAAAGTGTTAGCTCTGCGGGTTCACTACCTCCTACCTTTAATTATTCAACCTGAGCACACAATGTTCATTCAAGGTAAATATATCTTGGATAATGTTATTGCAGTTGGGAAGGCATGGAATGGGCTCACCATTCCAATCAAGATGTTATATTTATAAAAAATGACTTTGAAAAAGCTTATGACCATATAGAATGGCCATTTATTTTAGCTATGTTGTAAGCTCTAGGCTTTGGCCCTACCTTATTGCAATCAGTTCATATGCTTTTTATCGATGCCCCAGATTTTCTCTCCATCAATGGAGTTAGCTCAGATCAGTTTGGTATTTTCAAATCCATCAAATAGGGTTGCCTACTAACTCTGACTCTTTATGTTCTTACTACTGAAGGATTCAACTATCTTCTTACTAATGCCCAATTTCAAGGCCTCATTCATGACATTTATTTATCGGTTGAGGATCCCTTTCAACTTATTAATGGGCATTTTATGGATGGTTCCTTCCACACTCTCATTGAAGATGAGGATAATATTGCTAATGCCATGCATTGCCTTGATATTTTTGGTCTTATTTCTAGTTCTTCAATCTAATGGCACAAAACCTAGTGTTACAAATAATCTTTCTTACCCCCATCTTTTTGGATGGCTTGCGTTGAGTGGAAATTGCTCCAATATGATGAAATATTTAAGTATTTGGGAATCCCTTTTGCATTTCAGACCTCCCCCCTCTACACTTTGGCAATATGTCATGGATAGAGTGGAAAATAAGTTATTGTATGGGATCACCAAACCCTTATCTCTAGCTGTGAAATTCCAATTTTTTCTCTAAAGTGCTTGAAGCCACCCATGTATATTATTCATCATGTTTGGTGCCTTCCAAGTAGTTGGTTTATAAGCTTTAAAAACTTCTTATAGACTTCTTTTGGGATAACTCTCCATTGGCACAAGTTCTCATAGTGTGGTGTGGGATTATCGTTGCCTTCCTCGGGAGGTGGGTGGTATGGGATTGATTCATGTATCTCGTCAATGTTCAACTCTCTGTATCAAATGGATTATTTGGGACATTGAAGGAAATGAAGCCTGCAAGATGTTCATTCACAATTATACTGATTAAGGATCCCCTTATTGGAAGGCAACATGGAAAGGCCTCAGCTTTGCTAACTTCCTTACTCTTGTTGTGCTTGTGAAAATTATGGGGTCCTTTGTGATAAAAAGTATATGGATAGCTTGGGAAAAAGTCAAAACTTGGTTGAAATGGAATGGCTCTGGGTTTTGGGATGGTCTCTTTATCAATCAACACTCCCTATGGTAATCCCCTATCATTAAGTTTCATGCGATTCCTCTTGCAAAGGTGCCTTTGATATATTCCCTCAAATTATTCCATAGAGGAATTTGTATAATGCAAGTTTTGTTTTACAAAGACATTCACTTTTGGCTCTCTTGAGATGAATTTAAGGCTAAGTACAATTTATTTGCTGCTGATAGAGAATCGTACAAAGAGATTGCGGAATTGCTTCACAAAATCACAATCAATTCTCCCCACCCTTGGTGAAAAGATTGGAAATGGTATGTTGATACCCCTTTCAAAAGTTGCACTGCTCAGAAAGGCTATGAATGGGTTTCACCGCATTTGCCTATGGTTGATAAGCTTAATGTATAATGGAGCATTCAATCCTTCCTCTCTATTTAAGGGAGATGATTTCAGACAATTTGGGATGCATGTGTTGAGCCTAAGCTAGCCCACTTTGCCTAGTGTTTGTTCCATCAAGGGCTTCCCATTGGCAAGAGGCTAATTCATTTAGGGGTCTTGTAACCCCGATGCCCTTTTTGCAAGCACCTGGGGACTCTCATGCACCTTTTATGGTTCTGCTCCAAGGCCCAAAGCATCTAAATTTGGATATATGTTTTTTTACGGCCTTATCACCCAAACCCCTATGGTTTCACACTCTTATGGGTGACAAACCACAAATGCCCCCTCAATTCACCCAATTATGGCATGCTTTCAGAGTAGAAATTCTATTTTGGATATGGAAAGAAAGGAATTTAACTTTATTCTCCAATGTTTCTACAAACATTCACTTTTCTATGTATAATAAAGTTATGGTTATTTTCAATGTGGTTCTGCAGATTCATGCAAACTAACAAAGTGGCTATGGAGTTGGATTCCTTGCAATGAGTGCTTCATCACTAGGGTGATGCCCCTTGCAATGATGCTCACATCCCACCTCCTCTACAGAGCTCACCGCCAAGAAGTGGTAATGGCTCCCCTCGGGGTAGTCCTCATCGAAGTGGTTCACGTCGACGTTCTCACAACTGTGTTACTGGTTCTCCACTACGGTATTGCTCTCCTCCCCTGACCCAGCATGGAGGTTGGGGCTCTCTGCCTCCTTGCCCTCTGCAGGCCCAAGGGTGGGGCTCCCCACCTCATATGGACCAATACAGGTAGAGTCTCCCGCTCGGGAGTTCACAAGGTGGTAGGCAACTGCCACCAGATAAAGGCTTCCCCAGGGTCACTTTGACTATTTCTCCCCGCCCAATGTGCAAGACGAGGGCGATCAACAAACCACCAATTCTGGATAGGATCTTGTTGTTGAAGGGAGAGATCTTTTAGGCTCTAAATGGGGTGATCCTATTGATCACGACCCTAACTCCGTTGGTCTCGTTGCTAATGTCACTTAATTGTCTCTTTTTTTGATATTTTAGAGTTTTTTTAAGTTTGGCCTAGTTTTCTATTCCTTGATTTTTTTGTATCGTTTGTATTTTTTACATTGGACTCAATGTATCGTTGTGACGTACTTTTTTACTACTAACAATTTTTTTGAATAATATTATAAAATTAATATGTTTATACTAATAATATAAGTTCTATTTCATCAAAAAAAAATAAAAGACACGAAAACAAAAAAAACTTAAAATTAAAAAACAACAAAATTTGAAGGAAAAAATTTAACTTGATTAAAAAAAATGACATTAAAATTTTTCCATATCTACTACTCTTTTACAAGAAGAAAATATCTTAGCAAACATAAAATTATAAATAAACAAATTTAATTTAAATTTTTATTAGAAATAAAAATAAAAGAATTTCAACTATTAAAATGATAACATACACTAAGCCCCCATGGGACCGCTTCTTTATTTTTACCAAAAAAAATTCAGCCATTTCCCATCAGACTAATTCAAGCTCATTTGCAGCAGAGAAAGAATCAAGACACCCGTTGGGAAAATGGGATCGGCGCTTCTAAAATCACCCATTTTAAATACATTTTCACGCTCATTTGCAGCAAAAGCAAAGAAGGGTGGTGGGAAAGGAGGTGGAGCTGCAGCCCCTGCAGCACCCACTATTAGCAAAGAACTGAAAGCCTCAGCGGTGGTTGGTGCCAATATACTGAAAGATGGTGTGGATCCTGCTATAAAGCCTGACAGTGAATACCCGGACTGGCTGTGGCGTCTTCTGGACAAGAAGCTCCCTCTCAGTGAACTACAACGAAAAGACCCAAATACTATGACATTGGCAGAGCTTCAGCGATTTGTTAAACTTAATAATAGGATGAGGATTAAGGAGAATAATGGACTGAAATCCAAACATTAAAGACTCTTTTGATTCAGGTAGAATATTAATGTTTTTGTTTCCTGTAAAATGGTTTTCTGGTGTTGGGATTGTTGTAATTGGGTTAGGGTTTTGGGTGATGGGTTAGGGTCTTGAAATCGATGTTTCTGAAAATGGGGTTAGGGTTTCGAAATCAATTTATGGTTTTTAAAATTAGGTTTTTGAAATTGGGGTTTCTGAAATTGAGGAGGGCTTTGTAAAATGGGGATGGGATTTTTTGAAAAGGATTGGGGTTTTGCAGAATGGGTTGTTGTTTTCAAAAATGAGTTCGGGTGAGTGAATATGGCATGGTGTTTTGGAAAGTGGATTGGGGTTTGGAAACTAAACTAGGGTTTCAGTATTTCTGATGTCTTGTTAGTATGAACATTTGGATTCTGTTCCTATGGATGTAATTGCTAATGTTTATATTATCCATGTAAGAAACCAAGAAACCAAAATTCAACCTTTCTCTTCATTATTTTTCCTTTTTGTTTCTAAATGAATCCGGGGGACAATGAAACCTCGATATTATCCAAGAAATTTCACAAACAAATCTTACTTTCCATTTCCTACCGATTCTTCCATACAAAGATAGTTGCTTGCCTTCTGCAACTTATTCCCCCGCCTCCCACCTGAAGATTCTCTGCTAAGCTCTTACGTGGTGGGTTCTTCCAACAGCTGCTTCTCCCTTTCCTTTTCCTCTAGCTTCTTATAAACCAATTTGTCCGAAGTCTGCAAGTATCCAGATTCTTCCAAATTTTCAGTGTTTGATTCTGCCCCTTGGATATGCGAAACATGGTTGGTTATGGTCAGATAACTATTCTCCGCTCTTTTGTTATGTTTCTTTGGTCCTTTAGTTTTAAAAATTGAGAAGTTCTCACTCTAGCAGGATCCATTTTCAGGTTGAGAGAAGATGTCTTTATCCATCTGCCAGTCATCTCAATCATTGGCAGACTAGGAAATTAATGAAATTTTATAGGCTTCTTTGTATGCTACCTGTAATCCTATGCGTGCTCTTACCAATTCAGCTTTGTTATTTGTTGCCAGTCCACTTCCTATTGCATATATAATATTTAGCTGTCCACCTGTGTACTACCTCCCTTGCCCCTGTTTTCCCTTTTCTGCCCTGTCAAAACATGATACATACATACAGAATGATACCATCTCTTAAATATGATATAATCAATTGTTGAAATCCTAGCTCTTTAGTCAATTACTATCTGCTTCTGGATGCTGCCAATTTTTAAATTTATAATTAGCCTTTACAGGCTCACAGATTGCGCATTTTGTTTTGGAAGTTTTCCTTGAGACATTAAAGCGTTATCTTCAAATTGCTTAACATGGACAAGACGTACCAAAATTGCATAATCAGTGGTTTTGCTTTAAGGCCAGCAGGTTACTGCTTTTCCTAAGAAGCAAAATGATTTCCCAATGTCCCGGAAGATGGAGGTTGTGAAAGTGGAGTGCTGCAAGCAGTGTTTTCCAAGAGTTAAATACCGTTGGGTAGGAGACAGGGAGATGCTTTAGAGTTTCTTGGTTGTCATCTCATAGGGTACATTTTGAAGGCCCAAGATTTGACAATACTTCACACACTGAGGTTTTGAGCTGTTGAAGGAATTTTTTGTGCCAGCAGGCAAAATCATATTCACCAAGGAGACATCAGAATAGGAATGAGGGGTCTGTCTGTGTCCCCATACCCACATCTTCTGGGGACCATATTTATATTATATAGCTGTAACCTTATTCATTTACTTCCATATCCATACTCCTGTATCTCCAAGTGATAATCTGCAAAAGAAAATAAAATCATTTGGTATAGCAAATGGGGCCTCCTGACCAAGGCTTTCATCTGTCGAAGACTTTTTACATGCCAGCAGGAAAAATAAAATGTTAACCTGGGTAATGCAATGAGGGTCCATAACCTTTTCAATTTGTGAACAAATTGACTTGATAGCTTATGCAAGAGAGATCTGTATCCTCCATTTACTATGTATTCCCCTGATTCAGAGCTGTGCTTCCAAATTTTCTTATTTGCTTTATTAGGATTCTTCAAGGAACCTTTCTGTGAAGCTGGATTAATTGCTTACCCTATTCTATTAGATAGGGAAGTATTTATAACCTGGCATTCTAGCCTTTATAACCTGGCATTCTTACTTTTTGATGCAAATGGTCTCCAATTGAAGATCCTCACATTTAAGAAAGGTGAGCTAGAGGGCCTTACCTCAAAGTTGTCGAGTTCATTAACAGTTGAGAGTGTGGCCTTCCTAAAGTTGTCATCCCATGGTTTCTCGGTTTCTTGGACATCAAGAGAGATGATCTGCCATTCCAGCAAACCTGATTGTTCTCCAAATGCCTGATACTTTGGATTTAAGAGAGATCTGATCCAGGTCTCTGCTTGGGGGCATTATTTATGTATTTATAAGGGACCTTGTAAGTGACGAAGGAAATAAAAATTTAAATCACATTGTCTCTTCATCCTTGATTGGGTAGGTTCATCCTTTGTATTACTCTTTACGTTTTTTTGTTGTGTTTTCATAGGTTAAAGAGATCAAATTTCTTCTTTGAGTCCTGACATCCACTAGCCCAAGAAAGCGCTTAGGAAGGACTCTAATAAGTCAAGAACTGAGAAGACTTGGGCTGGGAAGAGAAAACACGTAAATCAGCAATGCTGAGTGGACTGATCTATTCATGATTAGCCGGTCATGAATGTTTAAGCATCTTGGTCTCCACTTGTTCATTTTCCTTTCTGTCTTCTACAGCAAGTGGCCCCAGCTAATGCATATTAAATGCCCAAAACTGATTGGCAGGCAAAGTGAAGTAAAAAAGCACAGAGCTATCACCAGTGCATGTGTTGTGGCCAGCAGTGCTTCCGTTTCAGAGGTTTTTCGAACAAAAACTAAATTCTTTCCTTGGTTTTTGATATCCACTGCTATCATGAATTTGCCCAAAATATTTGAATCGTCTGGCTATTTTCACCTGTGTCTTCCAAGGATGATATTGTCTCTAGCCTACTGGGCATTATTGGCACTTTTGAGCTACTAGGGCATTCATGCTTGATACCTCTAGGAAATCAATGAAAAATTCATTTGTCGTTTATTAACTGGACTACTACTGCTTCCCATGGTATGTTGATGCAGGCCATGACCCATTTCATCCACTTGTGAGCAAAGCCATATTTAGATTGTGGGCCTCATAAATGGAAGGTATTCTTATACTGTTAAAAGCATCAACACATCAATTTTGATGGCCATGCCTTGCCTGCTTGATGCTAAGGTTTGAGAGGATCAAATGACATACACAAAAACACAGTGAGCTTGTGACGGGTTTCGGGAATTTAGTTTCATTTTTTAGGATCCCTCGCATAAAGAGACTAGTCTAAATCTGCAAAAAAATGTTAGTTTATATTGCCTTGAGGTATGGGCGTGTAAAATGTCAGATTTTATAGTTCTAATTTCTAGAAGCAAGTCATAAGATGTTGAAGAAATTTAAGTAGTGGGCCTCAAATTGGCCCAATATATCTTGAAAATGCAACAAGGACAATACTTGTGGGTGGCAATTTGAAGCTGGAGATTGAATCTTCTTGAGATTGCGGCCACACAGACAAAGCATCTCGAAGAGGTGGAAAAGCTTAAAGTCAAGGTATTATGGGCCTTAATAAAGTTCTAGCATGTTAAATATACTTTCATGTCTTACAGGCAAAAGGTAAAATTTTCAAACTTTGGTGTTCCCTTCATGATGTGATTTTGGCAGCACTAGAGAGGAAGTTGATCACAATTTATCACAACAATTAATTACCATTGGAGGATGCCACATGAAAGAACCTGAAATATTGCAGAACTCAACAATACTGATAGAGCGTGGATAATGTGCTTTATAAATTAAGGCCTGCACATGTTCCAAATTTGCGCAAGGCTTTTTTTTTTCTGTTTGCATATATGTAACCAATGTAATTCCTCTTGGTATTATTATTAAAAGTTTTGTTAATTTTCTCAGCTAATTATTCTTGGGTTCCCCATAACTGAGACACCTTTCGAAATTAAGAATGTTTTGTTTTTAGCGACTTTACCTAATGTGTGCATGTGTGGATGCTTAACATTTCGAGTCTTCATACCCAAGAGCCCAGAAGAGAGAGACAAGAATAAGAAAATTTTGACATTTGATTGGCTGCTATGAAGATTTTAATGGAAGTTAACTATAGATTCTCATGAATTGTTGGAGTAGTTGGTAATTTATTTATTTAAAATAAATGGAGTTCCTTTGAAGCTGTACTGTTGAAAACTAGCTGGTAATTTATTTATTTTAAATATTAATTGAGTTCTTTTTGAAGATGCTGTGTTGAATATTAGATGGTGATTATTTATTTTAAAGATATTTTGGGTTCCTCTTAAAATGTAGTTAACAGTTTTTTTTCTTTTTTCTTTTGGTAGATGGTGGGCTTTGTTAAAAGTGAAGGCCGAGGTCTTCTTTATAGGAGTATTATGATGGCAAATTGTTCAAATAATAGACCAATCACCCTTGAACCTTAAAATTCCTTTAAATGTAATTGTGGCATAGAAGGTAAGATTCTTATGGAAAGGATGTTATTTGTAAGGAATAGCTTTTAAAAAAGAAGGTTTTTGAGAACCAATATTCGCTATTTATTTTATTATTTTTAATCAGTAGTTAATGGTAATTAATTCTTAAGTTTATTAAAAAATATTGTATCTTTTATATAAAAAATATTGAAAAAAAATATAAACTAACTACTACCAAAGACCATTTCAAGAGTTGAAAAAGGGAATGTTGATTCCTTCCAACCTAAAAGGTCATTCCATATGACAAATAACCCTTAAACTAAATTATAAGCAAATTGAGATGCGTTTGAAATGCAATGATATTATTAGACCATGCTAAGGTAAGACTCTATGAAATCACTTTTTATTTTCCAATTTTAAATATATATTATAATAACAATTATAAAGCTTTGCTTAATGTTTGATATTTAAATATTAATATATTTTTTAGGAGTTATTTAAGAACTACCAAAGACTATTAAAGGGTTGAAAAAGGGAATGGTAATTCCTTCCAACCCAAAAGGTCATCCTATATGACAAATAACACTCAAATTAAATTATAAGGAAAATTATGATGCATTTGTAATGCAATACATATTATAACAATGATTATAAAGTTTTGTTTAAAGTTTGACATTTAAATATTAAATATTCTTTAGATGTTATTTAAGAACATTCGTCTTAATTTAATGCAATAGCAAATGTTTTTCATTTAATAATTTAAAAAGTGGGGTGATAAATAAATGTATTGTACAAATTGTCAAATTTTATATAATATGTTGTAGTAATAAATGTTTTTTTAACTTGCAATGCAATTTAACAGTTTGTTGTAATCAATGTTGTCCATGATAGGGGTTATCGATTTTTTTTTTCAACTGGTTTATAACTTTATGTAGTTATCAGTAATTTAAACTTCATTATGTCAAGTGGATGGTAGCGAGAAAGTAGTTGAGATGGGAATGACATCATGGATTAAAATAATGCTTTGATGTTCGAGACAACCAGTGCTATCTTGGCAAATACTATGACATGCCTTAGTTTCCAAGTAAAAGACATCATTCTTCAAGAATTGTTGCATGAGTTAAAAAGAAACCCAAGCCATCGAAAATTGATAATTAAAAGTTGTACAAGCAAAACATCATATAAAATAAGACCATCCCTTAATTACATCTCACTTCATGTAAATATTTAGGTAGGATGGTTTCAAATCCTTTTCATGTGTTTGGATTCCAGACCAAGCTCGATGCATTCTAGAGATTGGTTGTGCCATTGTGGGAAAGAAAACTCGCAGCCCTTGTTAAATTTGGCAGTCTCTTGTTTTAGAATTTCAATGAACACCTAGCACTCTACATCATTATAATAAGCTATTGAAATTTCTTTCCAAGGTATTGAATTAGAGCTCTTTCCTCATTTCTAATAAATGTCCTTACTCTAGTTGAATTTGCATTACTTTTTGAGACTATAAAAAAATAATTTATTAATCTCTATTATGACATGAATCAATGGAGGCAATAATCTTGGTCAACAAACAAATTAAAATTAAATATTTTTCATTAATTTTGCAAATGCCAATTGCACATCGATTTATGCTATGGATTACATTGTCAACTATGTTGTGAATGGCAATGTCAACTATGTTGTGAACTAGGAATTGCAATATATCAATTAAGATGGATAGCTTTTGCAAAACTATATCATAAATTCATTTTCACTTTGCATATATTTGCACACTTACATGATTGTGTTTATGAGCATGACAACTATGAGAAGATTTATTTAAATTCACTTATACTTTCAATGTGATATGCTAGGAAACACAATTATCTCTTCAAGGTAGAAAAATAATTGTCATAATTATCACAAACTTAGTTTTGTGCATATTTAGCCCTACTATCATTGTCCATTGAATCACATTTAAGTTTTGTTAATGTTGTACAACCAATTTGTTTTTCCTTGCACATCCAAATTAAATGCCTATAATTTTTTCAAAATAAACATAATGGGAACAAAGAAGTCATGCTCATCATAATGAGAAAAGTTCTCTACAAAGTGATTTCAAAATTTTAATGGCTTGTGGATTTTTAATTGCACTTAATTAAAATGAAATGGCTAAATTATCTTAGCATTTTTTCAAGAAAATCTCAAACAAATGTCCATAAAGCAAAATGATTTGTGTAATAAATATTCTTTTGTAAAGTTCATCTTCAATTTATTTATTTTCTCTCTCTATTTTATCATTGTGATACAATTATCTAATATATATACTCTTATAACTATTCACAAACTTTTCTTCAAAGCATATTTTTGTTTTTATTATATCACTTCATTTAATTATTATGTAAGACTATGATTTCTAAACTTAGTCCATAATGGTGCAAATTTATTTTTTTGGCAAAAACTCTCATATAATCTAAAGTAATTATAAGTGTCTTCCTAGTCATGTATTTATATATCCAATATGAATCAACCATAGTTTGAAATAGAAGTATCATTAGGGGGACAAAGATGCCATATTAATATAAGCATAATTGTTAAATCAATTCAACTTATGTAAATGTATACATTAAATAAGACACTAAGTGGCTCTTGTTTAAACTACAATTAAAGGTACATCGATTGCATGAAACTTGTGAGTTTTAATTAATGTATACTAATATTACATATTTATGTACTATGATAATGTTGTAATTTTAATTATTTTAAAGATAACTATTCAATAAATAATTTTTTTGCCTCGATTTCTATGCATATAATTTTTTTTTATTTCTTTATGTAACATCAATTCTCCTTTTCATTTAATTGTCACTTATTATGCCTTGATCTCTCAATTCGTTTAGTCTATATTCAGTACAAAGTGTACAATATATTGCACACTTCATAATCTTTTTTACATCACAACAAACTTACAAATATTTGTTTTAATCTCTACTTTAATATTATTGATACGTTGAGCTTATATTACAAATTTGTATACAAATTCAACCATAAATAATTTTCAATATAAATATAAAAATTAACCACTACACAACTTTTATTTAAAATAAACCTCTCAAGAAAAAAAATGGACTATGAAAACATTTTTATTATAATCTATAAACCTAACCCAACTAAAAGAGGAGAGTATCTATCCATCATATCAATAGAATGACAATTGTCATGCCAATTTTATGCAGGTGAGGTGTGCATAGTTTTTAATTAAAATAATAATTTATATTATTTATGAAAACAAAGAAAAACTTTATAAATATATAATTAATGGGTATGCATATTGGGTGTCAGAAATTAGTTTTTTAGTTACTTAAATGTTAAAAGTGTATGAATTTCAATGAATAAGATAAATCTTTTTATATTATATTTTATTAAACCATTATATTAGGTAGTGTTGTGGCTCATTCATAATTTAAGGTTTATAATTGGGGAAGGTAAATAAAATAATACATTCTAAAAACTGAAACACTTTTATATAAAGTATTATACATAATCGTCTCTAAATATGGAAGAGTTAACTTACCTTACACCTTCTAATTATTATGAATTTAAACTTTATCGAGCATGTAAGTGCCTCTACTTAGAACCTCCACAACCTATTGGAATGATAGCCTTTGGTAACCTTAGAGATATTTAATTACAAGTTAACTTATAAATGCCCTAATATTTGCAAGCTACTCACTTGTATCAATTGACACAACATATTATCAATGACTTTTAATTATGATTTCTATTACAAATTTTTTATTAGACACTTTGTTTGTTCGTAATTGGTACCCTTAACTTCTAATTTATGCTTTTATAATTGTTACACCTAAATACTTCTATTTAGGATGCTTAAATATTTTTCTATGATTAAAACCCTGTATGCTTGATAAAACTCTTAAAAAGACCTTTATTCATATCTTATTAGGACATCAACACCTAAAGTACCACTCAAATCTTAATTCCTTGATTATTGACATTCACACGTTACTTATAATCAATTGGAATCTCTCTCTTTATAATTAATAAACATCTAATAAATATATTTAATTATATTATTAATAGATCCTCGTTATATACATAACTCATCCTTCATCATCACTAATGAAATACAATGACCCATGACACCTACAAATCTTTTATTATATGAGTAAATATGGCATGGTGTTTTGGAAAGTGGGTTGGGGTTTGGAAACTAAACTAGGGTTTTAGTATTTATGATGTCTTGTTAGTATGAACATTTGGATTGTGCTCCTATTGATGTAATTGCTAATGTTTAAATTATCCATGTAAGAAAACAAGAAACCAAAATTCAAGCTTTCTCTTCATTCTCTTTCCCTTTTGTTTTTAAATGAACCTGAGGATAATGAAAGCTTGATATTATCCAAGAAAAATCTGACATGAATTTTTACCTCCAAATATTGAACCCATGATCATCTTGCTTGGACACTTATACCTCAGTCAACTCCACTATATTCCATTTTTAAGCAAAGACAAAATTTTATTTGTTCTGGGCCCTTTTATTTATTTTTTAATTTAAAAAAATGGCATGGGGAGCCTCACAAAAATTAGTGCTTCTAGTTTTTGGGCAAGGATGAGCTTATTTGTGGAGGATAGATAAAGCAAAAACAGAAGGCACCGATTGAAAACAAGGATTGACCAAAGTTTAACACCCAGTAAGTAATCAAAGTTTAATGTTTAATGTTTAATCTTTTCATCAAAAGTTCAAACATAAATATATTTCATTCAATCTGCAAAATATACATCCATGTGAGTTTGTCAGTTGCTTCTTCCACGAGGAAGATACTCCTAATTTAGATTCTTCATCCTTGTGAATTGTTTAGATGACAAGTGTTGAAGTATTTTGTGCAGACTTTCTCATCAGATGCAGAGTTGACATCCCATGACCATTTTAGGCATTTTATCCTCGTATCTTCATCCTTATTTTGTTTAAAGACTTCCAACACCTATTTTATCACCTACTGGGTATGGAGCAATTCATTCTACAACTAAAAAAAACTAAATGTGGAGGCTGAAAAATAAAATGAGGTTGTCTACAGCACAAAGGTGTTGCCAAAATAAAATTTGAGAGTAGTTATTTGTTTCTTCCATGAATAAGATATTCCTGATTTATATTATTCGACCCTGTGAATTATTTAGATGACAAGTGTTGAAGTGTTTTGTGCAGACTTTCTCATTAGATGCAAAGTTGACATCCCACGACCATTATAGACATTTTTATCCTCATATCTTCATCCTCATTTTACCAAAAGACTATCAATATTGGGCTCTTTTAGTTAGTTCCACTTTGGCACTAAAGCTTTTCCCCAACAAGCTAGCGTGTTGGCCCTATCATGTGAGAGATGAGTCTTGCACGCTCACCTAAAGCGTGCAGTGAAAGACCGGTTCCTGAAGGCTTTGAAACACAATGTTGGATATTTGTTCATCTTTCATAACACAAGTCTTAAAAGCTTATTCAATGCCATAAATATACTACTATTATCCTTATTGTTCCATATTTGACTACCACAATAACTAGGATCACCATTACCATTTAACAGTAGTGACAAAAGAAAAAGATACCCATGACTTAGAAATAAATCATATACATCATCCAACACTTAGAATGTTTCATGACTTATCACACGATATGGTAAACACTAGTTTTTCATTAATTACTTACTGAATTACAAGACAAGGATGCCATATCTATTCTCTAAAGGACCACCCCATAAATGATTATAATAGGGGTTTTTATACTTGTTTTGCCCTGACCAAGTGTCATAATTCTAATTGTCATGAACAGATGGCACATGGGCTCGCAACAAACTGAGAGTCATGGCTCTTACAATGAGTTATTCTTGTAGACTCAAGCCTCTATACCCCTAGATCATCACTCTATGCTACATTTTGGTGGCCAAGTGTTTTGTTCCTCTCAGGCTGGTGTAGAACCTCTAATCGATGGGATCGAAGTGTCCCATTCGATTTGTTCTTCTAACTACTCTCACGTTCCTCGCGCTCTACTTCCCATGTGCTCCCCTAGTCTTCATCTTTGGTTATGAGTCCTCTGTTCTTGGGTCCCTTGTGACACATTCTCTTTTGACTGGGTCCTCTCGCATTGTGTCTCCTTCACCATTGTCCTTCCATGCCCATCACCTTTCATGCCTTTCAGCTACATGTCATGGTCCTCCCATGCCATGCTAGTACTTACATCAAAATGGACAATGGTCCTTCCATGTTGCACACTAAAAATGGAAAAATACTTATTCAAATTCAAGGGGTCAACATCACTCCACACTAAGCCCTTAGTCCATCTCGAACTAAGTCATGCTCATGTCTTCCAAATATTTTGGCCCCTTATATTTAAGTTCTTTCTTCAGCCCGTCCCAATGGGATAATGCTTTGAGGACTTTGGCAATTATTCTTTCAATGGCCTCTTTTGATTCTTTCAGCTCCTCTGACTTAGTGGGAGTCTCAATCTTTTTCATCTATTCATCTGGGATTGCGTTGGCTTCCTTCTAGATGTATTCTCATTCAGAGAACTCCTTATCAACCTGTCCTCGAAATATAACAAAACTTACATTTATTTGTTAACGATGGTTATGATAGTGTCTTCCATCATTTTAACATCCTTGAGTGATTTCACATGCTTGGCATAGTTTTTTATTAAAAGGGAAGCATCAGTCACTTGTTGCATCAAGACCTCCTCATCATGGAGCTGGGCCTCCACTATTTTAGTCGAGCGTGCTAGGCGTGTAAAAAAGCCATCCAAAATGGGGACAACTTCCCTGACTCTCTCTAAGGTGCTCTTGCAAATGTATACCACCATGGTGAACTGTTTCATCATCTTTTTCCCCTAATCTTGTGGCTCGAGGTGCTCCTTTTGTTTCTTGAGCAAAAGTTCCACCAGGGTCTCTAATTTCTTGATGGCGTCCTCGTCCAGAGGTGCACCATCCGCAAGTGTTGGTTCCTCTTTCAACTTGTTTTGTAAAGGTTTAAAACCCTCACCTTAACCTCAGTGGCCTCTTGGATTTGTTGCTTCAAGGAGGCCACTTCCTTGGCTAGCACTTACTTTTCTGTAACCACTTTATTGTACATCTCTATGACCCTACCATATTTTATTTTTGTTGTGCACGCATCATAATTTGACAAAATGTTCTAATGCATCATTTCCATGGTTAGTTTTAAAAATGTGGCACTTGTCATTATTGGAGAGAGTCGTTGTGGATCAATCTTCATAAGGTCTAGTAAACCAGGCAGCTAAGACTTGAAGAGTAAATGAAAGATTTTGAAAGCTTGAGGACTCCCTTGGTTGACTTGTAACACTCTTTCTCCCTCTTAGTCTTGAGTTGGTTCACGAATAATCTCTTTCCAACTTGGGAATTTCTTAGGTATGGACTCAACAACCTCTTCTTTCACTTGATCAAAACATGATTCATTCTTCTTATCCCATGACTCGACCACCATTTTCCAGCATGGAACCTTAGACTTAGGAGCCTCCTTTAGAATATTCATTGTAGCTTGAGGGGGGATACAAGATTTAATAAAATTACAAGTTGCCTTGGAGAATCATCATATTTCTGATTTTAAATAGACATAAGGGAAGGCTCAAGAGATTCATCCATAAGAGTTGGCATAGTGTAACCAGACATCATAGCCCAATAAGGCCTCCAAGATGAAGACATCTTGGTTTCTTGAGGATGTGTAGGTGTTGCTTGAAGGGAACTTGGAACATAAGAAGGTTGACCAAGAGTAGATAGAGATGATTGAGATTATTTGGATTGGATCTCTTGATTCTCTCATCTCTCTAATTTGTATGCCCACCCTTTGATCAATGTTCCTATTTCACATAACTCATTAGTCATAACATACTATTTTTCCTCTCCAAATACTGACCATTTATCCATCAACATTTGTACTGACTTCCTCATCTTCTCTATGAGGTGAAAAGGAATCATATCTAACTCCCTATCCCATACTCTCATCACCGCTTCGGATTTTAGCATATTTGGATTGAATTCTAATAAGGATATGGTAGGGGGGAAATGATTTTGAGTTGGAAATGGAGTAAGAGGAGGAGGGTATGACTGTTTCAAGTCTTGATAAGGCTATTGAGGCATATAGTCAAGGTCATAGTGAGGTTGATAAGGGTTCATTATAAAGCTAATATGGATCATCATACTCTTGACAAGACTGATCATAAGACTATTAGTAAGGCTGATTAGGGTCATAATAAGGTTGGTATGGATCATGACAAGGCTATCATAACTCATCATAGGGTTGATCAGGAAGTATAGCATTGGAATTTTCCTCATATACAACCATCAAACTTCATGAAGATAGTGAAAACAAAAACACCACTTGGTTGAACCAATGCCTAGGTTTTTAGAATCAATTGATTGAACTTGAAGTTTTCACTAATGTTTTAAATGCCTCCAAAGGCTGATTTGTAGAAGAACCACACCAACAATCCTTCCACTGCTTTGGACTTGGGATCCCACTGGGCATGCAAAAACTATTGTCTACTAGACTTGCACCCTTGTGAAGGTATTTTCAATCCTTCACCAAAAACTATTAATTAACCCTGCAATCATCCCCTTATAACCATTTTTCTACATCAAGCTCTGAAGTGAAGAAATAAAGACAAACCTAGACCCTATCTGGATGACTAGGTCATAGTGACCCCCTTACACTCTTAGCGATTGTTCATAAGTATGGGGGGATGTATCTGACAACTAATGCCACTAACTTGAAGATAATTAGGTTCCTTAACATTTCCCAATATATTTAGACCTGACTCTCTCTCTCTCTATACTAAGCAAAAATTGATGGTCTTCCTAGAGTTGCCAAGGAGGTTGATATGAGAGATAAATTGGTTTTCTTAATTTTGACCCTTGAAACTCCTTCCAAACCATGGATTTGACTTTATCATGAACAAATAAGGTCTTGATGATGAGTGAATCTTAATTTTACCTTAAAGAACTATATGAATAGCCTCAAAATAGGCCTTTTTGGCACTAAAACTACTAAAATCACTTGAGAAACCTAATGAAACTACTAAAAAATATATCCATTGTGCTTTTTCATTCCTAAACAAGTACACCATACCCTTATTCTAATATTATACTATCATTCACATGCAAAACCTACTCTAAAAGCCACAAAGTGATCCAAAATGTAGTAAACTGGGTCATGAAGTTAGTCAAACATGTCTCCAACTAATTTGATCAATTTTGAAGCATGTCATGACTTTGACACAAGCCATTAGGCCTCTGAAGATGTTATGGACTCTTTTTATTACTTGAAATAACTTGAAATAAGTCATTAGATGGCTAGACAACCACTTGACCATGATTCACAAAACCTTAAACTCATCAAATTTACCTTAAACTCTATTAATCAAGGTCTTGGATGACCATTTAAAATTACAAGACTAACATAGTAACAAATATGGTAAGCATGATAAGAAAAGTTTCAAATTATAGGGGTGACAGTTTGACTTGTGAGGTCAAACTTATCAACATGTTGTGCTTAGAGGCATGTCAAATGGTGGGTCATGAATAGTCTCTTACAAAATAATGGAGAGACTTATCAGACATGACTAGGTAGAGTGGGAAGAGGAAATCCTCATTATTCCAACCATTACAAAGTAGCAGAAGAAGAGTTACCCTCTAGATGGATAGACTTTGTTGTCTAAGCACATTAAGATTTTTGCTAGTGTACCTTCTGGGAGGCCTCTTGAGCGAGGCATTAAGGATGTCATTGAGTTGGAGGAGGGTGCCAAATCCATTATTACCACTCCATATAGGCATCCAGAGAGGCACAAAGATGAGATAGAGAAGGTTATTAAGGAGTTGATTGACATGGGACACATCAAACCTAGTATGAGCCCCGTCGCATCTCTAGTAGTGTTGGTGAAGAAAAAGGATGGGACTATGCATATGTGCATAGACTACAAGGCTCTGAATAAGAAGATAATCAAAAATAGGTATCCCATTCCACAGATAATGAGTTGTATGGTGCATGCTACTTCTCTAAGATTGATTTGAGATCAAGCTATCATTAGATATAAATTATTGAGGAGGATGTCGAGGATATTGCTTTTAGGTTTCATTTTGGACACTATGAGTTCTTGGTTATGCACTTTGGCCTAACCAATGTTCCTTCTAGGTTCCAGTCTTGCATGAACAGGGTAATCAAAAAACAACTCTATAAGTTTGTTTGGATTTTCTTTGATGATATTTAACAAAACATGGGAAGAACACATGAGGCATTTAGATGAGGTTCTAAACATCCTTGAGAGAGAATCTTTGTATGCTAAGGAGATAAAATGTGAATTTGGTATGATGGAGCTTCTTTACCGTGGTCACATAATTAGCTCAAAGGGTGTTAGAATGGATCCAAAAAAGATCAAAGCAATTTTAGATTGGCCTCCACCCACCAATCTCTCACAACTTAAGGGATTTTTTCGTCTATGTGGTTTTTACATGAGATTGGTTAAGGATATTTCACAGGTGGTTGCCCCACTTACTAATTTGGTAAAAAAGGGGAATTTGTTTGGTCTAATGTAACACATCAATGATTTGATTAGTTTAATCAGATTATGAGTTCATGCCCAGTCTTATCTATTCCTCATTTTTTCAAGCCTTTTGAGCTTGAGTGTGATGCTTTTGGAGATGGAGTAGGTGTTGTCTTAATGCAAAACAAGCATCCCATTGCATTTGAGAGTATAAAATTGAGGGGTGCTGAGAGGAGCTACTCTATCTATGATAAGGAGATGCTAGCCATTATGCATACCTTGGCCAAATTCAGAGCATATTTGGTAAGAGGTAAGTTCATTATCAAAACTGACCATAATAGCCTGATGACAAAATTGGGTGAGTAAGCTTCAAGCTTATGACTTTGACATTATATACGTCAAAGGGAATATAAACATTGTGGCTAATGCTTTGTCTAGAAGACCACATTTATGTTCTTCGATGGAAATTACCACAGATTAGAGAGAGCAGATTTCAACAATATATGTTAAGGACTCTTAGGCTACTAGCATCATTGAGGGTATTATATAGGATGATAGGTACACCATGGTCAATGAGCTTATTATTTAAAAAGATAGGATATATTTGGTATCTGGTTTAGAGTTTGAGATGAAGGTTATAAGGTTTTTTCATGATGCACCTATGGCTGGTCATTCGAGTTTCTTTAAGACATACACGCAGATCTGGGAGAGATTTACATGGAAAGGACTTAAGAATGGAGTCCTTAAGTATGTTCGAGAATGTTTCACCTATCAAAAAAATAAGAATGAACATACTTATCATGCAGGTTTGTTGTAGCCCTTGCCCATTCTCAGTCAAAAATGGGAAAGTATTTTAATGGACTGCATCACAAGGTTACCTAAGGTGCAAGATAAGGATTGCATCTATGTTATGGTGGATAGATTAACCAAATTTGTTCATTTATTTGCCACTTTAGCAACATTTTCAGCAGAATAGGTAGTAGATTTATTCTTCAAAGAGATATTTAGTTTACATGGGATGCCCAAGATTATAGTCAACGACAAGGGCAATAAGTTCTCAAGCTTATTTTGGGAGGAGATTTTCAGATTGAGTGGGATTGAGCTCACTCCTAGTACTAGCTATCACCCATAAAGACATGGGTAGACTAAGATTATAAATAAGTGGGTGGAAGGGTATCTCAAAAATTACATTTTGGGGCAATAGAAGGTATGGGTGGAATGGTTGCATCTAGGAGAGTACTGTTATAACTCTACTTATTACATTTAAATTAATATTTCACCATTTATGGCTCTATATGGCTATGAAGCCTCTAACTTCATTAACTTGTTGTTAAGAGATAGTAGAGTGCCCAAGCCAAGGATTTATTGGAGTAGAGTCAACATATAATGCAATCCTTAAAGGAAAACTTGTAGCAAGATCAAAATAGGCAAAATTTGTATGTAGATCAACACCGTATTGAGCGTACATTAAAGGTGGGTGACATGGTTTATTTCATTTTGTATCCCTACAGATAATCCACTCTCAAGAAGAGTGGCTCAGAAAAGTTGAAGCCACATTTTTATGGTCCATTTAGGATTTCCAAAAGGATTGGAGAAGTGGATTATGAGTTGGAGCTACCAACAAGTAGCAAGTTGCATAATGTCTTCCACGTATCACACCTTAAGAAGGCACTGATCCAAAACTTGAAAGCTTTGGTTGAAAGATAATTCAAGAAATAAGAATAAAATAATTCAAATAATGTTATCTCTGAGAAGAGATGTTTTATTGATCAAATTTGCAGACCCAAACATATGTTTATCTCTGAGAAGAGATGTATAATTTCTATTTTCAGGTTACATCTTCATTTATACATGTTTTTAAGGTGTGAGGAGGATGTGGAAGGTCACCAATCTTGAGGGAGATTAAGTGGTCTGACTTCCACGATTTAAAACAATACATAATTCGAGGAATTACTATTTTTAGAAACTTACTATTTTTAGATTGCACTACTAAAATTGAAATTTGGGGCACTTCCATTAGGTTTTTTGGGGTCAAACTTCATTTAACAAATCTCCATTCCATCTCACAACGTTCCCCTCATTATTAGCTTTCCAATGGTTCAAACGATGAGTCAATTGGACCTACAGTGCAAAATTTATGGCTCCCAAAAGTTTCATCATCAATTAGAGTGGACCCATCACATGAATTGTCGCCTGAATTGTTACCTAAATCATTCCTTCCTCCTTGAGAATCAATGGTCCCCATTGCATCAAGATTTGTCATCAAGTGTGGTAGTTGTACTTTGATTTGATTCCTAATGCGTACTTAGAATGGACTTTGATTTATGGAATTGTGTAGAGCTAGATTGTTCACCATTTCTGTCTGACCATCAGTCTGTGGATGGAAGACCATGAACTTCTTTAGCTTGGTATCTAATTGATTCTGTTGTTGTGTTGTTTGTGTAGTCAGGGCTACAACATCATCCCTTTTGGATTCTTGTGGCTTGACCACCATGAGATCAAATTTCTTGGCACTAATCAGAGAGACAGATGTAGAAGGTGGTACCTCTGGTACCCTGTAGCGTTGTGTTCTAAGAGTGAGAGTAATCCTTCAAGTTCTTGACTCACAGATGCCATGTCGATCATACATGATTGGCTAACAAAAGAGTACATCACAAACATCTAGATTGACCACATCACATAAAACCTCATCTTGGAAGGGTTTTATTGCATATGAGAGAAGACATTGGTGGGTGACACGGAGGTTTCTCCCTGGACTCAACCATCTAATACTGTATGGCTTTGGGTGAGGCTTCATGGACAGATTTAGGCTTTTCACAATATTAGCAGAGATTAAATTCTTTTGACTTCCACTATCAAGAATGAAATGCAGAGGCTTACCTTTCACCCATAACTTACAGTGAAACAACCTTTCCTTGTCATGTAGCCTCTCCTCATGGGTCTGTGATGAAGCAACAATGGCTTCAGGGTCAGCATCTATAATCTCTTCTTCAACCTCTTTAACTACAAGGACTGTGTGAGGCAGAGTAGTAGAGTGTTGAGAATTGTGACTCAGAAAGTAGGGACTTGATGGCTCGACATTCTTCTTTGGAGTGAGTTCCAGATTTGTGATAGTCACACCACTTCCCAGCCTTTCCTTCCTTTTGCTTCCAATTTTGGCCTCGTGTTTGACCTTCTTTGTCACTTCTCCATTTTGAAGGCTGACTCTTTGTATTCATTCTTCCATGCTTCTGCTTAATCTTCACTGTGAACTTGTACACCTCACCAAGGGTTTCCAAATTGAAGAGTTCCATTTCTCCCCATATGTATCATTGTAGTCCGCCACGATATTTGAGAACCTTGTGTTTCTCACTTTATTGGATGCCCAATCTCGCAGATAGAGAATGAAAAATATCAGTGTAATCTTGAACAAATTGTTCCTTACCTTGGCAAAGTTGTTGCCACTCTATATACAGATCGTCATATGCTCCAATGGGGTAGTATTCTTCCTTCACAGCTTCTATGAAATCATCTTAAGTAGGTTCTGTCTCAAGGCCAATATCATCAGTACTGAATCTCTTTTTGTACACTTCCCACCAATTTTTGACAGGCAATGATGCTTTCAAAAGAGCAAAAGTGATCTTCTCTCTATTGGTGAATTTATTTAAAGAAAAATAAGAAGATAATTGATCTAACCAATTTTCTACTGCATCAACATTGATTTTGCCTTCAAATGTAGGGATATCAAAATTCACCTGAACCTTGAAGGGTATTGGGGCACTGAAAGGATGTGGGGGTGCAGATGAGGAGCCAAAATTTTCCATCGAGATTTGTTGGAAAATTGAGTGAATTGTTGTAGCATCTATGCTTGTTACTGTTTGAGGGCTTCATTCACCATTTCCTTGAAAGGATCGGATGTCTCAGTTTTGTCCACCATTTGAAGTCATTTGGAGCAAATAGGTGGATAGTCTGTTGGTTCTATTTTCCACCCAAGCTTCCTGTAATCTGACCTCATCCTTGGGATCATACACTCTAAAGACAAACCGCTCTAATACCACTGATCTAAAACTTGAAAGATTTGGTTGAAAGATAATTCAAGAAACAAGAATAAAATAATTCAAATAATGTTATCTCTGAGAAGAGATGTTTTATTGATCAAATTTGTAGACCCAAACATATGCTTATCTCTGAGAAGAGATGTCTAATTTATATTTCAGGTTACATTTTCATTTATACATGTTTTGAAAGTGTGAGGAGGATGTGGAAGGTCACCAATCTTGAGGGAGATTAAGTGGTCCGACTTCCATGATTTACAACAATACAAAATTCGAGGAATTACTATTTTTAGAAACTTACTATTTTTAGACTGCACTACTAAAATTAAAATTTGGGGCACTTCCATTGGGTTTTCAGGGGTCAAACTTCATTGAGCAAAGCTCCATGCCATCTCAAAATTTTACCCTCATTATTATCTTTCCAATGGTTCAAACGGCGAGTCAATTGGAGCTACGGTGCAAAAGTTATGGCTCCCGGAACTTTCGTCATCAATTGGAGTGGACCCATCACATGAATTGTCGCCTGAATTGTTACCTAGATCAGGCACTTGGGAATAATGTAGTTCCTTCTTATAAATTTCCACCATTGGATGAGGAAGGAAAACTCATTCTCATTGTAGAGGCTATAATGGACTCCAAATAACATATCTAAGTGGGAAGACTATCAGGGAGTACTTAGTGAAGTAGAAGTATTTGTCAGTTGAGGATGTTAATTGGGAGAGTGGGCAGATTCTACAACATCCAAGTTTATAATTTATTGGGGACAAACAATTATAGGGAGGGAGGACTATAATGTCCCCTTCTTCCTAATGAGAAAATCATAAAGACTGTTAGCCTATTTTATTCTTGTAAGCTAAGTTAGGTGACATCAGTGAATAATTGAGGGTGAGTCACTATTCACATAGGCACTATTCACTATCACTATTCATGGTGGTTTGACAAGTGATGCAGTTAATGAGGTGGCTTGTAGATGATGTGGCATGGCTCATAGAGGAGCTCTCATGGAATCTAGTGCATGCGATGGAGTGAGACAAGCTTTCTTATCTTTTGGTGAGTCACGTGTCTACCTTTTGGGATGAAGACAAGAGGTGAATAATTGGGGCATAATTCTAGAGGAGAATCTTGTGTTTTCATGGAAAGGATAGTCAAAAGGTGTTGGACATCTTTTAGAAGCTTGTGGTTACATAGGGAAGATGACAAGGTTTGCACTATTGGTGATTTGGCTCACATGAGGAAGTGGGGCACCATTTTTGGTGTCACATGGGAAGTGGGAGACCAAGACAAAAGAGAGGATAATCATGTGGTTGAATTTTATACATTCTCACAAGGGGACAAACATCTCACTATTATTCACATGTGTGAGTGAGGAGGACATTTTGGAGTGATATGGAAAATGGTGGAAAGTAAAAGATTCTCTCTTGAAATTTGCACATGGGGTCACAAGCCCAATAGTATGTATTTTAGCCCACATGTAAATGTGGTGTCATATCTCTCTCTCCTCATGCTTCTTCCCTCTTTCCTTTCTTCATTATAAAATCTATAAATAAAGAACTCTCCTACCTTGGTTATTCATGTTGAAGATTATAACCACCCCCCATTTGTAAGTTTGAACTTAGTTCAGCTTAAGCCTCTCATAAGGATGAAAACCCTTGGAGTGAAGAAATATATGAGGATGAAAACCCTCTATGGTTTATTAGTTTTTATGGTATAAGATCCTCCCTGGCTGGCTTATGGTAGTTTCATTCAAAAGTTGCATTTGTGCTTCAAAGGAGTCTATATATACGCAGATGTATTGCAATATTTATATATGAATGTATTCTCAGTAATTCTATGTATTTCATCAATGATATGATGTATGAATTTAGTGAATGAATATCATAGTTGAGTGTTATCCATTTCAAATATTTATGTTGTATGGTTATGTCAATTTGTAAGCTATTTTTGAAAAATTCAAAAATTGTTCTAATTGTCCCTTGAGGGATATTATATATCATTTGATTTAACTCATTTATTTTCTCTTCCTTCGTCACTATCACTTTCTCTTTCCTTATTTGTTTCTTCTTTCTTTGCAGTCCTTCCATTCTTTTTTTATCTCGCCTTCCTCTTGTGCCTCACCCAAAGCCTCTATCTGGTCTTTTGACACCTCTTTTAAGTCTTTTTCACTCTGGGTTCTTTCTCTCTTGAGCTTCAATGTGCTCTTTAACTTAATTTCTTAAGCCTCAATGGGTTTTAGGACTGCTTGAACCTTCTTAACTCTATTTTCTCAATTTTATTTCACACTTCTCAATTTTCCAACTTGCACTTATGCAATCTAATTGTATTTCTTCACATACTCCTCCCAAGAGCTCTTACTGAGCTTTGATACCATTTTGTTGTAAGTAGACCTCTACCAGGTCTCTTGTTCTAAGTCTTATAGGTCTTATTACTTGTAATTTAGTCTCTTTACTATGGTTTTAAATTTCAAACTAGTTAATATCCTTCAAAATAATGATTCCAATATAATGTAAATAGGCTTAGAAAGATTTTCTTACCTTGCATTAAGTCTGATCCACAAACCAATCTTGTCAAGCCTTTGCAACTAGACATAGGCTTTGTAATCCTCTCCAACGGATATGAGTCTTCTTTCCATTATATGTATATTAACCTAAAATCATTCATCTTATTGATTTTGGCAGAGTTATCAACTCGTCTCTTTATCCTCTAACTCTAAACTGAACTTTCAACCTGCCTCTCAATTATTCTTTCATAAAAAAAGCAAAATTTTGCATTCTAGGCCTTATGCATATACTTGAAAAGCAATAAACCACCTAACACATATCATAAATACATTATCCAACCTTTCTACATAATTTCATACTTGTCTTGTGATTAGTTTTGAAGATATAACCATTGTTGTCTTCTTAAACCCTCATCTATAAGACTACAGACCTGAGTTTCATTAATATATTATTCTTTGGGTGTTCCCAAACCATGAAATCAACTATATTACTTCAATTACATCCTATATGACATTTCTTAAAAGTTTTAGCTCTTTTGGTTGAGTCATTTTCCTATAGTAGTAATTTTAGTGTTGTCAATAAGGGTTTTAAACCTTGTTCTAGGACTGTAGGTTTGAGTTTTTGTCATAACTTCTCAAATACTCAATCAAATGATGTAAAACCAATTTCATTGCTTAAATAACATCCAAAAACATATCCTCACAATTTTTTTAGAATTTTGTTTTGTTCATTTTCAAATTATGGCCATTTTAGTATGTTAAAACCCTGGTTTACAATCTATAGGGTGAGAACACAAATAATAGAAAATCTCACATTTTAGACTTAATCAAAACCTCCTATCATTTGGATTAGACCCTTCGAATTATTTATAAACTCTATTATAAGGAATATAATCTTGAAAAATCATGAAAACCTATAAATTATCTCTTCATATCTGGATTGTATCATTAAAAACCTTGTTTCAACCCCTATGCTTGAGAAAGGCATCAGATAAAATGTTAATAAGATCAAATGACTTCAAATAAGGTTAAATAATATTTAAATAAAGTTTTATAATGTATATACAACCTTGACTTGTCTCCTTTTCATTCAAATATGTTTGAAATGCATATACAAATATTTATTTTTTTAGAAAGACCATCAACCACTACCTAAAACCTTGCAAACCTAACCTTTATCCTATTGTATGTTGATTTATTAGACTCTTTATTACTTGGTTTGAGCCTTATAACTTAAAAAAATAATTTTAAACTTAGTTTCATACACCAAGTAATCTTCAATCAACCTTATAACCCTTCAACATGCTTGATTTAATTCTCCTTCTACGTAATGTTGTCCCCCAAAAATATCACTCATTTTTGGGACAACATTTGAACTATTTTGGTCCTACAGACCAAAATTGTCACTTCCATTTTCAAAATTTGTTTTGGGCATTCAAATTCCTCATTTTTCAAGCTTCTCAGAAATCTAGGGACTCTTCAGGCTTGAATCTACGGACTTTGTAGGAAGAGAAATCTACGGACTTTGCAGGCCAAGTTCAACAGGCTTCACAGGATGATTTCTACGGACTCTGAAAGAAAGAAGCAAGCTTTCAACACTTAGGCGATCTCAAAGTTGGTTCAATGACAAGGTTCAACCAAAAGATTTCATCGGCAAGCTTCTAAGCAAGGATTAAACCGTTGAACCTTGAACTGTTTTGGTTTAACGGGCTCAACAGGTTCAAAGGTTCAACATCAGTAGGAAGAGTTCAACCGCTTTCAGGTTCAAAGGCTTTTACAAGAAGGTTCAATCAAAAGAACAAGTTTTCAAGGTTTGAACCATTGAACCATTGAACCACTTTGGTTAAAAGGTTCAACGGGTTCAAGGTTCAATAGGTTCAACGCGTTTGGTTTAATGAAGATCAAAAGGACATAGCCAAATCAAAGAGAATGAACCGATTGAACCGATGAACCATTGAACCACTTTGGTTCAAAGTCTTGGTTCAGATCAGTTGGTTCAATGCTTTGGTTCACTCAGTCGGTTCATCAAACAGTTCAACGGCTTTTGGTTCAATCAAAGGGTTCATTGGCTTGGTTCATCAGCTTGGTTCAACTGTTGGTTCAAAGGAGCGGTTTAATGCAAAAGTTCAAAAGAGCCTCCCGAAGGACAAGTGACCTTGCGAAGGGCACTTGGTCGACAAAATCACCATTCGAAAGGGTCGGGTCGTTTTCAAGGAAACCGCAAAGGTAAGTTCTTTCAGGATTTTGTTTAAGGCAGTCGAAAGACAAAGGGATTTCCTTGGAGAAAAAGACTAAGGCAAGAAACAATTCTTTAAGACTTTTGTCTGAAGGAAATCCTTTGGACAAAAAGTCTGAAGGAATTTGAAAAGGCTGTGGGAGGAAAGCCCGAAGGAATTTTCGAAGGCCAAAGACAAAGCAATAATTCTTGCAGACTTTTTGTCAGCAGGAAAATGTCTGCGAAAAAAGTCTGCGGGAAAATGTTCGCGGGAAAGCTCTGAAGGACTCAAAAGATAAAAGGTTGTCGAAGGACCCCAAAGGGAAGGTGCCCTTGTGGGGGACTCTCGACTACCAAATTAAAAGACACTTCCCCAAAGCTGAAGGGTCACCTTCCCTTCGGGAGGATGCAAAACAAGAACTTAGCGACCCGCTGAAAGAAAGAAGCCTGAAGCCCATCTGAAGACCGCCCGAAGGACAGATACCCTTGCGAGAGGCTCTTCCCGACCCAAAGTGGATCATTTCTCAAGGCCCGAAGGGCAGGTCCCCTCCGAGAAAGCTTAAAAGACAAAGCCGAAGGAATTGCCGAGGAAAGTGACGTGCCCACGGACGTCAAAGTTGCGATAATGAAATAGCCGTTGATCCTTGTAAGTTTAAATCTACGGACCTAAATGCATTCAAAGGCTTTAATGCCAAGATTAACAGGAAGCGACTAAGGAATAGAGCATCAAATTGAATCTAGGACCCGATTCAATTAACCAAAAAAGGAGGAACGATGAGGAAGGACCAGAAACATTTGCACATCAGATATGTTTCTAGAAGTAGACCACCAGGTGGATATTGAAAGATGCAAACTTTCAATAGCATGACTTGTTTCTCTGCATTGAGAAAAGCAAATGGGTAAATGCCCCTAAATTCCAGCCTGTCTTCTTAAAAAAAATCAATGCAACATGATGTGTTACTATTCCCAAGTCCATCCTGAAGAGGCTATATAAGGGACTCTCTTGTTAGTGTACAAGGCTCTCTCTCTCTCTCTCTCAATCAAAAACAAAACTCTACCCAAATTGGAAGGCATTACTGAGACTTTGAGCTCAGATTGTTGATCATATTTTGTTATTGGAATAAGAAAGCAAGTGACTTTTCAGACTTTGTGTTGTGATATCTTTGTTGTTGGGGAAACTGTTCTTATGTCTTTTTCCTTAATATATTTTATGTTCCTTTAATTCAACAAGTAGAATTAGTGAAAGTAGTCAAGAAGGTGTCCTGAAGTCAATTGTGGAGAGACTTTGTGCCACCATAATTACCTTTAGTGTGTTTTCTTTTTGTTTCTGTGTAAAGGACCTTGGGACGACTTTGTGCCCTAATTGTCCTTCATATCTCACTCTTGAGCAATTCAGGTGGAGACTTTGTGCTACATCTCAATTTTTTGGTTACTACGTCCTTGTTTACATTTTGCAATTACTATCAGGAGTATTCTTGTGGTTTGTTGAATAGTATTTTTGAAAGAAGAAAGAGAGATGGACGGTTTATCCTACCCTTGAGTATTATTTTCTGTTTATATATATATATATATGGAACCTTCCCTTGATGAGAGGAGAGATTAGTCCCATTTTGATGTGGTGAATCTACACATTTAGACGACCAATCTTCCTACTTTGGCTGATCAAACCTATTTTGTTTATCAGTACACTGATCGACAAAATATTCAACCAACAGTTTTTGGCGACTCCGCTGGGGATATACATAATTTTGTATAATTTGGAACCTCGAGTTTCAAATTGAAACATCCCCTGTGTCTTACCCATTATCATTATAACCCTTATCCATTACAGACTCTGGTGACTCCGTTTCATGTCTTACCCATTATCCATTTATAGCCTTACCATCTTCCTCCACCTCTGTTATTTTATCTGGTCTGTAAAGCTAGAGCTACTGGGAAAGAGTGTGCAGTTTAAAGCCTCAAGCTTTAAACTAAAGCAAGGTCAATTCTTTTCCATTTTTGTTTCACAATTTGGCAGATTCAAGGTATACACGAAGCCAAAGGGCTAAAGGTATTATTGACCATGTATTCGAGTTGGTACAACAAAATAATTTTGATCTGTTTCCTTCACCATCTCATCTTCAACGAACCAAGAGCTTTCCTCCTACTAAAGTCAGATCTCCATTACTAGACGAAGTATCCACTTCTGTTGTTGATAAAGCTTTGCTAATAATTACCCATCTAAGATTTTTTATTCCTCCTTTTCATAGTCATATAATGGCAGTTCAAGGCCCCTGGGGTAATTCTTTTGGTCCTCTCAATCTTACTCCACCTCTACATGAGCTTTCACGCAGTTCAAAGAAGAATTTTTCCAAATTCTATGGTGATGGGAAAGTTCATCCTGATGAACACATTGCAGCCTTCAACATAGCCTGTGGCGTAATTGGAGTAGAATTTGAAGATATAACAGTCAAGCTATTTGTAGAAACATTACAAGGTGCTGCTGTAAATTGGTTTTATCATCTACAGGCTCAGTCAGTAACTGATTGGAATACCCTCAAAGATAAGTTTGAAGCCAAATTAAAACCTACAGAAGATGCACATGCACTTCTGGCTCAACTTACATAGATGAAGAAAGAGCCTCACGAACCAATGAGAGACTTCATAGCCAAGTTTGACAAACTGAGGAACAAAATTCTTGTAATTGCTCGACCTATAGCTGAGAATCTCAAATAATTCTTCATTAATTCTCAATTACTCGAAGTAATTTTTTTTGAGACGTGCTGGTCAAATAGATCTTGCTGCAACTCAACATTTGTCCACTAAGGTAGAAGATGATCTCATCGTAGCAGGGAAGATAAGAAGAGATCTAAATAGAAATAGACCTTCATCATCTTCTGAATATTTATCTACAAGCACCATAGATCTAATGGTGTAAAAATTGGCAAATGAGTTGCTTGCTCTCAAAACGCAAATGGCACAAAGAATGTCTTCTACTCCTTCATACAGAGATATGCCAAGGACATTTAGTCATATCAGGGCAATGTTGCCAGAAATCAAGGGCAATAAAATCGTCTTTCTCCCCCACAAGGGAAACTTGCCCTAGAAGCTCTTCCAACCAATTCAGCAATGAAATATCTTGAAGCAAAATCAGAGTTCTCTTTCCAGCCTGAATTGAATCAAAAAAATGATGCTAATCTCTTTGTATAAAATTAAGAAGAATCAACTGACGACTCTCAAATTGGTTTTCTGAACTACTAGGATGAACCCAGAAGCAAAGGAGAAGCTTTTGATGGATTATATGCAGTGTTTACTAGGTCCAAGAACCAATCAGTCCAACAAGCTGATAAAGAGAAGATAGAAGAGCAACCTCAACCAACAGTTATGATTACTAAGCGTGGAACCACTCTGCCTTTTCAGTCAAAAGATCCAGTGATCACCCAAAAGGCAAATACATCAATTTCACCTTCACCTTCTACTTCAATTTCACAAACCAGCCCTCCTCCCATCCCTCTTAAAACTTAAAAGGTTGAAATACCTTCCTCTATACCTAGCTCAATTTAGCCATTTGACATAATCAATCATGTCAAAAAGACAAAAATACAAATATCTGAATTTGAATATTTCCAGTCCAATCCTGATCAATTGGATAAGTTGATCCAATGTGTCAAGAACCAAACTGTCCCTACAGGACAAAAAGCTAAAAAGATAACTCCTGATTCTCTAAAGAACATGCCCATTCCAAATAATCTTGTCATTACTCCTCCAGCTATCCATGGAAAAATATAACCTTTCTATGTTTCCCTGTTAATAAATAGTCACAAGCTAAGTAATTGTATTATAGACTCAGGCGCATCTGACAATGTCATCCCTGCTAAAGTAGCTGAGTCTTTAGGTCTCACACTGACCAAGACATTTGGGAGATGTTTATCCATAGAAAACAAGCAAGTACAATTGTTGGGGCAAATCAAAGATGCCCAATTTGCATTTGTAGCCTTTCTAGACAAGAAAATCAAGATGACTGTCTTGGTGGCTGACGTCCTAGCATCTTATGGCATTTTGCTTAGATGGAATTTTTGCAAGGACATGGGAGGAGAATTAAGCATGGAACTATCTGAAGTAAGGATCCATGTCCAAGTCGTAATGAAGAGGTTGCTCCCTTAAAAGGAGGCAAAATATGTGGTCACCCAAACATCAGCCCCTGAAGCTCAAATTCTTTTTAAATCCTCAGGTATGGGTAACTAATTTCTATCTACAGACGAAGTGCATGAAACATCTGATAAAATTCTTGAAAGTGTCAACTCAGCAATCAGTTCAACTAGAATAGCAGAAGAACTAGTAGGTTGCAATACAAATGAATAAGGACCTTCCCACTCTAATGAAGAAAAGTCTAAAGAAAAATCAGTATCTGATGAGGTATGGACTCTGGAATTTGATGGTAGTTGTTCCTCTACCGGTTTGGGAGCTGGGATTGTGTTGATATCTCCTCAAAGAGATATATTTCCTTCATCTTACAAACTATAATTTAGCAACACTAACAATACAACTGAATATGAATCTCTGTTGCTTGGATTGAAGGCTGCTCAAGACAAAGGCATCAAGTTTCTTCATGCCAAAGGGGATGCTGAATTAGTGGTTTGTCAAGTGAGAAACTTATACCAAACCAAGAATGAAATATTACGCCACTACCGCAACCTGATTTGGGACCAAATTGAAAGCTTTGATGCTTTCAACATTTCTGCCATACCCAAGGAATCTAATGACAGAGCTGATGCACTTACTGTTTCAAGAACTCTTTTAGTTCTTCACTCAAATTTCAAAGAAGACAGGTATATTATTGAGTTAGTCTGTAGACCAAGTGTTCCTGATAATGCTGATCATTGGCAAGTATTCAATGATGATCATCAAATCATTGCCTTCCTGAAATGAAAAGACAATTTTGAACAACTACATTTTGAAGGTAGTGAATCTCAAAAGTATGAATCAGCCTCTGAATCCAGTTCAGATATAAATGAAGAATTCTTATAGCTGAAAGGAAATAAAATTCCCAAAGGCCTGGTTTCTCTTGAGAAACTATTTGACAAGCATGATAGATTCATCAAACAACAACAAACAGATTCAAGTTTCTTTCAGAGATTCGATCAAGTAAATCTGAATACTAAAGAAAATCTCAAGATGGTTAATATTGATACGTGTTGCACCCCTGAAGAAAGATTCAAGTTCACCACTTAACTCTGCCAATACATGGATGTCTTAGCATATTCTTATGAAGACCTGAAGTCTCTCAGACCTGATGAAATCTACCGTGACATTCCTCTCAAGGCTGACTCAATGCCCTACAAGAAAAAATCCAGACAATACAATCCAAAAATATCAGGGACTATTCTGTCTGAGCTACAAAAAATGTTAAATGCTATAATCATCTTCCCAATCCATCATTCCACATGGATTGCAAACATAGTGCCTGTAAGGAAGAAGAGTGGTGAAATTCGCATTTGTGTAGATTTCAAGAATCTGAATCAGTCATCTTTGAAAGATAATTACCTTTTGCCAATTATGGATCAAGTGCTTCAAACAGTGACAAGTTCAGAGATGTTATCAATGTTGCATGGCTTCTTAGGATATAATCAAGTTGAAGTTGGTGAAGCAGACCAACACAAGACTGCATTCACCACACCTTGGGGTACATTTGCATATAGAAGAATGCCTTTTGGATTGATAAATGTTGGTGCCACCTTTCAAAGAGTAATGGATCTTGCTTTCAAATATGAGATAGGTAAATTCATAATGGTATACCTTGATGATTTGATTGTCTTTTCAAAGTGTCGATCTGATCATATACGCCACTTACAATAAGTGCTGGAGCGCTACCGCCAGAATGGTATTTCCTTGAACCCTAAGAATTCTATTTTTGGAGTAACAGAGGGGAAACTCCTCAGACACATTATGTCTAAAGAGGGCATAAAGATTGACTCAAACAAAGTCAAGTCTATTCAAGAGCTTAATTTGCCTACAAGTAAAAATGTTGTTCACTCTTTCTTCAAAAAGGTGAATTTCTTAAAGATGTTCATTTCTGAATTTGCTGAGAAGACTAGACACATTGTGAACATGATGAAAGAGAAGATCAACTTCAAATAGACTAAAGAAGGCAAGTCAGCATTTTAGAATATCAAGACTGCCATTGCCCACACCCCTACCTTGGTTTGTCCAGATTACAACAAAGATTTCATCATATATAGCTATGCTTTTGAACACACGCTTTCGATAATTCTTGTTCAACAAGACAAAGAAGGTATGAAATCTCCTATTTCTTTCATGAGTTGCCCTCTCAAAACCCATGAGATGAAGTATTCAATCATAGAGAAGCATGCTTATGCATTGGTGAAAGCAGTCAAATATTTTCGATTCTATATCTTGAATTCACACACTACTACCTTAGTTCCTTACACTACAGTCAAGTCCATATTAACTCAGCAGGAGTTTGGCACAAAAAGAGGCAATTGGATTGCAAAGATCCAAGAGTTTGATCTAGACAACAAGCCAACAAAGCTAGTCAGGGGAAAAGGCCTATGCCAATTAATTGTTGACAACAAGCCAGAAGATACACAGCATGTAGAAGCTAAAGTGGAAGACACACCAAAAGTTTTTTTTGTCTCCACTACCAATGAGTGGTATTCAAGTATTACTCATTTCCATACTTATGGTGAATGTCCTGCTCATTTGTCTTATAAAGAAAAGAGGACTATCAAGTTGAAAGCTGCCAATTTTGTCTTTTGAGACAACAACTTGTATAAGAAAAGCATAGATGGAGTATTCCTTCGCTGTGTAGACAAAGAGAAACAAAGCCAACTTTTGAAATTTTTCCATAATCTAGCCTGTGGAGGACATTTTTCTGCTTTTGTGACTGCTCACAAGATTTTGTGAGCCAGGTATTACTAGCCAACTCTTTTCCAAAATGCATATAAGTGGGTGAGAAAATGTGAACTCTGCCAGCAATTTGTTGGAAGACCCAAGTTAGCTGCCTTGCCTCTCAAGCCAGTGATCATAGAAGAACCATTCCAACAATGGGGGATTGATTTTATTGGGACTATAAACCCATCTTCAAGCGCTGGACATGATTATGTCATTACAACAACTGACTATTTCACCAAGTGGGTAGAAGCAATCCCAACTAAGCATGCTACTTCAGAAGTTGTATGCAATTTTCTCAAGGAGATTATCGTTTCCAAGTTTGGAGTTCTAACCAAAATTATTACTGACAATGTAGCTTGTTTCACCTCCTAGGAGATTACACAATTCTATTTCCATTATGGAATTACACTCTCTCGCTCTTCTAATTATTTTTCACAAGGGAATGGACAAGCTGAATCCAGCAATAAAAACCTGGTAACTATCATCAAGAAGCTAGCAAATGACAATCAAAGGACATGGCATAAAGCATTGGTTGATGCTTTATGGGTAGACATAATCACATCAAATAGGGCAATTGGTATGTCTCCTTTTCAATTTCTTTATGGTATCAACGCTGAGATACCAATCACCTTAGAATTGCCAGCCTTGAAATTGGCAAAGGCAATTAAAGATCAGACATATGAAAGCTCTCTTGATAAGAGAATCATGTGCCTAATGGAGCTAGATGAATAGAGAACCATGGTGGTGGACTGAATTGCTGCTCATCAAAGTCTGGTAAAGAAACTCTTTGACTAGAAGGCCAAAAATTATGATTTCCAGATTGGAGATTAAGTCTTGTTGTGAGACAAAAGGAGAGAACCAAAAGGGATGCATGGAAAGTTTGACTCCCTTTGGAGAGGCCCATTTATAATTCATCAACATAATGGTGAAAATAGGTTTTTTCTGAAATATCAAGATGGCACACTCTTTTCTCTGCCTCACAATGGGCAGCATCTGAAACACTTCAACTCTTGAAGTATCAGATCATTGCATATGTATATATGTATATTTGTATAGTTTTTAATTCTGTTTTGTTTTGTTTGTTTCTATTTTTGATGCCTTTCATTTCTGGATAACATGACTCCGTAGCCCAATGGTACACATGAAGACACTGGAGATTCTAGATTCTACTCCCTTCAATTCTTTTTACAATTGATAAAAGTTTCCCAACTGGAGCCAGCTGTTGTCCCCCAAAAATATCACTCATTTTTGGGACAACATTTGAACTATTTTGGTCCTACAGACCAAAATTATATCTTCCCTTTTCAAAATTTGTCTTGGGCATTCAAATTCCTCATTTTTCAAGCTTCTCGAAAATATACGGACTCTGCAGGTTTGAATCTATGGACTCTGTAGGCTTGAATCTACGGACTCTACAGGAAGAGAAATCTACGGACTTTGCAGGGCAAGTTCAATGGGCTTCACAGGTTGATTTCTACGGACTCTGCAAGAAATAAGCAAGCTTTCAACACTTAGGTGATCTCAAAGTTGGTTCAATGACAAGGTTCAACTAAAAGAGTTCATCAGCAAGCTTCTAAGCAAGGATTGAACCGTTGAACCTTGAACCATTTTGGTTCAACAGGCTCAACAAGTTCAAAGGTTCAACATCAGTAGCAAGAGTTCAACAACTTTTAGGTTCAAAGGCTTTTACAAGCAAGTTTAATCAAAAGAATAAGTTTTTGAGGCTTGAACCATTGAACCACTTTGGTTCAAAGGTTCAACGGGTTCAAGGTTCAACAGGGTCAACGCGTTTGGTTCAACAAAGATCAAAAGGACTTAGCCAAATCAAAGAGAATGAATTGATTGAATTGATGTACCATTGAACCACTTTATTTTAAAGGCTTGGTTCAATTCAGTTGGTTCAATGCTTCGGTTCACTCAGTCAGTTCATCAAACAGTTCAACGGCTTTTGGTTCAATCAAAGGGTTCATCGGCTTGGTTCAAAGCTTGGTTTATCGGCTTGGTTCAACGGTTGGTTCAAAGGATCGATTCAATGCAAAAGTTCAAAAGAGCCTCCCGAAGGACAAGTGCCCTTATAGAGGGCACTTAGTCGACAAAAGCACCCTTCTGAAGGGTCATTTTCAAGGAAGCCGCAAAGGTAAGTTCTTTCAGAATTTTGTTTAAGGCAATCGAAAGACAAAGGGATTTCCTTCAGAAAAAAGACTAAGGCAAGAAACAATTATTTCAAAATTTTGTTCGAAGGAATTCCTTCAGACAAGAAGTCTGAAGGAATTCAGAAAGGCTGCGAGAGGAAAGCCCGAAGGAATTTTTGAAGGCCAAAGACAAAGCAATAATTCTTGCAGACTTTTTGTCTGCGAAAAAAGTCTGTGGGAACATGTCCTTGGGAAAGCTCCGAAGGACTCCAAAGATAAAAGGCTGCTAAAGGACCCCAAAGGGCATGTGCCCTTGCGGGGGACTCTCAGTTGGCAAATCAAAGGACACTTCCTCAAAGCTGAAGGGTCACCTTCCCTTTGGGAGGATGCAAAACAAGAACTTAGCGACCCGCCAGAAGAAAGAAGCCTGAAGGCCATCCGAAGACCGCTCGAAGGGTAGATACCCTTGGGGGAGGCTCTTCCCGACCCAAATCGGATCATTTCTCTAGGATCGAAGGGCAGGTCCCCTTTGGGAAAGCTTAAAAGACAAAGCTGAAGGAATTGCTGAGGAAAGCGACGTGCCCACGGATGTCAAAGTTGTGACAATGAAATAGCCGTTGATCCTTGTAAGTCTAAATCTACGGACCCAAATGCATTCAAAGGCTTTAAGGCCAAGATTAGTAGGAAGCGACTAAGGAACAGAGCATCAAATTGAATCCAAGACCTGATTCAATTAACCAAAAAAGGAGGAACGACGAGGAAGGACCAAAAACATTTGCACATTAGATATGTTTATATAAGTAGACCGCCAGGTGGATATTGAAAGATGCAAACTTTCAATAGCGTGACTTGTTTCTCTGCATTGAGAAAAACAAATGGGTAGATGCCCCTAAATTCCAACCTGACTTCTTAACAAAATTCAATGCAACATGATGTGTTACTATTCCCAAGTCTGTCTTGAAGAGGCTATATAAGGGACTCTCTTGTTAGTGTAAAAGGCTCTCTCTCTCTGACAATCAGAAACAAAACTCTACCCAAATTGGAAGGCATTACTAAGACTTTGAGCTAAGATTGTTGATCATATTTTGTTATTGGAATAAGAAAGAAAGTGACTTTTCAGACTTTGTGCTGTGATATCTTTATTGTTGGGGAAACTATTCTTATGTCTTTTTCCTTAATATATTTTATGTTCCTTTAATTCAACAAGCAAAATTAGTGAAAGTAGTCAAGAAGGTGTCCTGAAGTCAACTGTGGATAGACTTTGTGCCCCCATAATTGCCTTTAGTGTGTTTTCTTTTGTTTATGTGTAAATGACCTTGGGACGAATTTGTGCCCTCATTGTCTTTCGTATCTCACTCTTGAGCAATTCAGGTGGAGACTTTGTGCTACATCTCAATTTGCTGGTTACTATGTCCTTGTTTACATTTTGCAATTACTACCAAGAGTATTCTTGTGGTTTGTTGAATAGTACTTTTGAAAGAAGAGTGATTTCTGTCATTTCCCTTTAGATTTTTCCTTTGATTTGCACACATCATCTCTGAAGAAAGAGAGATGGATGGTTTATCCTACCCTTGAGTATTATTTTCTGTTTATATATATATATATATATATATATATATATATATATATATATATATATATATATATATACACATATATATGGTTTATCCTACCCTTGAGTATTATTTTCTGTTTATATATATATATATATATATATATATATATATATATAGGGAACCTCCCCTTGATGAGAGAAGAGATTAGTCCCCTTTTGATGTGGTGAATCTACACATTTGGATGACCAATCTTCCTACTTTGGCTGATCAGACCTATTTTGTTTATCAGTACGTTGATCGACAAAATATTCAACCAACACATAACATAAGACTTATCATGATAAAAGGCATAGTTCAAGATATTTACAACTAAGGTATAATTTGAATGGCATTTACAATATGTTAATAGACCTCAAGGATCACTCACATAAAGTTTATGACCCTTGAAACATGTTAAAATATTCAAAACCCTTACATAGAATTCAAATATTCAAATATCTCATTTTGGTAGGAAAATTTATAACTTGAATAAAAGACCCCTTATTTGAATTCTTTGTGACCTAAACACCTTTACATGACAAAATAAGACTCCTTACACTTTCCTAAGACCTTGCCAAACCAAACATTGACTCATCAAATCTAAATGTACATAGAATTGATGGATGCTCTTGCATCACAAAACTAGTCATTTGCTCTGTTCACTATCGTCTTTATGAAATATTTTTTGTGTTGTTCCAAAACCTCTTTTATGAATTTATTAGACACTGTCCGAACATAGGTGATTCATGCTTAGGGACACATCTCTCATTATCCATTTCTTTCCATTTTATCTTTAAATTCACCAATCATTAAAGATATATTTCAATTTTGGCACTAGATTAGGTCTAATTTACCGTATCTACTATATTTACATTAGATCTCATTTGTGCCAATTTTATAAGATTGACATAGTGTTTCGAACATTTGTGCACTCTTTTTATAAAATGTTTGTTTTAGGTCTGATTAAATTTAATGGCAATGTTTATGACTACATGTGATGCAATTTGACTCAAATCCATTTTTTTTAATGCTATTTTGATTGAAAGCATGCTAGATATTTAATTAGAAAAAAACATAATACATGCTCGATAAAAAAATGCTAGTGTAAGAAATCAAACCTCAAGCAAAAAAACAACAAGATTCAAATCAGGATGAACCCAAAGATCAAAGCACAAAAGTGTACAATATCAAGACCCAAGGCTAACCATTTTTTTTTTACATGATTATAGGCATGTACCTCCTACACCTAATAAAAACCATAGATAACAAAATTAAAGACCGAAATATTAGGCTACTAACACAACCAACCCCATTGAGGGAGGAAGAGGAGGGGTAGGCTTATCTCCCCAACTTATACCATGGAGGTGTGTAGTGTCATGTACAGGTTCTTAACTATCTTGTTTTGCATTTTCTAATTTTACTTTCTCCATTTGGGGATGATATTGCCAAAGATAAGCTGGGCATTTTCCCCTAACCACCCCATCATGTAGGTCCAAATCAAGTAGGTCTATAGCCAACTTAGGACGATTACCACCTCCATGCCCACTAGAGGGCAAGACCTTCGACAAGGAGGAGGCATGGAGAATGCATAACAACTCTAAGATTTGCACCATCCTTAGCATTGTTCCATGTGTCTTTGGTCCTTCCCCATAGAAATTTGCATATGAGAATAAGGATCCAGTCTGTTAATAGTAGACGTGGTATTTCCCTGGTGGCTAATGAGAGTGCAAAGTTGTTCCACCTTAATCACCACTTTCTTTGCTTGAACTTGGATCAACAACATGACATTAGATAAAATAACAATTTTATAGTAGTATGAACAATCTATTTAAGAAACACAACCAAATGGTCTAATAAAATATAAGTTTTCATCCCAAAATCCCAAAAATCAAAATTATAATTTAAAAATCAATATCCAAGAAAAAATCACCACATGTTAGATATCATTTGGAAATGAATCTCCTAAAAAACTCTTAAAAGGTGTTGCAAACTTATAACCCTTACTCTTGAGCATCCCTTAAATTTTTTTGTACTAAATTTATAGTTGTTCCACATTTAATGGAAATGTAATGGTTTCATGAACTTAATGCTCTTGAAATTTTTGTGGGCACTCGTAGAACCATTTGGAACCAAATGGTTTGATGAAAAATAATTTCTTACCTTGTAAACCTATTTTTTATGATTTTGGTTTAAAAATTGATATATGATTGGGCTACTGGTTTTTGGATTCATCATGTTCAAATAAACAAATATGGAATTTCGAGTACAATACATGTACCTATCTTCAGGGAGAAAATAAAAACGAAGAACAATTAAGCTCCAAGGAAACAACAACAACTATGTTTCCTAATATATTGTAATTCTAATTAAGTCCAATAAAGAAAACAAAAAATAGTTATTGTAATGGTTGGTCACGTTAAGCACCACAAAGATATATCAATAATGATATAAATCTAAAAATATCAAGTGATTAGATTATCCTTTCCAATTATATTCAACAAAAAACAATATGGTCAAAAATAAAAAAATATATATTTAACATAACTCATCACCTGAAGAAATGATAGGAATAAAACTTAAAGGAAATGTTAGATGAAAACAAGCCTTCCACATCATTAATGAAAATAACAATTTTTTTTTACCCATTTAACTCTAACCTACCTCTCACCTCATTTGTTCTCGAGATGTGATTGATTAATTGTTGCCAAGATTTACCTATGCTAAGCCTATTATCCTTAATAAGATTGTCACATCTTTTTTCAATTTCAATAGTCTCTCTAACTTTCCTTGGCCAATATTGTTCCTCCTTTATAATCAATATTGATTTTTCTAAAAAAATATGGTGCGTAGTCTTGTGTGAATGTTCTACAAGTGATGACTCATAATGTCCTTAGATCCTCTTGAAGTTTGGTTTGTAGATTCCTCTTTGTCTTTCTAACATATGGTTTACCACATGAACATAAGATCAAGTAAACACCTTTGTGTAATCTTGGATCAATGGGGCCCTTTGCCAAGTCTAGAGCATCAGTTTTGAACACATTGGCAACTTATGCGATCAAAATCTCAAACATTGACCAATTTGAACAAGAAAAGTCTCACCTTACATAAGTTTTAGAGCAAAATGGTTACAAAAGTGGTGACATTGAAAAGGCCTTTTGGAGATCAAATAAAAGAAAAAAGGATAAAGTGTTTTGTGAGAGAAAAGAACCCATGGTCTCGATACCCTATGTTAAAGGAATGTCTAAGAAATTGACAAAAAGCCTATAGAAGGCAGATACTCATATGAATTTTAAGCCTCAAAATACACTGTTTACTTCTCTAGACTCAACAAAGGACCCCATTAATCCAAGATTACACAAATGTGTTTACTTGACCTTGTGTTCGTACGGTAAATCATATGTCAGGGAGATAGGGAGGAATCTACAAACTGGACTTAAAGAACATACTAAGGACATTATGGTTTTTTGTTTAAATGAGTTGGAATTTGTGGAACAATCACATAAAACTAAGCACCATATTTGTTTAGAAAAAAACAAGGTTGATTATAAAAAAGAATAATACTAGCCAAGGAAAATTAGAAAGACTATTGAAAATGAAAAATGTATGACAATCTTGATATGGATAATGGGATTGGCATAAGCAAACATTGGCAACTATTAATCAATCACGTATTAAGAACAAATAAGGCAAGAGGTAGGCCGTTTTATTTCTAAAAAATAAACTTAAAACAACAAACCATCCATAGAGCACAACCAAAATAAACCAAGTCCACACAAAACCAAACTACCAAAAACCAGCCTGGGACCTAAAAAGAACAGGTCCAATGGGTTGCAATCCACCCAAGTGCCCAACAAGACCTCAAAAATCAACTATCCCTCCTTCTCCATTGTTATTGTGGGAGTGACGGGTCCTAGAAGATGGTTCCAAACCTACCCACCCTTTCTTCTTCTTCCTAATTACAGTCCAATCTCCTCTTTCTTGCAATTATCCCGCCCCATCCCCACAAAGTGGGGTGTTGCCCAAAGTAACACCAATACTTGTTACCATTTTAAAACCAACCAATCTAGCCTTTTTTGAGGCCTTCTCCCCATATTTTTGTGAAGCCTCTTTTGATGATTTATCCTCAACTTTTTGTGAAGGTATCGAAATCATTTCTTGAATCCCCTCCTTGTGCTTAGTTTCAAATGATTCTGCCATGCTTCTCATAGGTGAAACAAACACATCAGCTACAGATACAGTGAGATGGGAGGGAAGAACATCCTTCAACTAAGATGATTATATTTTTCACTTGGAGTTATGACAATCTACAACCACATGCTCATTATCAAAAAACTTATGACATCTAAAAGTAAGCCCCACATAATCGAGGGTTTGAATCCAATATTGATCCTTAACTTTTAATGTAATTGTGGCTAGAAGATCCTAGGAAGTGTCTAAACAAACCAAAATACATGTAAAGGCTATACGCTGGAAATGTGAAGTGGAGGCGTCTACTACTATCAACTCACCTAACGCATTACCAATGGCTGAGAGGCACAAATCATCCCGAAACTACAATGACAAATGTGGCAATCACACCCAAATTAGTCTGTTGGTGAGGGTTTCCATGAGGGGGTTGAAAGTTGGGAACCAAGGCTTCATGAAGAGAAGATTTTGGTCCCAAATCCATGTTTTATCTTGAAACACCTATTTTGGTCATCCAAGTAATCAAAGACCACTATGAAGGAGCCCCTAACATAATGGTAGATCTCCAAGTTATCTACCAATAATGGCCCTAACGAATCTGAGATCCAGGCATGCAGCACAAGTAAACTTGCCAAAATCGATCAAATCTGCATATTAAAACCCAAGTAGCGAACCACTCCTCATTCCGAAGCATTCTTCAAGTGCCTCGTCTCCAAAGGAGATTGACAAATTGGTTTTTACTGTTTTTATTGGCTTAACATTTGTGTTTCCCAAAATCCTCATATGAGAAGCAACCCCGAAAAAGGATTTATCCCTACTTCCACCACCATTCTATCCTTTGAGAGGTGAAACTTGGTCTTGAGCCTTAATGATGCCCAACCCTACTTGTGTTGACTCGTCTCCTACCACCAATTGACAAACCATCTGCAAGAAGTTTTGACAATTTCAGATCCTCCATATGTCTCTTGCCAAGTGCCAAATGTGAGGTGTGGATTGGGCCAACCTCTGACATTGCCACCATGGGTTTTGGCATTGCCAAACACACTGCATTGCCTATGGTTGACTTTACCGTTGTTGCCAAAGGTTTAGACTTTATCCTATGAACATTAGAAGTTCCATCCCCTTAACAAACCTTGCCACCTATTGCCGTTGTAATTGTCATCTTTACCCTAGTTTTCGTTTGTCTTGTTAGGTTTGCAATCGAACCAATGCTAACCCTATTCCTAGAAGAATCCAAAAGCAAAACAAAGCTCCACTCGGACATCATACCTGTATGGAGAATAATAAGAAAAAATCCCAATGGTGTGGTAGCCTTGTTTTCATCTAACATTTAAATTTTATCAATATCCTTTCTTTAGGGAATGAGTTATGTTAAATATTTAAGTTTTTGATCATATTGCTTATGTGTTGAATATACTTGCAAAGGAAAGTTTAATTACTTGATATGTTAAATTTTGTATTCATATTGCTATATCTTTGTTGTGTTTAATGTGGTCGACCACTATATATATATATTTTTTTGCTTTGGATTTTATTAGAATCATTAGCTATTGGGAAACATACATGTTATTTCCTCGAAGCTCATTTCTTCTTTATTTTTTTTATCCTTGAAAATGGGTGCATATATTATACTCGAAATGTCATCATTCATTTCTTTGAATACAATGAATCTAAAAATTAATCGTTGCAACATTGTTCTTTATGAAAATCTGCATAATCTTAATTAATATACGTAAAAAAACTTACAACATATTTAACAACAAAACTTCTTATAAAAACTTAATTGGTGTTAAAATATAAATTATTATTTCAAATCTTACATAAGATGGGTTAAATGCCTCCCATATATTGAGAGTACAAAGTAGTCTCCTGTAATAAAACTAGCTTCTAACAAATATAAACGGCCATATTAGTAGCAAATATATTGTTTTCCGATCATACTTGCCAAAAAAAGGGCACATCTGAAATAACAAAGGCTTATTACATCTGATCCATGGCCGCGCTGATTGAGGGTCTAATGGCTTACATTAGTGCAAAGCCTAGCAAATTCCCTTCTACAACTATAATGGAACTTCATTCCCCAGGACGACAGATAAGATGCTCCAAATTTTTTCATACTGTTAACCCTAATTTCAAGAATCATGTAGGGTTTTGCTCCCTTAAAATTCCTCTATTAGATGGCATTTATACGAGCAATGCCATTCATTTGACGGACATTCGCAGAGCTAAAGACCATCCAGTTGCTTCTGCGTTAAGACGTTCAGCTGCTGCAAGTGATCCTAATGGCGATATTATAAGTAGTTCTGAATATGGCTCTGACAGTCATCAAGGTAAGATTGAAATTCGTAGAAACCCATTATCATGAAATTCATTTTACAGGTTATCTCAGTTTTTGATTAGGGACTCCGAAATAATTACTGCAGGTTTTCACTATTTAGAAAATTTGAAATATTTTATTTAAAAGTTGGAAGTGTGGTGCCCTTCTATTCACAATTTCTTAAAACGATTAGTGATAGTGTTATTCTGTATATGATTAATAAAAAGAGCTTTTCATTCAGAAAACAAAATAATTGATGTTTCATTTCCCACGCTTTTCCTCCAATCATATTATCTTAAAATCTGAAATTCTAGAAAAAAAACAAAAACAAAAAAAAAACACACACACATATATGTGGCATTTCCAATAAAAGACCCAGGTTCAAGCCCCCGCGGACTGAGAGCTCCTAAATTACGAGAGTGAAATACTGGGTTCCTTAATTACAATATACATGGATGTATGGGAAAACTTTCTTTTGTCTTTTCTACAAAAGGACTTTATTTTATCTGAACAAGATCAATTTCTTAAAAAAACTGTTATCCATTAGAATTTTGTAGATGGCGTGCATGGTTCAAGGTGTGGCACTTGAACTGCTATGTAGGCCGAGGGTTCAACTCTCCTTCTATAGAGGAGAGATGAACATTGAATTTTAGGGTTAGAACTTGTATATAGTTTCAGGAATTGCTTCACAGACCTTTCTTTTAACCGACACTCAAACTAGCTTACCCAAATCAGTGAACATATCATCTAGATATTCATATAAATCCACATGACCTCAGTTTCATATCATTTACTAACCTACCCAAATCAACATGAGATGGAAAAAAAGTAAAGTATGTTCACCCAAATTCTGAAACAGTGAAAGAAAGGCCTGTTGTTCCAAGGGAAAACTATTTTCTGCTTCAAGGAAATTTGGAAAACATCTGGAAACAGCTCTACGTACCTTAAACTTTTCACGAATCCCATGTTTTTAATGTGATTAATCTCTTTATGCATGAAAAATGGAATCTATGTGTATTTTTTGATACATTATCTTTTGATTATTTTGTACAAACAATTTCATTCCATTTTGTATTGAGGAATTCTTGAAAATGGTTGGTTCCCTTTTCTGTTTCCTTGTAACTTAGCTCGACTTGGTCGTGCTTAAGCAATAGATCAATAGGGCTTTCCTAGAAAAGACCTATACTAAAAAATCCTTGCAACTATAAAAATGAGTAGTGTAATAACATGTCATTTGTGGTGTAGTGGCTATGAGAGGCAATTGTAAGAGCGTAACCCATGTTCAAATCTCCTCACCGTGATAAGGTGGTCCATAATAAAAGGTGCAGGCGAATTGGTTGAGAAAATAATTATGGATTGGGGAAAAGAGGTCCAGCGTTTAATACTTGCCCCTACTTTTGTATTCCAAGTGTAGGTAGATTGGCAGAGTGCTGTTTAACCCTTAGCTTGATCACGAGGTCGAAATCTGAGGTACAAAATTTGAGTAATATATAAATTAAATGGAAATAAATCTCTTTGTGCTCTCCCACAAGGGGGTCCTCATACACAAATAGCGTTTGTCTTGGTCGTGACCCAAAATCAACCTTAACCTAAGTTACCTTTTGCAACTCTTGTGGGCATGTGTCAAGGTTCCAATGTAACATTCAAGTGTGACCCATGTGCATAAATATTATGAATGTAGCCAATCTAACTCAACACTACTTTAAAGGCAGCCCATAACCTCACCTAAGATTTACCAAGGAAAAAAGGAAAAAAAGATTCATTTGTTTAACGTATTGCATTTAAGTCTTGAGTGATTTAATGGAATAAATACTTGAATTTGATATCCTTAATTATATATTTTAGAATATCTAGATTTAAATTTGATATCGTTAAATACATCTATTTTGAAAATTTGAAGATTTTTTAGTCTAAATTTCAATGTTTCTATCCCTTCTTCCTAGATTTAAAACTTGTATTTAGAATTTGAATATTAAGAGCTGTGTTCCATTTTCTTCTTTTCATCTGCTTGTATCTTTTTTGTTTGAATTATTTGTCTTCTTAACTTGGATATTTGATTTTTTTTTTAAAAATTATTTCTTAGCTTCATTTACTAACGTCCTATTTTTCAATGTGAAAATCCATGTTCCTGACTTTACTATTGAACTTGTTTGGCTTCTCTCTCTCTTTTTGACAAGTAAAACAATTTTATCAAAAACTGCAGGGTGGACTTCCAATTAAACATATATTATCCTTATTTTTGGGGATACAAAACCCATAATACAAGCAAGGTAATTATTCATAATCCAATTAAAACAGCTGGGACTATGGGGACAGAGATAAAATGCAAGGATGGTTTAAGTGAATTGTGTTTCCAAGGGTAAAAGTGGAAGACAACTAATAGCAGGGTAGGAAAATTAACTTATGAGGTTCAAGTGATGATAAAGACTAGTGTCACCTAGAGATGGGAGACATCTTTGGTATGGGAGATGGATGCGGATGTCATTTTTTCAGAAAATAGGATATGGAGCTGAAGCAATGATAAGAACTAGTGTCACATAGAGATCAGAGACATCTTTGGTATGAGAGACGGGGACGGGGATGTCATTTTTCAGAAAATAGGATATGTGGGTACTGCAAAACACCACAATACAGAAGTTTTAAATTATATATATATATATTTCATAAAACAAAAATATTACAAGATCTATAAACAAAAAATTAAAAAATTTGAAATATCTTATAAATCAGAAAACCCACTATATGTATGGTCGAGAGGCATAAAAAAGCTAACTGATTCAATTACTTTTAGACAAGATCAAATTAAAACCCTATGGGCTTCTTAAGGTTCATGGAGACATAACACTATTTCATAGTCTTAGAGATCATATGTTTGGGATTGTTCAAAATAATTATTTAATATTTTCTCTCACACTTTGTTGTAGAGGACAATCCTACTTTACCTATATTATGGATAGATAATATTGAATGCCTTGACAATGTATGGATAATATTGAAGGCCTTTTATGGTGACAACATGGAACAATGGCACACTTTAAGCTGGCGGGTGTAGACCGTAACATTCATGTTGTCATGGTTATCAACATAATCACATATTTTAATAGTTGAAGAGTTATATGGTTGTATTGTCGGCCTTTAGTGGGTTTGTAATGAATCTTGTTGGCTATATTCGGGTGTTGATGGTTATGTCAACTGCCGACCATATGTCATTTGTCTTATATATATTAGGAGATACATTGGGGTAAGGGCCTTGCTATCCGGTCCTCTCTGTACTGTATGGATTGTACCGAGACATATCTTTTATGTTTGCAAGTTGCTATTGTTTAGATACTTTGGTTTGTCATGGTATGTCATGCAATTAATATTCTATATATGCTAGTAGTCTTATATCTGAGTAGACATTAATCACACTCTTAAACTTATTAATGTCACTAATAGTTAATGTTTAACTAACGGTTGGTTATCAACCTTCCCAACTGAACGTAACCACTTTTTGCTTAATAAAAAGATTGACACACAAGTTGTGAGTGTGTCATATGCCTTCCATTTCTCTTCATTTTTTCAACATTCATTTGCCAACATTGGTATTAGAGCCAATCATTTGGGGAAGCCCTATTTGGGTATGAATGGAGAAGATAGCATGAGAAAGCCCTAGGAAGTCGGGTATGAAAGGCACAACAATGAATTGAAGAGGTTTGATGTTAAAAGTTCAAGAAAACCCTAGGCAGATTGCTAGAGGCACGAAGTGTAGAAATAAGGGGTAGAAGACACATGTTTTGATCAATCTTCGAATTTGCACAACAAAATTGTGATTTGTAGCTTGCAGGGGTTGTGATGTCATTGCAGAGGCAGACATGACGCTGTGAAAGACGAGAACAATGCCCAAAATGAACCAACCAAATGTGAATAGGAGGATCGTGACAGATCGTAGGAGGGTCATGATGAATCGGTGACGGGTCATGAAGGACGACAGGACGTGAAGGACAAAACACGCATTTTTCATTGCAGGCAGTCATACTAGGGCACGACAAAGTAGGGAAGAAAGTGGTAGACGCGAGCTGTGAAGGAAAACACAAATGCTAGGGCATAGTGAGAAGGTGGAGCAAACCATGAACAAGCAGAAGAAAATGCGTGTTCCAGATCTACATAAGAAAACGTGAGTTTCAAACTTGTTTCACATATATTTGAAAAATAGAATAGTTGCGTGAAGGTAGAAGTAAAACGCCGATTTATAGTGCACCAGATGCAGAGATTAGGGCACGATTTTTGTAAAAGTATTTAATGACCTCTAGGGCACATGACACTTGACAATCTTGAATTGTAGTTGAAAGAATTTTTGAACCAATCGTTGAACAAAATTTGACCCTGTAAGTACATGTTTTCAAGTTTAGTTTATAAGGAAATTCAAAATATAAATTGTGTACGTTAGCTGCATTGATTTTGGGTCAGAAAAATGTACTTTATCTCTTGCATTGATTTCCAGTGCCAAAAGTGTTCTTTTTTGTTGGTTGTATTGGTTTTCAAGTCAAAAGTTACATATTGTGTGTAAAGTGTCCAACCCTCAAAATCTGGGTTTGTAAGAAGTGCAAAAATTAACTAGCCAAAATTGCAATGTTTGGAATAATAAGATTTTGACATTGCAAAATATCGTGATTGTGACATTCATTCCTGGCACTGAAACAAGACCTGCTACAAACTTTGCTGATTATGACAAATTTCATAAAGAGGCGTTGCTGTTTATGACAAATTTCATAAAGAGGCCTTGCTGTTGTTGAAATTATCTGTGTCGAATGACATGATTCTTGAGGTTTGGAATGCCATTGAAGCAAGTGCACCATGGACTGGTTTGAAAAATAAATACTAAACTTTGGAGAAAAGCCAAGTTCTGTACTTGAAAAATTCACTATGTCCACAAAGATGTTTGAGGATGAGTCTCTTTCAGAACAACTTATTGGAAGAAAGATCTTTGAGACCGGTTAGGAGCCATTAACAAAAAGGTCGATCATGATGACATGGTGGATCTTGTTTTGAACAGCCTTACACCTCCATTTGAATCTTTTGCGGAAGCTTTACATTTGATGGCAGAAAGCCAAAACCTGACATTTGATTATGTTAGTTCATATTTGATGCAAAAGGAATGTTGACATGTAATGTCACCTTCTAGTCAGACATTGTACTTTCAATAGGATTACCCTATTAGTGGCCCTCGTACAGCTAATACGACAAGGTTTGAGAGTCCTCTCCGCAGTCACCCAAATGGCAGTTGGTTTCTTTGGGGAAGTTGCGACATATTCTGGAGGTTTTCTAATGATTTACTAGAATGTTCTATTTTTAGAAACCTCATGTTACAAGATGATGTTATATTTGTGCTTTATAATATAATTCATTATATTATATTAAAGTGCAAATATAATGTATTAAAAAAGGGAAAAAAAATAAAAATAAAATATTATGATGTTTCTAGAAGCTTCCCAAATGAAAAAAAGAGTATAAAGGGAGGTGTGGGCTGCCATTATGAATTATCCCAATTTGATGTTGTCTTTGCTGTGGTACGTTGGTGGAGCCTAGAGTTTCTTGCAATGAATCAATTTGTCTTTGGGAACGATAACTCCCATTGATAGCATAACTGAGGGAGTGAAATATCTCTTGAAGGGTTGCATTTTGGAGGTGATATTTCAGTCATCTCAATTGGAGCAGAATTTGTGGCCATTGGCCAATTTTGGATAAATCGATTTGGTGAATTTGTGGAGGCCGCATAGCTATCTCTTTGGTATTGGTTTCTAAATAGCTTAGCATCGATTTTTCCTTGGTTAAGAGAGCAGATTCCATTGTAGAGAAAGCTGATATAAAAATTAGTTATTTACAGTCAAGGAAGGACGCCATTAGGAGGGATGTTTTTTCTTGTGGGGGTTCCATTTTGCATCGATTCTCTGCTTGGCTTGGTGTGTCCACTTTCTTGGAGCATGGAGTTGATATTAATTGCTTGAGGCAACGCATATTCAGTGCATATTATTTTAAATTTAAGATCAGACCAAAACAGGAGCGGCTGGCTGGAAAATTCGATTTGGCTTGGGAGATCATCCTTTCGTTGGGAAATTGCTTACTCTTTCATTTATTCTCAAGGGCGCCTCAATCCCACCAGGGTTCATTGCATACAATCCATCCTTTAGTATAGTTTATATTTGCAGCTGTAGGTGTATGCCCTTCATACCAGCATACCATATAATTGTAATTCTTGTTTATGCCAAGAGTCTTAGTTAGTTTAGTGGAGCATTGTATCAAATCATCAATACAATTAAGAATCACAAGTTGCTGATCATTTATGGTTATCTTTTGAGCATTTGAATTGAGATAGTAGGTTGCATGCTAACTGTTCGACTAAATGTCCATTGGCTGTAAGTGATTAGTTTGCTTTGTAAATTCATCTAATTGCATAGAAAAGAACAAAACCTGCATCTAGAACTCAACATTGTCATTCTTAAAACTTCTTGAAGCTTTAATCCATCGTCATTTAAATAAATCATCAAAACTGCGACAAAAACCAGCAAGAAGCACTTTGCTTACAAAGTGATTGACAAAATTACAAGACAACAAATTGAGATAATTAAGACGAATTGGGCAAGGATTGTTACATGACAAACACAAAATGAGTCCAATGTTGGACAAGCAGAGAGTGCATTAGCTACTCAATCAAAAGGGAAGTGGAAACTTATCCCTGATTCATCTTCTAAATATCAATTAAAGTTTTTTTATTGTCAGAAGGTTGGGCATCTCAAAAAGGATTGCCGTAAGTGATAGTATGCACTTTCCCAACAAAGCAATCAAGCAGCTAATGTGGCAGTAGTTGATGAAGAACGCGATTTTGAGGAAGAGTTTTCCCTCATGGCATCATATTTGAATGATTGTGCTACCAGTGGCTGGTTCTTTGATTCCAACCCATCTAGGCATTTCACATGTTGTAAGGATTGGTATGTCACATTTATTGCAAGCACACAAATTTATGATTTTGTTTTATTAGCTGATGGAAAGTCAATTGCAGTAGATTGGATAGGAGATGTTCCCATAGTATTGAATAATGTGAAAACGATCATAGTAAGGAATGTTGGATATGTTCCTAGACTAAATAAAAATCTTTTGTCCATTAATCAATTAGCAAAAAATCCCATCATTGCTGTAAAGTTCTCTGGGAAATAGTGTATTGTGTTTGATGTCAACAGGACAGAGTGATTGCCATGGATATTGGGCAAGGTGGCTTGTATAGGGTCGTTGTCTTTGCCGTAGTCAACATGAATGCATGTGTGAAGGGAGACTTGACAATACAAGTGTAGGAGGATGAAATTCCTCAGGCTTATTGACCCTGCTTCAGTCAACTTACATGCACTAGGGGGAATATGCACTATAAAGGTTGTGCAGGAGGATGCAATTCCTCGATCTTAGTCAAATGCACTGGTAGTTGTACAGGAGGATGATATGCTTCAATCATAGGCACTAGCTTAGAGGATCGAAAATAAATTTGCTACTTCAACAAAGCATGGTCATTTTGCTCCCGCTTTTGACCTTTTTATGGGTACTTGAATAGTCGGTTACACAACCCATTGGTTGCAAATGGGTGGACAAAATTGGTACTTTGGACAAGTACACAACTCATCTTGTTTTGAAAAGCTTTTCCCAACAAAAGGGAATAGATGAGGAGATGGTTTCTTCTCCTACTGCAGAGTTGGTTTCTACTCACGTTGCTATTGCAAAGATGGACACATTTCTGTTGCTTCTCTTTGGAGGTTTGGATGAGGAGGTCTACATGGTGCAACCTGAAGGTAATTGCGTTGGTCGTGATCATTTGGTTTGCAGGTTGATTAAGTCCCTGTATGGTCTTAAGTAGGTTCCATGAGCCTCGTATACTTTGTTTCAGCAACATCTCTAGGATTTTGAATTTAGAACTATGAAGGTCGGGCTGAAGTTATTAGCTAATGATTCATCATCATCGGTCAATGAATCACCCTACAACGAAATGGTGGACATCTTGACACATCTTACATCTACATGGTTGGATCTTTGTTTTGTTGTTGGCTATCCTTTTCATTTTTTGTCTACATTGAAGCTCCCACATTGGACAATAACAAAATGTCAGAGGATTGCATATTTCATGTTGATATCTTTAGAACAATATGTAAATGTAATGACAACTCTTTGGTCCCATTGTGTTTGTAAAATTTGGAGACAAACTTGGAGTAGTCTCCAATTTAGTCATTATGGGAGGGTGTTAAAGTTATTAATTAGCTATTAGTTAATGTTTAACTAATGGGCAGTTATCAACCTTCCGAATTGAATGTAACCACTTTCTACTTAATAAAAAGACAGACAATTGTGTGTGCTGTATGATTTCCATTTCTCTTCATTCTTTCAACATTCATTTGCTAACACACTACATTTTGGCGTTGTTGCCTTAAAGGTCACGTCAAGTTAAAGTCAGTTCACAAATCAATGTGCCAAACATAACCGTGAAACATGACGACGCAAGATATTACAATGGTACAACTAGTTGACGAAGAAGACTGACAAGTATGAGCAGTAATCCATGTTTTTGACTCCAAACAAAGGCGGGAGAGAGACACAATCAGGGAGGGGACCAAGAAGTTAAACGGTCTATTTGATTGGTGGAGCAACAAGAAAGATGACAAACGCTGCAACATGCAACAAATTCAAAACATACATCAAGGTAAGTACGAAGTGTGAGGACAAAGTGCAAGCCAAGGCCGAGGCGTTCAATCGGATTTGGTGGACCCTATGCAACTTGCAATAAGGAGTGGGTAGAGATTACCATATAGCCCCTTTTGGAGGGTGTTGCAAGGTAACCACGTGAAAGTCCGGGCCAACTAGAACGACAAGTTAAAGTGCACAAAAAGGGACTTGACGGTGGGTAAGATAGTTTGCAAATCCTTGCCGAAAGAAGGGTTGACTGTAGGAATGTGTCTGATAGTGTTAAGAAAGCATAGGAATGTTTGATGTTGACCTTATTAAGAGGTAGACTTTTACTTAAAAAACTGTTCTAGAGCCATGGTTATCCCATCAACTCCATCTCTAGAAAATTATAATTTACCAGGCACCACCTTATGTGCATCACTATTTGGAATGCCAATGGGTAGACAGATGATTGGATGTGGTGAAGATACTAACTCGATACTCTTCGGGAAATGGCCATTGATTGGTACATTATGCACAAAGTACTAACAAAGCAAAATGGGCAACAATTATACTTGCACCTTTGTCATGCAAAGATGCCTATAATCGAGCGATGGATGTCGAAAGTGAGAATAAAACATCATCCTTGCACATAAGAAGACAAAGTGAAGATGAGGACTTTGATTCCAATGACAACGAACCAAGATCTATGTGACCCTTGAGAAAAGGAATGCTTTAGATGATGAACTAAAGGGAGATAGTAAGAACGAAGTTAAGGATATTTTGTGTGAGATTTGTCAAGTTACATGGCATTTTGTCAAGGGCTACCCATACAATTTGATGAACAAGAGTTGCCAAATAATGTTCACACAAGGAGAGCCATTGACACCACCCACCACGATGCCAAGGAACTACTGAAGATAGAATAATAGTGGTGGCAGGAGTTGGATTTAGTACAACTTTGAAGGATGGCCAATTATATGGTGTTGGGAGTGCAATGAGTGGGGCCGTTTTGCAAGAGATTGCCCAAACCAAAATGACACTAGACTTCTTTGTAGATGGTGTGGGCTTGGGAACCATAATGATGGCAATTGTCCAAAGCAAGCCAACATCAATATAATTGAAGTAGCCGAGAGCAAGGAAGTTATCACAATTACCAGAGAACAAGTGAAGAAAGCCACTTACCCCATCCCATGTACGGAGAAGCAAACACTGGTCAAAGCAAGGGTGGAAGTTGAGATGGCTATGGTCGAAGAACGACGTCACTTGAATGAGCATACAAGTATAGTGATGAGTAGATTGGAGTCCAACAAAGCAATTGCATGACATGTCTTGCAGACCACTATACCATTGAAGATTGCATACTTATTGCAAAGCATTTTAGAACTCAAGAATGCTCTAACTACTACCATACATGACATTGGCCTGAACATGGAGCATACAATGGCACACGTAATGTCAGGGGATGGGGAGAGCATAAAACAAAAGAATAAACCCATGGTCAAGCCCCCTTGTAAGATGACCAAGCATATGCTCGTGATAATGAACCTAGCCTGTTAGCTAACAACTGTGCATATGGAAATTCTGGGCAGAAATTTGATAAACACTATCATTGATAGTGGTTTTAGCGTGAATGTTCTTCTAGAAGAGAATTGAAGAGTCTTGGGAAGCCAACTATGTGGCGTTTGACATTCCAATTGGTAGGAGCATATCAACATGGCATTAAGGTATTGGGTGTACTGATGTGACAAAGGGTAATTAGTGGAAACCAACCTTTTTGTTTGAATCTTGTGGTCATCTCATTGAAAAAGAAGGCCTATGATACACTATTGGGTCAAGATTGGTTGATAGCATCCAGAGTTGATCATAATTGGAAAAAGAAAGTGATCTCTATTGAAAACAAATGACAAAAGTATATGATAGACTTGAAGAATCAAGCAGTCAGTGAGAAAGCAACCTCATTAGACCCATCAGATTCAGATTCTGAAAAAGATTGCTTAGTTAACAAAAATTGAGGTATTATGGCATTGGTCGATGAGGGGTCTTGGAGCTATAGTTGTACTCCAAAGATGAGACAAACTCCCTAAACAATTTGTTCCATTGGTAGATGGAAGACTATGAAATGTTCCAATTGGATTGCAATATCGTCAAGGTCATGAAGATTAAATATGGCCAAGGTAGACAGTGGGATGGTTAGAAGCCCATGTTGGTTATGCCAAGTCCTTCCGAACTGGGAATGTCACTATCGGCCTACCCACAAGTGTTCAGAGACTATAATGCCAATGTCAGGGGTGTAAAGTTCGATGATAAGTGGGCCCACCAATTTGAACATGGAGCGAACATGTAGTCCAAGGAACCAACATCAATGAGTATGTACGGGGAATATATTAATACAAATTTAATAAAAGGTTCGATGCAACCCTCTAAAGTACAACCTAATTTTGAAGTACGGTCGGATACGATGGATATGGTTGAACTGGATGGATGTTCGGTGATGACATAGTAGGCAAAGGAAGTCACACACAAAAGAAGAAAGCACAATAAAATTATAAACATCTTTGATGGATGATCTTCAAAGCCGAAACTCTAGTTTTATGGTATAATAGGTGGCATGGAATAAAGCCGTGTAAGTTCAAAGTTTAATGGTTGGCGCAGTCAAACTAGAAAACTTGAATGGGACGACGGTCAAAGATACAATGAACGACTCAAAGTTAAGTGCATCGACCAAGGATGGAAAGTATCAATGTCATCAACATTGATATCAAGTAGGTATGTCTTGGGGACAAAGAAACTGGGAAAAATAAATGTATAGGTAAAGTTAATGAAAGTCATCAAAAAATTATTAAATCAATTGCAAGTGTGGGCTTGGACTATGAACATAATAATAAAATATGCCAAAGTAATTATAAAAGTACAATTAACACCCTATGCTTTCCACAAAGCTTTTTTCAATCACTGAACATACCATTCCCAAGCGGAATGCCATACTGTTGGCAAATGTCTATCATCTGCTGTTGCGTGACTTGTGCTTTCTCCACTGCCATACTACCTCGTTCCGAACGCTTTGTTTTTCCCCTCACATGTCCATTTGGTTCCCTCGAATGCTCCGAGCATTCAAAACCAATTGAACGTTCTACAACCCTTTCAACCTCTATACAATCACACCTTGTATGCTATGTTTTCTTCCCGACCGCCGTCATACATCTTGTGATAGTGTGCCTTCACTCATCCTCCACATGGGCTTCTGGACTTGTGGAAAAGTTTCCTGAACGGCTTGAGCATTCAACCATTGCAACAAACTTCACTGAATGTCAATGAAAACAGGTTTCAATTTGGTCGTATGCCCCTTGGTGTCCCAGACGTTCTTGATCCCCCCAGTACACCCTCTTCTTCATGTTTGCCCTGTTCTGGGTTTGGGCGTGCATCTGTTGACCACACTGCGATTGTTGAACGCTTCCATGCTATACAGGTTCCCTTTGGATTTTGCATTCAATGTATGCCCTTCTTTGCTTGAACAAAGGCAACTATATTGGGCGCCGTATGGCCTATAGTTACCTATAAAATCTGACCTTCAGTGGTCATTTTCAGATTATTCTTTGTAAAGAGTTGTGGATTATTTTAGGAGAAGAGGAAATATTGAAACAAATTCAGTTTTTTGCTTCCAAAAGTGGAAGATCGTTTGGCAACTCAACATACAGTGCAAGCATTTTTAGGTGCTTTCAACAACATCATTTAAAAAAAAAAATTGGTTGTCATCATGGCTTTTCAAGGGTTGCAGAATGCTTAAATTGTACTTGGCTTCTGGGGCGCTGCCCTCAGACCCCGCGAAGGTTCTGCCTCTTGACTCCATTGGGGGCTACCGCCTCTAGACCCACGCTTTGATTTTACCAAAAAAAAAAAAAAAGTGTTTGAGAGTCATATCGGGTGAAACATGTTTTTTCTTGCCTCTACAAAGGTTGCAAATTTTCTACATCACCAACAACTCCACCAGAATGACTTCTATATTCCCTATTCATTTGAATTTTTATCATGTTTTGTATGACTTGAGTCAGAAGGGATTCTGATTTGTTTAAAGTTGTGTATAATGTAGATCGTAACATTTGTATTGTCATGGTTATCAACATAAATACATATTTTAACATTCGACAAGTTATGTGGTTGTATTATCAGCCTTATGTAGTTTGTCTTATATATAGCAGGGGATACATCGGGGTAAGGAAGGTGGTATCAGGACCTCCCTGTATTGTATAGATTGTATTTTTATGAATACAAGCTACTATTGTTCGGATACTTTGCTTTGCCATAGTATGTTATGTAATTAATATTCTGTTTATGTTGGTAGGTTGATATCTCAATAGACATTAATCATACTACAATGGGTAAATATGGCATCCATAATATTTAAGCATAGATATATAAAAATAAAAATTCTTTTTACCTTTTAGGCTCAAGAATAACATGTTACAGTGCTTGGATATTTTTTTAATATTTAAAAAAAAAAATATTTTTTTTACAGTGGGTGCCATTTTTAACCATCAACTTTAAGTGTGCCACATTTTCATGTTGTCACCCTTTTGCAGACCCTGATAACTATACAATATTCCTTTTCTTGTATTTTTCCCTTAAAAAAATTGCAAATGTAATTTAGGGAACGCTATGAGTTTAGTAGAACAAGCTACTAACATGGAGGATTGCTCTTTCACACTTTTTTTGATTTGTATTAATAATACATGAGTATACATCACTAATCGTATTGTTTTTTCTTCTTACTAGTATCAATTTGGACTTGGGTGATAAAATTGCCTATTGCAAAATATGTGTATGCAATTAATCTGAAAGTTCCTTGATCTATATGATGAAAGAAGGGACGTACAAGTCTAACTAAAACATTCAACTATACCTATCTCTACAATACTCAAAAGGCATAAATAGAGAGTATGGTTAGAGAGGGGCATACAAATTAATGGTGCAAGTCCATAGAATATGTAGCTCCTTAGGGCAAAGGATGCAAATATACATATACATATACATGTGTGTGTGTGTGTAATTGTAATGAAATAATCTCACCAACAAAGCCTATGTCTAAACAAAGTTTTGGCATGTTGGCCTCTGCTTAAGGTGGCTTGGTGAGATCAAGTCCTGGGAGGAAGTCGCTAAAGGCAATCCTCAGTTGTATATGGATTCCTAGCAAAGAATATGGATAGCCATGGTTGTGTTGTAAGAAGACCTATCCTATAGATCTGAACATGATGTGACAAAGCTATTTGATAAGACCTTTAAGGGTTTGATTTCAAGCTCTGTATTAAAACCCATGGGTAACCTTCGGGTACCCATAGGATATCAGTTTTCGATGGCCAAATGGTTAGACATAGTACTAATCGTGGGTCGAGCAATGCCCCAAAACCCACGGTTAACTGCAGGTAATTACCTCGGGTTTTAGGGCATTACTCGGCCATGACCCATGTAAATAGTCAACGACTCAACATAACTAAAGTTAAACAAAAAACTCGTCATTTTAATTTATTTCCATCACGATTTTTGCCTGTGTCCGCCATTGTTGCTATTTTTGCGTGAACTACTTGTGTTTGCCATTGGCGTGTTCAATTGCCGTTTAATGAGTGAATTGCTCCTCGTGATTCATGAGCTTCAGAGTTCAAACAATGAGTGCAAACTGCTGCTTTGACGACTTGACCAGTGATTGCAAACAAAATGGAGTAAGCCTCAGGGTCAAACAATGACTCCAAACTGTGTGACGAGCTGTATAGGGCTCGATGGTAGCCTTGACCAACGACTGCAAGTGCAAACTATGTGACGCATTGTATAGGGCTCGACGACAACCATGACCAGCGAGCTTTCAGGGTTCACAAGCAGCAGGGTTTCAAACTCAAAGTTCAAACTTTTAATTGCAAGTGAGACATTACAATTTACTACAGTCTGTACAAGCCTCGAAGTTCAAAGTTCACCTTCAAACACTGTGATCTTCAAGTTCATCTAGCTTTCTAGTATTTCGAGCTTCCATGGTGGTGTAAAGTTAAATATACTTATGAATCTGAGTTATGTGTTCTCTACATTCATTTCATTTTTTTATGTGTTTCAGTTTATTTTATGAATTTATATAATTTTTTGAAGTAGCAATAAAGTCGCTGAGTAATTGCGGAGTCCTGAGTACGTGTCAAAATTTTGGGCTGCTTTGAAATTGCTGGGTATGAGTCTTTATACTATGATTTCAAGTGCTTAGAGCATGAGTAAGAGAGTGAGAGCAGTATTTGCGAGTGCTAGATAGAGTTGTTGTGAATTTCTGATTTGAAAGGGTTAGTGGTTTACTCTTCCAATCACCCATAGTGGTTGTATGGGTGACATTTTCGGCTGTGGCTGAGCTCGTCGTGATGGAGCTTAACGCGATGTGTTCAACCGAGGCTGAAAACATTGCCTTAGGCTAATGGCATGGTAGGATGGTGTTATTTTGGGGGTTGCATGGAGATATGTGTGGAATGAGTCATAGGTGGTACCTGTAAGGGTATCTAAAGTTATAGAGTGCCCTAAGGCTACTTAGGAAATGATATTGGCTTGGCCATGACCCACTCCAACCTGCAATATGTCATTTGCTGGAAGGCCAGCATGCCACCAACGACTGCAAGTGCAAACTGTGTGATGAGCTGTATAGGGCTTGATGACAGTCTTGACCAGCGAGCTCTCAGGGTTCAGCAGTAGCAGGGTTTCAAACTCGAAGTTCAAACTTTCAGTTGCAAGTGAGACATTACAGTTTACTACAGTCTGTACAAGCCTCAAAGTTCAAAGTTCACCTTCAAACACTGTGATCTTCAAGTTCATCTAGCTTTCTAGTATTTTGAGCTTCCATGGTGGTGTAAAGTTAAACATACTTATGAATCTGAGTTATGTGTTCTCTCCAATCATTTCTCTACATTCATTCATTTTTTTGTGCTTCAATTTATTTTATGAATTTATATATTTTTTTGAAGTAGCAATAAAGTTGCCGAGTCTCGAGTACGGGTCAAAATTTTGGGCTGCTGCGAAATTGCCGGGTATGAGTCTTTATACTATGATTGCAAGTGCTTAGAGCATGGGTAACAGAGTGAGAGCAGTATTTACGAGTGCTAGATAGAGTTGTTATGAATTTTTGATTTGGAAGGGTTAGTGGCTTACTCTTCCAATCACCCATAGTGGTTGTATGGGTGATGTTTTCGTCTGTGGCTGAGCTCGTCATGATAGAGCTTAACGTGATGTGTTCAACTGAGGCTGAAAACGTTGCCTTAAGTTAATGACATGATATAGGTGGGGGACCTATACGGGGATCTAAAGTTCTAGAGTGCCCTAAGGCTAATTAGGAAATGAAATCGGCTTGGCCATGATCCACTTCGACCTGCAATATGTCATTTGCTGGAAGGCCAGTGTGCCAAATCTAATGCAAACAAGGCAATAACCATTTTTGATATAGACAAAATGCTTGTATATTTTAAAGCAAAATGCATGCTTATCTTGAAACAATTATCAGCACAAAGAAAAATAGAATAATATATGACATTTATATTTTTTCTACAGGAAGCTTCTGATCTTTAAGAGACGTTTTGGGAGATATCAGCTGAAGTTCCTTCTTGTTTGCAGACATATCCATAAGTGTAATCGAGGTGGAAGACAAGTTCTAGGGGTCAGGGTACGATTCTCCAGATAACTATGATAAAAACTAATGCCCATGAATAAGAAGGAAAGGATCCGTTAGTGAGTGAGATGTCACACACTCAAAAAAATAACACCAACAAAATGAGATCAGATGGGAAAGATAGTTGTGATGCTCAAGTCTAACTCGAAGGTAAAATAGAATTTGCCATAATAGAAGGACAAACACAAACTAAAAGCAAGTAGGGAAGGTTGAACTCAGACCAAGGCAACAAATTCTTGAAAAAGTTGAGATCCAAAACAAAGAATTTAAATGAAATAACATTTTTTAGAGGAAACAAATTGAAATTAACTAATACAAGCTGATTCATGTGAAGATAACCTACTTTGTTATTCTTCTTTTTGATCATGAAGTAGAGGTGGCATTTAATAAGTGTACTAGAAGCTATAGTTCGATACTTTATCTTTAAGGGATGATTTCCATTTCATGCCAAATCAAAGAAAGGGAGCCAAAGCTAAGAAAATGTCCTTTCTGTTCGAGTTGCGTTGGGTAATAGCTGGACATAAATTTTCCTTTGGACAGGAGAGTTTTGATCAGATTATAAGTGATAATTGACTCAATTTTTCTTGATAACACCCTACTTTTTGCACTTAAATACTTGCTTTGCCATCTTAAATTGTATAGAAAAATCATGTAATCCTCAATATTTTGCTTGTCTCCCCTAATGACTTTAGCTGGAAGATTGATTTCAACATTGGATTACCAATCTGCAGTTCTATTTTCTTCCCTGAACTGATAGAAGAACTAATATCGAAGAAACCTTTCTTATGGGTTTTCATTTCTTCAATGATTTTTTGGATCCTCCAAATCCAAAGATTGCACTTAATTAGAGCATTTATCGTGATAAGGGATCCTTCTTCCACAACGAGGTTGGGGATTTTGAGATCTATAGCTATGTTCATACCTGCTAACACTGCTTCCTCTGCTGTAATATTTTTGAAATTAATTCAAATACCCATCGCTTTAAAGGCATAGTTTCCTGAATAGCCTTGTAGATAATCATCCAAACCTGCCTAATCTGGGTTGCATTTGGAGGTGCCATCAAAGTTAAGTTTAGCCCAAGCCATTTGAGTAACGTTTTTTTGAGATATTTTTTGAGGATTAGTATTCTTACTCAATGTGTAAAGAGACTTTAGTGTTTATAAATATGTTTGGATTCTTACATTTGTTTTCAATTTTGATTTATCATATACAATATCTAATTTTGTAATGCTAGTGAAATGATGTAGGTAGTATGTTAAAGAATGTGGGCATGGTTGGTCTGGCAACAACTGCAAGCAAGATTTTGGTAATGTTTTTAAGCTATGTTTTGTTTATTGTTTTTAATCATGTTATTTTCCCCTTTTTTATCCATTATTGAATATTGTGCACCTTTTAAAACTTTATTTGCATGCATCCTGTTAAGTAGTTGGACGAGTAGCACATGTCTGTAGTATGCTCCTTGTAAAATTCTATGAGAGCAGGGGTAAGAGATCTGTTCGTTCAGCTTCTTGGATGCATTAGAAATTATGTATAGCTTTTTCATATATTTCAAAAAACTCCAAATTTATAGTATTATGTAATAAAGTACAAGCTTTTGGACACAAAAAAGTGTGGTGCAAAGAACACGGCAAAGGACTTTCATTCAAAGACAAGCCCAGACACACAACTGACAAAAGTGTGGAGTGAGACAAAAGACCAGAACATTCCAATAACCAAAGAACAATTTCGCATGACATGCCAAAAATCAGGTTGTGGCATTCCATGTTCCATAAGAAAGTAAATATATATTTCTAAGCTTTGCATTAATTCTTGCTTGATTTCTGAGTCAACCAATGCTTGACAATTTTGTCGAAGAGAAATGATTACAATTTCCTTCCTCACCTTTGTAAAGCTGGCTTCAACTCTTCCCTAGCTTTTGTATCCAAAACCAAGTCCTCTAGATCTTCTTCACTTGGTTGAGGAAGACGGTTGGATTTTGCTAGAGGTTGTCTTGGGCTTGATAACACTGAGTGCTCTTATCCTCTTGATAGTATTGACTTTTTTGGAGATTGCACCTTTAATTTATCCTCTTGCAAATTGTTTTCTTGTACCTTAATGGGTTTATGTGGAAATATCCTTTGGGTTGGCTCTATTCCAAGTGGTTTACTTATAGCCTTTTTGCCTACCATCTCTCATTCATGTTGATCCACCACTACATCAATCATTTGGTCTTTTGTTGAGGCAATTCCTTCGTCTGGCTTTACCAGATCCAGAACCATTGCTAGGATTGGGTCACTATAGTTTTGCAACCAATTGTAGGACAAGTTATCATTCTCATAGCAGCTTTTGCATTGGAAAGTAATGTTGTCATGGTTGAGAGCTTATTACCATTTAACAAACGTATCTTGATCAAGACTAGAAGAGGCTTGTCTAGGTCCATGTTCTTGTAGATCCTTGTATTATTGAGAGATTATTGCCTTGGTGGTTACAAAAAAACTTAATAAACTTTCTCGAACGGTTGCAAATATGTTAAATTTGGATAACAAAGCTCTGGTACGTAAATTACACTGGGACCTTCATGGGAATATTCTCCAAACGATCGGAACTAATGATTCGTTGCTTGATGAAGAGGCCCAATCTTCCCATTGTTTAGGAACCTCCTTCAGCAAAGCCCCATTTGTGGATTCAACATATCGGAGTTGGTAGGAGGCACAAGTGGTTCTCAGGATCAATCCAAAAAAACAAAACCACAACAAAAGCTCTTGCCAACAAATAATAAACACTCAACAATGAGGAAACTCAAGGGAAAATGATTCTTGCTTCAAACAATGCAATACAAACCAAAATAATATTTTATTCTTCTTACTCCTCTCTCTATGAAGTCTACGGGAATGCACAAATATATAGGCTTACAAAAGATTATCCATAGATAAATAATAGCTTGGAAAGCCTTAAAGAGGGGATAAATCAAATCCCTATAAACTAGCATAAAGCTAAATAAAACATATACGTGAACCAAGTTTTTTTAAAACAAATAACAACTTGGACTTATTCTATATCACTCCCTAAATAAGCTTAACTAGTTTAGGTGTGAACACAAAATATTAGACTCATAGTAGCAGAATGTGCGATTAATTCTTATCCTTGGCCCAAATGTTTTTTTCAACCTGTTTTTTGGATTTTTTTTTCCAGAAAATCAATCCACAAAGCCTCGTATGATGGGGCGATTTGAAGTGTTGCATTCAGTTAACAAAAACTTAAATACACCTAAATCTTTAAAAAAACTAAACCTAACCCTAACCCTCCTCTGTGGTAGATGTTATGTTTAACATTCATTTAAACATATTTAATATTTTTAGATATGAAATATGGTGGAAATATTTCTCATTATAACTCCTTAATAATCTACCCTTGGATTAGTCCCTCGTGGGTCAGATGTAGGTAGGGGAAACATTCATGCCTTCTGTAGCTCTCGCACTACACATGGAGTCCAAACCATGCTAGAGAGTATAGGGTGGAAAAATATTGTTCATGAGTAGGCAAATAAGGTGATCTCCAAATTTCGGTACAACTCTAGCTTATCGTTTAATATGCCTAGATCTCCATATTGGCAAAATATGGTGGATGCAATTGCAGTTGCAAGTTATGGGTTCACTGCCCCATCTTACCAGGGTTTGCATACTAATTTGTTGAAAGATGTTTCACAGGGTGTGAATGATGTTTTTGCAAAACATTGTAAGGATGGAAAAAATCAGGGTGCATTAAAATGTCAAATGGATGGACAAATGAAGCCACACACTCATCAACTTCCTTGTGTCATGTGACATTGGCACAACTTTTATTAAGAGTCTCGATGATAAAATCGAGCAAGACACTTTTTCATAAAATCGAGGTTGTGATCGAGGTGGGGCCACAAAATGTGGTCCAATTCATTACAAATAATGTTGTTTGCATGGCTACTGGGATGCTTCTTATGGACAAATATGGAACTATGTTTTGGACTCCATATGTGGCACATTGTCTTAATTTGACCTTGGATGACATAGGCAAAATTCTATGGATGAAAAATGTTTTGCAAAAAAGCCCACACAAGAGTGTTGAATATAATGCACACATTCATAAATGGCAAGAAACTTTTTCAGCCAGGGGTGACAAGGTTCACAACCCACTTCCTTGCATTGCAAACTCTTTTTCAACAACAAATGAATTTAATATGAATGTTTATTTCAACTGAGTGGATGGAATCTTCCTTTGTGAAACATATGGAGGGCAGAATGGTGGTTGACTATGTTTTATCATTATCTTTTTGGGAAAAGGTAGATAAAATTTTGTTATTCTTTGAGCCTTTAGTTAAAAATTTGAGACTCATTGATGGCGATAAACCCCCATGGATTATCTATATTAGGCAATTGATAGGGCCAAAGGTGCTATTAGGAGCAAATTGGAGAATAACAGGGCCAAGTACATGCCATTATGGGAGATAGTTGATAAAGATAGGATTGATAGATGCATTCTCTCCATGCAACTAGATATTTCTTGAATCCAACGTTGTTCTGTAGCGGCTAATTTCAAGATGATGCAGAGGTCACAGAGGGCCTATTTTAAGTTCATAGAGAGAATGTTTCTTAGGGATGTTTTGAGGTAGCTATGGGAGAGTCTCTGATGTATAAGCAGGCAAGGGGTTTCTTATTTTGTAAGGCAACCATCACAATGAGGAAGACCTTCAAATTAGGTAGACAATTTTTCTATATACATATGATGAAAATATTAAATTTTGATTGAATTGTGCATGTTACAACGTTGACAAAATTTATTTTTGCAACACAATAGGGAGATTTCTTTGTTAAAGATACCAAACACCTTTGATGGATGGCAATGCACATTTTGAGCCAGCCATGTAGTTCAACCGCTTGCGAGCGTAGTTGGAGTGTGTTCAAGCATATATATTCCAAAAACACAATCAACACACTCAAGAACATATGAATGATTTGGTGTTTGTCTACCACAATCTTTATTTGAAAATGAAGAAAACTCAATGTTAGAAAATGTTGCATTTTTAATTCTCAATTCATATGAAAAATTGATTTATATTCTTCTAAAATATTATTCTCCAAGTCACTAACATATGCATTTTATTTGATAATATTAGATACGGTCGAGGAAGATCAAACGATTGAACTTGACAAAATCAATCCAAAATTCGAATGGCCCAAAAATAATGATGACTCTATTTATGATGAAGCTGACTTTGACTTGTTAGAGAAGATTGGATACGACACTGAGGTTATCTCTCAAATTAGGAGAGGCTCTAACCTTAAACCTTCAACATTTACACTTGCTAATCCCTAGTCTATCTCGTTGCCATTGGCTCTTCCACATTTTTTGTTCTTTTTTAAACGACAATAATATGCATGTTGAAATGCAAATGTAATGAAAATTAAGTAGTCTAGAATTAATGAAAGAAAACAACTGGTTGATTTTGATGGCGTACAATCTCATTTAAATTTTCATAATCTGTATCTATTCTCAATGCAATTTAAATGCCTAATATGTATCTCTATGCCTTTATTTTATTTTTTAAAAGTTTTTCCCCTTTTTCCATATTTTTTCTATGGTTTTATTTATTTTTGATTTTTCCAGATTAATCACAATTTTTTGAAAAACACTAAAACACTTTTGAAAAAAAATAGTTTTTCCTTAAACGATTTTTTCTACTATGGTTAGACTAGTGCAATAAATAACTAGAAATGCTATCTAGTGTGAATACTACTCTTAACACCCTCTCTTAAGCGAAAGGGAGAAAAAAACAACTATGGGTCATGGCTACTAGGTTTGATAAGGTACTCATGTACACAAAAAAGAAAAAAAGACAGACAGACTTCAAAATGAATCCCCCACAAGTACAACTTCCTTCACCCCAAGTAATGCTCGCAAATGAAGATAATGAGAAGCCAAGGGCTTAGTGAAGATGTCAGTAATCTGCTTGGTAGTAGGGACAAACTCCAATCGAACAACTCCATCATGGACAAGTTGCTGAATGAAGTGTATGTGAATCTCAATTTGTTCAGTGAACTAATGCTCTATAGGGTTGCGTGCAATCTCAATAGAACTTTGGTTATCACATCAAATAAAAGTGGAATAAAGTTGAGGAAAATTGAATTCACCAAGTAATTGTTGTAGCCAAAGAGCCTGCTGTCCAGCTATGACAACACCTCTAGATTCTACCTCAATGGATGACAATGCAACAATTGTCTGCTTCTTGCATGCCTGTGCAACAAGACCTGAGCCAAGGTGAAAAATAAATCCAAAAGTAGATCGGCGGGTATCAACACATCTGCCCCAATTTGAGCCTGTGAATCCCTCAATTTTTGAAGAAACCTATGGTGTGTAATGAATTCCAAAGTTCAAAGTGCCCTGAATATATCATAGAATGCACTTGGTTGCTTGCCAATGTTTCTCATGAGGCTCATGGGAGAATCGAGAGACAATGTTAACAACAAATGTGATGTCAGGACGTGTATGTGTCAGATATAAAAGACTGCCTACCAACTGTCTATACAATGTAGGATCAACCAACTTAGATTTGCAATCAATAGTCAACTCAATACTTGACTCATGGTGTGGGAGCAGGTATTCAATCAACCATGAAGAAGCGACGAAGCATATATGTTGCATACTTTTGTTGGCCAATAGAAATCCCCCCAGGAGATAGATGACCCTGCAGGCCAAGAAAGTAGTGCAGAAATCCTAGATCTATCATATCAAATTGTGCCTTCAACTTGTGCTTAATTTCCAAAATAAAGGTATCTGAATTACTTGTGAGGACGAGGTCATTAGCATATAACACCAAAATCAAGAGATCCTCACCTTGCTAAAGGTTGTAAACATTGTGATCAAACTCACAACTATAGAAGCCAAAATCTAGAAGAAAACTATCCATCTTCTTGTACCAAGCTCGAGGAGTTTATATGAGGTCATAAAGAGAATGATGTAGTCGACAAACAAGTGAAGGATCTTGCATGAAGTGCTGACGCTGCTTCATATAGATCTCCTCTTGGAGATCACCATGCAGGAAAGCACTCTTCACATCCATCTGGTATATTTTCCACTGATGTGATGCAATGAGAGAGAACAAGGCGTACATAATCCATCTTTGCAACAGGGGCAAAAGTCTCAGAGTAATCAACCCCTTCGACTTGTGAGAAGCCCTTAGCTATAAGACGAGCCTTGTACTTATCCACAATACCATTTGCTACATATTTGGTCTTATAGACCCATTTACATTGCATAAGTTTTCTTCCCTTAGGAAGAGGCACTAACTCCCATGTGTTATTCTTCATGAGCGAAGAATATTCTTCTTGCATGGCAACTTTCCACTCAGGTTGACCGGCCGCCTCAGAAAATAAAATTGGATCATTAGAAATTGCATTAATTAAAAGAGCAATACCAGAAGTTTGAGCTCAAGTACGACATGGATCAATAGGATCACTAGCCAAATCACTAGTTGCTTGCAAGGTAGATTGTGCACACTTGGGCATGTGTTGTGCAGGAGGAGTAGAGGAGCAATGTCAACATTGGTGTCTTCATCGATATCATGAGGTAGGCCCTCCCTATCAAATGTAGGATGTATCAACAAGGATGGAGAAGACTCTGAATTTGGTACCAATGGAATGATCTTCTCATCAACTCTAAGATCTCGTCGAAACAAGACATCACGTGTCATAGGATCGACGAGGTGATATGCCTATACATCCTTGCAATGGCCAACAAATATAAGTTCTTGGCTCTTCATAGATTTGCACTTGTCAGCAGGAACAAAAGCCCAGGCCTTACTTCCAAAGACACGAAATCCAGAAACATTAGGTTTCTCTCCTGACCAAGCTTCTTCAGTTGTCTTATTCACCATTGTCTTGTGGGGAATGCAATTCTGAATGTAATTTGCACAATTAATTACTTTAGCCGAAAATTGAGGTGCTAAGCCCTGGCATTGTATCATACAATTCGTCATTTCCTTGAGTGTTCTATTTTTCCGCCCAACAACACCATTTTGTTGAGGGGTTTAAGGCACCGTGTATTGGTGTTGAATGCCATGCTTAGTACAATAAGCCTGAAAAGCTTTATTTACATATTCCCCTCCATTGTTTGTGCGGATCTTTTTCAAGTGAAGCCCGGATTGTTTCTTTACAAAGTCCTTAAAGGCTTTGAAGCTCTCAAAAACTTCACTTTTATACTGTAAAAAATACACTAAAGTCCTCCAAATACTCGAAATAAAATCACCAATGAAGGTTAGTACATATTTTGCACGAGAAAATGAATGAGTGGGAAAACTCATAAAATCACTATGTACTAACTCTAGTGGAGCCTTAGTTCCTTTAGTTTGTCCCTTTGGAAAGCGATCTTGGTGTTGTTTTCCAAGCATGCATCATGGACAAACACCATCATTACTAGAGACCTAAGGAAGGCCTATCATCATGTGTTGGGAACTCAGCTGTTGCAGATACTTATAATTGAGATGACTAAAACATTCATGTCACAATTTGCTCACAGTGTTAGCATGAGCAACTAGAGAAGAACCTACCAAGGTTTCAAATTTCTCAAATACATACAAGCATGAATTATGGTCCACGACACCTATTGCTATTACATCCTGTGGATCACTCAATTCTATAATTACAACATGTGGAGTAAACTCCTTAATTATTCCACTACCATAATTACAAATTCGATAAATGGACAAGTTTGAAGAAAACTTAGGAACGAGGAGTACATCATTGATGCACCCATTTTGCATATCAACAGTGTCGGAGCCCAAAATTTCAATTGACGATGAGTTGCCCATGATAATCTGGGAAACGCTGCAATCGGAAAGAGAACTCAACATACCATGAGAATGAGTTAGATGATTAGAAGCACCAGAATCAAATATCCACCTATTTGACATGAGAGAATATGTTCTAGCAGAGAGAGCTTTCCCTTTTCCTTTGTTAGAAGGTGAAGGTGAAGGTACAATAATCTTGTCCAGTTTCAATGCTGCTTCCAATGCTTCCATTTTTTGATAACATCTATACTCAGGGTGATTTGTTTTGCTACAGTATGGGCATGAATCATAAACCTTCTTTTTCTTGAATGATTTTTAGGTTTTGCTAGAATTGGAATGTTTAGAGGACTTAGTAGTGGAATGTGAAGACTTGTTTGATTTTGCTGGTTTATTTGGAGGTACGGTTTTTATTTTGGTTTCCATTTTCCCTTAGGAGAATTTGCCACCAAAACATGACTTGAGCTAGGTAAGGCATCTAGTGACATTAATTTTGTTTGTTCACGAGATAGCCTTTCACAAAATAGCTCGAAAGATGGCATTTTAAATTGATCTCCTAGGGCATCCATAGTAGAATAGAAGCAAAAGAAACTACATTGAATGGACCTTTCAACTTTGACAAAATCAGAAAAATACATTCATCATACTGTTTTTTTTTTCCACCAACTTTTAAATGAGCTCTAATTGATTTAAACTTTGCCATAAATTCCTTAATTGAGGAAAATCACGAGAGCATGAAATCAATTTTGCATCTAATTGTAGCATTCTAAATTCATTGATTTTACTGAATAATTTTTCAAAACGCTTCCATACCTTTTTTGGAGTTTTGGCATTAGTGATGTGGAACACCAAATTGTCTGACACATTGAGGGTGATTAAACCAAGAGCTTTGTCCTACTTGCATGAATACAAGTATTTGTCTTTCTTTGAGGTGAATGCTGAAATAGTGTCGTCAAAGACTCTTCATAGGGCTTTGGACTGGAGCAATTGCTGCATTTTCAACTTCCAGACATGGTAATCGGTTGTGTTTAGTGGTTTAAATAATTTGTTCTCCACTGCAGAAGAGGAAGGAGAGGGAAACAATTTGGACATTTTGTCAAATAATATATATATTCCCCCCCCCCAAAAAAAAATAATTGTCTTTTACAAATTTGCCTCTTTTACAATAAAAAAATAAACACCCCAAAAATCTTGAGGATGCAAATTTGTGCACTCCCTGCAATTAAATATCTGATATTTGACTTGGAGCAAAAATTATATACTCACATTGCTTATAATTGTACATTCGTGAGTTACAATGTTTAGTTCTGACGCAAAGAAGAGGATAAAACAGAAAATTCTATAAATTCTTACACTGTATCAAATTTAAGAAAAAAAATATATTTTCAAAAAACATGACACCTCAAAATTCCTTAGGGATCTCAAGTAAAAGTGCCTTTCCAAGGCAGGAGACATGTCCTACAGGTAAAAAATGTAATTTTTTCAAAAAATTGAAGTTCAAAATGATGAAAGGTTAGATTTACCATGTTTGCATCAGAACCGCGATTCCAACAAAAAAACCAAGAGATCTCTAGGCCTCACGGTTTGTAAGTTATGGCCTCTGGAGTGACAACTGCTTTGAAATGAAATGAAATGAAATGAGTTTTAATGACGTCCACGAGACCAAATAGTCTATGGGACCAAGTGTCAAGATCATTAGAGATTCTTCATATTCTTTTCGAAGTCATCTCGCGTCCTATGAATCTTTACCAACAGCCAGGCTGTGTTGTGTAGCCTTTCCTCCTCAAATAATTCACTAAAACTGCCCACATTCACACTGTTATCCTGCTGCATACGAATATCCTTGTACGCATCACACTCCCTAATGAAGTGTCATTCAGTTTCAACCACTCTATCATTGCAAAAAATGCAAGTCCTATCTTCCCATCTTTCCTTGGGAACCGTCCATCTTTCCTTGAGAAACCAAGTGCAATGGTGAGCACTAACCACTAGTGGTTTTTAAGACTAGTCACATGGGTGGTTAGATTTGATGGTTAGCCCGGAGGATTTGATGATGTCAACAAGGTACAAGGTGATGTCAATGGGCACATAAACCAATGCAACAACTTAAAGTGGGTACAAGTGACCCATGCAACAACTTACAATGGGTACAAAAATCAATGCAATGGCATGAAAACCAATGTAGTAAGGTACAACTTTGTATCAAAAAATATTCTCTCTCGAAAAACATGCCTGTCCGTACTATTCATGATGCACAAAAATCAATGTAACATTGTTCACTGTACAACCTTTGTTGCATACTAGAAGGTTGCAAAACAACTTGAAGCAAACTGCACTTTTCTAGAACATAGGCATGTTTTATATCAAAATGTAGGTTTTTGGGCCCTCTAAACACAATGGTGAGGGTTAGAAAGCCTCAAAACATGTCAAAAGTTTCCTGCTGAATGTTAGCAAAAGCAAGGGAAAATGCAACCGGAGAAGCTCCAAAGCTCTGGTACCATATTGGAATTGGTAGGAGGCTTAAGTGATCCTCAAGATCAATCCAGAAAAAACAAAACCACAACAAAAACTCTTGCCAAAAAATAATAAACACTCAGCAATGAGGAAACTCAAAGGAAAATGATTATTGCTTCAAACAATGCAATACAAGCAAAAATAATATTTTATTCCTCATGCTCCTCTCTCTATGAAGTCTACGGGAATGCACAAATATATAGGCTTACAAAAGATTATCCATAGCTAAATAATAGCTTGGAAAGCCTAAAAGAGGGGATAAGTCAAACCCCTACAAACTAGCTCAAAGCTGAATAAAATATATACGTGAACTGAGTTTGTTAAAACAAATAACAACTTGGACTTATTTTGTATCACTCCCTAACTAAGTTAAATAGTTTAGGTGTGAACACAAGATATTACACTAGTGCAATAAATAACTAGAAATGCTATCTAGTGTGAATACTACTCTAACACAACAAATATTGCCAAGAACAGTCCTTTTGACAGCAATATAATTAACAGTCTTCAAGTTCATTTTTGAAGAGAAACAGATTGATAAACTTATGCAAGAGAATCAATGCTAACAAAATCCTAAGTTATAAGATAAAAGAATAATGACGCACACACGATACATGAGATTTTCACCTGGAAAATCCGTTTCAGCCCAGCACAACAACTTTTTTCTTTTTTGCATTAACTCAACCATTAACAATACCATAATGTATTTGAAAGTTCTGCTTTACCCCAATGCATGTGCGGTATTACAATACAATGGGTACAGACCATGTGCTTTGAAACCTTGGGTCGTAAACCATGGGCCAAAACCAACCATACAATCCGAAACCATATATAGAGTCCTCAAAAATATGTGCTGGGCTATACAGTCCATAAGGGGTGTAAATCATGGCATATCAAAGTATACAACACATATCCAACAATTTCTAGTTCTTGTTAATCCATTTATTGATTATTTTTGTGGAGGGATCAATCCCCATGAATTGACATATCAAGACCTGGTATAGCTGCAGAAATATGGTAAACAAGGCATAAACACAAACACAAACTAAGCATACACATCAATGCTCATGAACATTTTCATTATCAACGTCTAGAGTAAATACAATACAAGTAACTGGATCTTCAATATTTCCAACGATTTTTAACTGTATACATGTCTTATAGCCTTCCTTGACCCTTCATATTCCTATCCTATAATCTATCATTCACAAAATTTACAAAATTATACTAATGTACAAATCAGCCATTTGCTGATGATTAATTACCCCAACTCTTGTTCAAATTGTTGCACATAATTCACTTACTAAAAAATTGGAAAATCGTGATTGCTTCTGGACACTCAATATCTGCATATCGCAAACAGAAAATATTGCTGTAAATAAGAACAAGTAGCAACAGCTACATCTGAGAGGAAAAGAAAGAAATCAGCTTGAACATTTGCTCTTGTGATTTGCATAGACCAGCTCCAACAACATCCCATTCTCCAAAGCACAAGATAATTGTTGCACATAATGCACTTAATTGAAAGCTGAAAAATTATGAGTGCTTCTGGACATTCTATCTGCAGATCATACTTAGAAAACATTCGCTGCAAATAAAAATAGCAAATAGAAACAGTTACATCTGAGAGAAGAAGAAAGAGATCACCTTGAACTTTTGCTCTTGTGATTTGCATAGTCCAGCTACAACATTATACCAGCCACCAAAGCACAAGATAACTTCTCCAACAGCAGGATAGATGATATGACTGTATTTCTCTTTTTAGTTTATACAATGGAAGCCTGCATGTATAGGATAAAGATCTTACAATGATACTAATTACTCCTAGCTGTCCACTTTTAATTTATGCCCATATTTATAGCTGTACCAGCTGTCCACATACTTTTAATTCATTGCCATCTACCCTTTACAACTGTTCCAGCTGTCTGCCTACTTTTAATTCATTGCTATCTATCCTTTACACCTTTTCTAACTGTCCACCTAATTTTCTATTTATGTCTATCAAATAATACCAAGTAAGTAATACTTAGGGAATACAAACACTTAGGAGCAACAACATTTTCAATACTCTCATTGTGTGGGTAGAGTGCTTTCACATTTATAATCTAAGAAGTGATCTTTTCTTCTCAAATGATCCTTTGAAGAGTGGCTTTGTCAAGATATTTGCAATTTTTTCTGCTGGTGGGACATACTCCAATGTAAGATTTCCTTCTTACACTTGATCTCTTAGAAAGTGGAACCTAAGATCAATGTGCTTACTTTTGTTATGAAAAATTGGATTTTTAGACATTTGATGCAACTTTCACTGTCACAGTGGATGATTGTAGGCTCCAAAGTTTCCTGATATAACTGTGAAATCAACTTGCGTAACCAAATAGGCTCACAACAAGCAGAGGAGGCTAAACCGTATTCAGCTCCCGCTGAGATTAGAGTCACCATGCTTTGCTTTCTTTCGAACCAAGAAATCATGGCTGACCCCATAGTCACAGGGTTCGCCAAAATTTTGGGTAAAAATTCGGAATCCACCAATTTTTCGTGATATTGACCAAAGATTCGGTCACGTTCGGTGCATTTGGCGAATGTATTGCAAAGACAGTGGGAGGACTGCTGATGGCGTGACCTATGGGAAATAATGGCGGGAAAAATACACCGATGATTGTCTATAAAACCTCGGGCCATTTTCATTCCAATGCGCACCAAAAATGACCTGGGTTCGAGTTTTTTCGTGGAAAAAATACAGTATATTGACGCGTCATGCAGGTTGGAAACTTGACCTTCACAGTGCATTGGCGACGATGACCATCGAGCTTGGAGCTTGGAGCGGCGACCAACACAAGTAGCGGCAAAGAAGGGGCGAGTGACGACCAACAGAAGTAGCGACAACCATGTAAGTAGGGTTTCCTTTTAATGCACAAATTAGGTTTTTCATTGTTTTTAATTTTCTAGGTTTTTTTTGTAGTTTTTAACTTTTAACTTTTTAAATTATATAGTTAATGAATTATATGTTTATTTTTATTTCAATTTATTTGTTCAGATTAAGGAAACCCCACATTTGATAACTGGTGTGGATACTAGCCCCGGACACATCTGGAGGTTCGGGTCTCCCTTGGTCGGAAATCGCTGACCAGGGTTTCAGAAAAGACCTCAACAAGAGAACCTCAGGAAGACCCCCTGGCTAGAAAGAGCTGACCAGGATTTCAAAAAAGACCCCAACAAGAGAAACCTCAAAAAGCCCAGGTCTCCCCCTGGCCGGAAACAATTGACTAGGAGAACAATGAGAATCTAGTTTTGAGCACAAGGGGGCCCAAGTCCCTAGAGAGACCCTGTCGAAGAAAGACTCCCACAAGGATCAAGGGAGGGAACCCGAAAAAGGCCACAACAATAGAGACATCGAGAAAATTCCTATGAAAAAGCAACAAAAAGAGATCCAAAAACCCACAAAGCCCCCAATAGTCAAACCTTACAAGTTAGAAACAACGTAATTTAAACCAAAAAGGAAACAACTCCCCATCCATGCCATTCACAACTTTCAAAACAATTTGATTTATTTGTTACGATTTAAATCTTTTTAATTTATTATTATTATTTATTTGTAATTTGTTTTATATATATATATATATTTATTTATTTATTTCATATTAATATTTAATAATCTTTTAAATTATTTAATTTAGTTTTTATTTTTAATTTTAATTTTAATATTAGTTGTATTTTTTTTCAATTATTTTTTTAAATTTTAATTTAATGATTATTTTTTTTAAATTTTATTTAGTTAAAATTTAATATTAATTTTATTTTTATTTTAGTTTTAATTTTTAAATCCTTTATTTTTAAATTTATATTTTGTTTTATTTTTTATATAAAATTATATTATTTGTGTATTATTTTTAATTAATTAAATTTATTATTATTTTACAAAAAATATGTATTTATTATTATTTGTTCTTTATTTTTTAGATTAGTATTCTTTTAAATTATTTAATTTAGTTTTTATTTTGAATTTAATGATTTATTATATTTTTTATTTAATATTATTTTTATTTTTATTTTATTAAACTTTTATTTTTAAATTTATATTTTATTTTATTTTTTATATAAAATTATATTATTTTTCTATTATATTTATTTAATTTCATTTATTATTATTTTACAAAAATTATTTATTTTTAATTTATTTTTTATTCATTTGTTTTTTATTTTTTATATTAATAGTCTTTTAAATTAATTAATTTAGTTTTTATTTTATCTTTTATATTAGTTGTATTTTTTTTTTAATTTCTTTTTAATTTTAATTTAATGATTATTGTATTTTTTTATTTTATTTAGTTAAAACTATTTGTAAAACTTTGGGCCAAAGTATGTTTAGTGAGACATTATCATTTCATGAGTATGATTTACATGTATGTTTTTTTGTTTTACTTTTTATTTTATTTTTTATATTATTTTATTATTTGCTTAATATTTTTATAATTTATTTAATTTAATAGTTGATTTATTTTTATTTTTAATTTTTTTAGTTTTACTTTTTATTTTATTTATATTTTAATAATCTTTTAAAAATATATATTTTTTATTTTGTTTTTTTAGATAAATACAAGGGTTGACGGGTCCCTTGCCCTATATTAAAAATGAGAAGTTTATACAAAATGGCCCAACCTACAAATATTTTTTTTTTGGTTTTGTTGTCACTTGATGACATTAGTTTTGTCATGGACCTCCATTTCGTTTTGAATTTTTTTTTTTTGGTTTTGTTGTCACTTGATGACATTAGTTTTGTCATGGACCTCTTTCGTTTTGAAATATTTGTAGGTTGGGCCTTTTTGTATAAACTTCTCGTTTTTAATATAGGGCAAGGGACCCATCAACCCTTGTATTTATCTTAAAAAACAAAATAAAAAATATATATTTTTAAAAGATTATTAAAATATAAATAAAATAAAAAGTAAAACAAAAAAATAAAAAATAAAAATAAATCAAATATTAAATTAAATAAATTATAAAAATATTAAGCAAATAATAAAATAATAAAAAAAAAAATATATATATATATATATTTAGAAGATTAATAAAGCAAATAATAAAATAACATAAAAAATGAAATAAAATATAAATTTAGAAGATTAATATTTAATCTTCTAAATTTATATTTTATTTTATTTTTAATCTTCCAAATTTATATTTTATTTTATTTTTTAGGTTATTTTATTATTTGCTTTATTAATCTTCTAAATTTATATTTTATTATTTGCTTAATATTTTTATAATTTATTTAATTTAATATTTGATTTATTTTTATTTTTTATTTTTTTGTTTTACTTTTTATTTTATTTATATTTTAACAATCTTTTAAAAATATATATTTTTTATTTTGTTTTTTTAGATAAATACAAGGGTTGATGGGTCCCTTGCCCTATATTAAAAACGAGAAGTTTATACAAAAAGGCCCAACCTACAAATATTTCAAAACGAAATATAGGTCCATGACAAAACTAATGTCATCAAGTGACAACAAAACAAAAAAACAAAAAAAAAAACAACCAAAAGAAACCATAGCCGAACATAAGAAGATGCTGCCCACCTTCACGTTAAACAACACCCTATAACTTAACTCGATTCCATTTCTTGCTTCACTTCTGGGCCCAGAACACTCGATTCACACAACACTGCACGTCGAAGCCGACCTTTCACTCCGCCCACTGACGTCGCACCTTTGTTGCTTGCCAAACGACCCCGCATTGCCGTTGTTATAGCATTCTTAGGAACACGAACCAAACAAGGTGAAGCTGCTCTCTGGGGTTTGTCCACCCACTGACATAAAAAAGAGACTGCGTCTGCCCTTTCCCTGCAACGACAGGCTTCTTTCTAGAATTCCAAGTCAGCAATGGGGCTCTGAATTTGCGCCCATGGAGGAAGGGAAATGAGTTGACCACCCTGCATAGGAGGATGGCGTAGCTTAGTCTGCAGGACTTTGACATAACCCATTAAGGCAACAAACTGTAATTCCAGAGCCCGAAAAACAGAAACAGGAATAAACCCGAAGTTGTTACTCCCTAAGAAGGGGAGCTCCTAAAACGGCCCTGAATCGAGATTTTTCACACTTTCCATCAAGCCTTCCCTGTGCATTGGGGTCACATAAAATTCCAGCACTCTGGCAACCAAATCTTTATCTTGGACCAGAACCAAAATATTCGATGCAAATAGGGTTGCAATGTCTGAATTCACCCTGCTCAGTTTGCTTTCCATTAAATATTCCTTGTTGAGGGTGAAGAAGATGGCCTGCATGATCTCTTCCGTTGGAGCCTAGAATATTTTCTTGATTTGCGCCCTAGACGCATTGCCATAAAAAGCCATCTCATGAATTGTACTTCCACCATGCACAACCGGAATACCCAGGGCTGAAGCACTATTTCGTTCCATCTTTGCCTTTCTACAACCCTAGAGCAAATGCGCGATGGAAGCTACTAGACACCATCATAGAATGACGAGAGAGAAGCCTCTCGAGAGAGGCGTCATTAATGAGGATAATCATTCCTCTTCACACCAACCTCTGTCGCCACCTTCAAACCACACGGGGGGGAGCCAAATTTAAAAATGGATAAATTATGACTAATTAAGCCCCTAAATGAATGTTAGAAATGCCATCGAAATCCGCCCATGCTTCTCTATGATTATCAACAAGTGAGACTTTGATCAACTCCACAATTTGCTAGGAAATCTGCTGCGAAGTTAGCTGCCCGAAAACAATGAAACCCTGTCCACTCTTCGAACCCCTCAAGACTCTCCCAGGCTTTGGCAAGGATATTCTCCAGATTCCAAGATGAGGCTGAGGATTTTTTCAAAGCTGATATAATTATTTGCGAATCGCCTTCCACCAGCAGCCTATCAATACCACATTGAGAAGCAAGATCTAGGCCTAGCACCAAGGCTTGGGCCTCCGCCTCATTATTAGTACCGTCCTTCAATTTTTTGGAAACAACTCTAATAAGGGATCCACTACAATCTTTGATGATGGCTCCGGCCCCTGAGGCTTTGAGATTGCCCCTAGAAGCCCCGTCGAAGTTCAATTTAAACCAACCTGGAGGGGGAGGACACCACACAACATTATTTTTACTATTATCTCTTTCCGAACCTACCATTGACCCATTAGTGGGAATTTTTTATTTTGTTTTTATTGATTTTAATCTTTTTTAGTATTTTTGTAAACTCACATTTAATTTATTTTCATTTTTTATTTAATTTAATTTAATGTTTACTTTGTTTTTATTTTAATTTTTAATATTATTTTTTATTTATTTTATAATTTGTTTTTATTTATTTATATTTTTACTATTTAGTTTGCTTTTCATTTATTTTTATTTATGATAATATGTAATTTTTAAAATTTTTACTTTAATTTCTATTTTTCATTTTAATCTTTATTTTAATTTTAATTTTTTAATTTGTAGAAAATTTCATGGCTCGTCAGAAGTCAAAAGTCGAGGCATGGAAGCATGTATCTAAAATCGGATCAAGGCATGAAGTAAAATGTAACTTGTGTGGAAAAATGTTTTATAGGAATTTAACTAGGGTGGTGGACCACCTACTTGGCAGATTAGGTGGCCGTGGTGGGAGTGTTAAGGCATGTGCTAATGTTACCTCAGAAATCAGAGTAACACCGGAGAAAAAAGATGGACAATCACTCGCTGGAAAGCACACCACTACACAAAAAAAATAGAGAATTTAAGAAGAAATTTTCAAGAGCACATCAAAAAGTTTTTTTGCAAGCATGTCATCTTCATTTATGTAGTCAAACACTAGTGGTAGTGGAACAATTCCCAATATGTGGAAGCTAGTACAAAAGCAAGACATGGATGATGCATTGGTTGAATTATTTTATTCAAATGTTATTCCATTCAAAGTAGCCAAGAGTCCATTATTTATAAATGCAATCAAGTCTCTGAATTTGGCAAATGATACATTCCACTTAGTTTTGAGAAGCTTAGGACCACTCTTTTGGAAATGTCAAAAAAAAAGGTCACTGGTTTCATAACAAAGGTCAAGGCCTCTTGGAGTGTAATAGGGTGCAGTATATTGAGTGATCGCTGATCTGACATGTGTCAAAGGCCATTGATCAATATCTTGGTGTATTGTCCTCAAGGCGTATCTTTATTGAAAGTGATCGACACCATGAATCATAAGATGAATTCAAAATATATTTTTAAAATCTTAGATCAAGCAATTCTTGAATTGGGTGATGAAAATGTAATTCAAGGTGTCACTGATAATGCCACAAATTGTGTAGGACTTGAAAAAATGCTTATGGAAAAGTATCCACAAATTTATTGGAGCCCTTATGTAGCACATTGTCTTAATTTGCTACTTCAGGACTTGGCCAAATTTCCATGGATGCATGAAACAATTCAAAGAGGGAGGACAATTGCAAATTTCATAAGGACCCACCGCCTCACATTGAGCATGTATTGACAACATGCATCTAAAGAGTTGTTGAGGCCTTGTGAAACAAAACTTGTTTATTTTTAGATCACTCTAAAAAGAGGGGTTGAAGAGAAATCAGCAATAAAGTTAGTGATTTGTTGCAATGAGTGGGAAAGATCTGTGCTTTCAACAAGCCCAAAGGGAAAGCAAGCATAACAAATCATTTTAAACCCTGACTTTTGGGAAAGTGCCAACAAAGTTCTAAAAATATGTGAGCTTATTGTTGATGTGCTTCCCATGGTTGATGGTGACACCCCTTGTCTTGGCATGCTTAATGAGGCTCTGGACCGTTGTAAGGAATCTATTCAAAAGGCATTCAATGATGTGGAGATAGATTACAAAGAAATATGGAATGTGATTGATGTTATATGGAAAATGATGCACACACCCTTGCATGCAATGGCTTGTTATCTAGAACCTAGGCTCTTTCATATAGATAGAGACAATGATTTTGAAGTTATGAGTGGTCTTTATGAAGCCATTGACAGTGTTGTCTCAGATCTTGAACTTACATGTATAATTCAAGACCAAACAAGGGCATTCTAGGCACAAAAAGGGGTATTTGCAACACTAGGGGCCAAGTATGATATGTCACGTCTTGAAGGTTATAAATGGTGAAAATCTTATGGATCAAGTACAAAGGAACTACAACGTTTTGCTATTCGAATTTTGAATCAAGGAGTAAGTGCGTTAGTATGTGAAAGGAATTGGAGTTGTTTTGACCACATTCAATCCAAGAATAGAAAGAGGGTATTGTCTAGAAAGTTAGCAGATCTTGTTTATGTTAATAGTAATTTACAGATGTGCATGAACAAAATGACAAAAAAATCTTCTTCACAACCCCAACCTATTGCATCTGACTTAGAGGACACATGATTTTGACTTCCTTTGTGATGAATCTAGTGATAATTGTTGAAAATATTGTCATTGATGTCAAAGGTCTAGCATTATTGGTGACAAAGGCCTCATAGCATTTAATGTCCAAAAGTGTTTTTAATGTTCATATTTTGGCTAAAGTGTGTTGATATTTATTTAATATTAATGAATACATTTTTGGTTGCATAAAGTCAAGAGAGGGCCCATGAAGAAGTCAAAGTCACAAGGTAAAGACAAAAGAGGGAAATGACACATTTTCCCATGAAGGGTCATCTTGAAGAATTCAAAGAGTCACCAAGTGAAGACAAAAGAGGAAGGGTGCGTTTTCTCATGAAAGGTCACCTTGAGGAATTCAAAAAGTCACCAAGATAAAGACAAAAAGGAAAATGATGTATTTGCTCATGAAGGGTCACCATGTGACTTTTCAAATGAAAGAATTCGAAGAGTCATGCAAGTTTGGTGCCATTTTTAATGTGATTTGAAAGGTCTCAAAGGGTGAATGCCAAAGGTCATTTGGAAAGCTATAAAAGGAGGTTTGGAAAGTCATTTGTAATATGCAAGAGAGTGCATGGTTTGTAATTGTTTTATATAAGAAAAGAGGAGAGAAGAGAAAGAGATTTTGTAAAGTTCTATCATTTGTTGAGAAAACAACATTGAGAGATAGTTGTGTTTTATACACATGAGGGGTTGGTGCTCACAAATAGTTGTGTTGGTGCATGACAAAGGGGTTGGTGCTCCTGCAAGTTGGTGCTTTCGAACTTTGTAATATGAGTTAGTGCTCATTCATATACTTGAGATTGTTCTCCGTGGTTTTTCCCACGCTGGGTTTTCACGTAAAAAATTGGTGTCTCTCTTTCTTGTGTGGTGCATGTTATTGTTTTAGTTTTATTGCCTATCTTGTATGTATGATTAAGTGGTTAAAGAAAAAAATCTGATTAAGTAAAAGATTTAAAAAATATATGATATACTGATTCACCCCCCTCTCAGTATATTCCGTGCTTAATAATAATGATGTTGATGAGCCAAGTTCTCTTGATGATATGGAACTTTTGATGTAGCTAGTAGCCTAATAAGGCCATAGAGTGTATTGGCTTTTGATGATGTAGAAATTTTTGATGTATATTTCGAATGAAGTTTAAGAACTTAATATTACATGTTTTACATTTTGAGACACTTAGTTTTTCAAGAAGTATTTATAACACTTTGATTTGACTTATTTTTATATATTTCTTATGTTTTTTTATGGTTTGAACTTAATGGCGAATTTTTTTTCGAACTTTATCCATTGACGAACTCAAACCGAATTTTATACTTGTCGAAATCGAACTCGAACCTTGTGACTATGGCTGACCCAAGAGAGAGAAAGAAAGAAACTATATTTATGTCCACGAATGACTAAAATAAGGTAAACGGGAATTGAGAATAGATCCAATTACAATAGAAAGTGCTAGGGTAAAAGGACCTTAGGGTCAATGACTAACTAAATAAAAGAAAAAGAAAAACACTAAAAATAAATGAGGGGTAAAGACAATGTGGTGAATCCCCCAACCTATGTGGGAGGCGAGAATTTTCGAAGAGCATGGGCTGATAAAAGTCAGAAAGACTAGGTGGTAGTCCCATCAAACATCTTTCACCATGCCCGAGATAGAGGAATCGTTTGTGTCATTTTCTATCACTGTGAAAGGGCAAATGCAGGATCCGATAATGCTCATCAGGGAGTGTCTAGGGCCGAGGGGGCCAAGTTTGGGTAATATATGGAGGAAACAAACCACTCCCCTTAGAATCCCTTGTAACACCCAAGGCCAAAGAAGCTCCTGTGGTAGCAAAGAATCTCATAATATGTGCTTGTGCTTGCAGCTCGGGAAGTGATTGTGGAGCAAATCCAAGATGCTGAGGAGCATTTCCATGACATTGAGCAAGGGTGGATTCTTATCGTCGAGAGCTAGTGTGTTTGGGTACCTTAGTAGTAGTGTTGTGCAGAGATGGGGTAGCCTTGCTGATCTGTCCCTCTTAGTGTGCGAAGTAACCGTATCCAAAGGGCGCTTAATGTCACCAGCCTCTGTGATGAGTTGAAAGAAAGAGGTGATCAACTTGGGGGCTGTAGGAACTTCTTGCATGGACATGCATCAAAGGGTGACAACCTCCTAGAGAAAATGAGCCAGACATCGTTTGTTTGGGTGCCAAAGAAAAGTGGATACAGAGTTGCCTGAGTCTTTGTAATTACAATGGTATGACCTCGAATCTCATAATAAATGAGGCATTTGAAAATAAAGTCCTCAGTGTTCACCTCTTGGAGGGAGCAAAGACGACATAACCGATCTCCATGTGGAATATGATGATCAATCTCAACCTACAATTGGTGTGAGCATACCCTTAACTTGTCAAGAGGAAACCTTAAGTCGTGAGACCAGTGACACTGGAGATAGTTAGGGCAATTAATGACACCATCCACCACCAACAAGAAATGTTTTGCCATAAAAGGCAAGCTTGGGGCTAAGTGACTGAGGAGAGGTCCAAATGACTTGGATGTACTGCATATGACTCGTATTAGAGGGTCCAGACTCTCATATGACTGCATGTGTACTCCATATCTAACACCATAAATACATGACCTGGTTGAAGCCATAGTTTTTAGGATGTTGACCCTTTTAGCTAAGGAGTGTCCTTTGTCCTCTTTGAGACCTTGGAAGCTCTCCACAATCAACGAAAATATTTAGCTCATGATTTTATCACTGTAGAGAACTTCGGGAACCGTTAGTCTTAAAACCTCATTAATACAACTAGTAACCAAGAGCCTTACCTCCTCATCTATATCTCTCAAGAATTCATGTTGAACCAAGTTCTTGAGGGCTGTACCGCCCACTTCATGGACCCATAATACTATTGATTTACCTTGGATAACCTCTTTTCTACTTCTTCCAAAGTGCTGATTATTTCTTCCATCGGTTGGCATAGGTTCCCTAGCCTTCTATCTGCATTGTAGAGCCTTTCTTTCTCTATTTCTTCCATGGCTTCTTCCTCTTCCTTGATAACACTGAATCTTTTTACCTGCTTGCAACCAAACCTCACAGGGGGACAAGATCGGTGCTTTGATACAACTGTAATGCCCCTTTTTTGGGCCAAAGGACCAAATAAAGGTTTCTCCTAAAATCCACAAAATTGTGAATTCTAAAATTAGCCAAATCACTAAACCCTAGCTCAAAGATATGCTTCAAAAACATGCAACATACTTCCAAACCCTGGGCTCCAATTTGCAAATAATATATACAATTACCTTGAGCAAATAACACCTAAAAATTATCCAAAATAAGCCACAAATTGAAAATAGATATTTTATACCTTTTTACCTCTTGTATGTGGATGAAAATCAGATTTTACCTTGCTGTAAAATATTTGATTTTACACATAAAACAACAGTTGAATATTTGTCAAACTCTTGCCAAAAATCATGAATAATTTTTCAAAAATAACCACACAAATCCAATGCCCTTTTTGGGCCTTCAAAGTGATCAAAACCCTCTTCCAACCTAGTCGCCCTAGGTCAAACTCTGCATATAAAAGTCATAAATATTAATTGCCTTTCAACTAGGGTTTTAAACCCCTTCAAACAACAAACCCTCACTTCAATGCAAGTCACCACACTAGGAAAATTCCTTAATAAATATTAGCCATAAATCTACAATTTATGAAGTCAAAATCCTCATGAAATCTACCTAAAAATATAAATAAATAAATCATAATTTATTATTTATTTATCCACTTGCAAAGACCTTGCAAACCTTGCCCAATCACATAGAAAGTCAATGCCACACTTCAACAATAATTATCAATAAATTTCAGCATTGAGACTAGGTCAACTTGACCTCAAATTAGCCTTGAAACCCATACAAATAAGTCATCGAGCAAGTCGTCCCACTCTAGGGCAATAATCAAATTCCATCTTTGCGAAAGTGACGTAAAAAAACACCGTTTTGTTGAATAATCAATGCCAAAAACCTACAAACACTTATTGAGCATACATCCCAATATTTTTTTTCAAGCATGAAGAATCAATATCAATTTTCAGCATATCCCTCAAAGGAGAACTCCACCATGTACTTGTACCCTTCAAAAGGGGGTGAACCACCTTGGGAAGGCCAAATACTCTTTGTTAACTCTCCTTGCCGACTTTTAGCATATCTCTTCTTTGCGTTTGATCACTCACAAGTTGACATTCTTTTTTTACCAAAAATAATATTAAATAATTGTCTAAATAATAAATAGTAATAAAAATTACTTTTAGGCATTAATTCAATAATTATTTCAATTAAATACCTTAGTGGTAAAAACCACTTTTATAAAATATTCTATTAATCAACTAATAATTTCCTTATATGAGCAAATGATTAAAATCACTATTCGGACAATTATAATTAATTAATAAAATAAAACTCCAAAAATAATTATTTAGTCTATGGAGAAAATAGACTAAAGGTCTTCAATACCTGCTCATAAATGATGTGGAAATGGGGACATTAAAATGCCTATATCAAAAAGACATCTTTGAAGGGATATCCTGGAAGTGGATTTGAAAACATTGGCGCTCCAATGCAGAAAGGGAGGCATATACCTTGCAAAGGCATGACTGAGAGCATGCTTCGTACTAAAAGGTGTTCCGGAAAAATGGACCCCAAGTAAGCGTAGGTTGATGTGATCTCCAAAGGTTGCCCTTTGTAGAGGAACTAGAACTAGGAAAGAGAATGTTTGGAGGTGTTGTATATCATGACTTAAGTTTTGCTAAGGTTGGCCATCGGCCGATGGAGCATGTAGGAACAAGCAAAGGCATCAAGTTGTCTTTGTTAACCATCAACAGAGAGAGAGAAGAACAACATCATCCACAAAAAGAAGTATGGCTATCACCACATCATGTAAAATGCAACCATCATGTACATGGGTATATTGTCGAAGAAAATCCTCTGGCTCATTGAAGTAAATTTTGAAGAGCGTCGTTGAGAGAAGCATAAGCTAGAAGTGGACTTTCAGGTTGTCACATCTCCTCCTTAGCCACTGTCAACAAATCCATGTACTCTAAACTCATCATTAGAACCATACATTATTCCAAAACCAACATTACCTTTGAGATATCTCAAATACATGCTTGGCTGCTAGCCAATATGTTTAATTGGAGCAACCATAAATTGACGAATTGCATGAACAACATAACGTGTATATTGGTTCAGGGCTTAGGAGGAGACCCGTGGGACAACACACCCAAAAAGGTTCAAACGTGTAATGGAAGGAAACATATGGGAATAATAGAAAGCTAAATAAAACAATTGGAGTTGCTTAAGACAAAGAGAATACAAGAGCAATAAGAAACCATGCTTAAATTGTAAATGCAAGATTGTATTATGCGAAGTTTTGTGCAATGATTTGAGAGGTTAGATGTATTAAGCAAGGGTCTATCAAACATTACTACAATGCTTTGTACCCAAAGAATGAATAGTATACAATATTATACAGTGTGGAAGATGAAAAGGTTGTGGCTTTACAAGAAATGCAATTACTCGTCATTTGATTGTTCAAATTTTCCATTTTGTCACTTTTTGGAAATGTTGTACAACAATGCAGAACAACGCTGACAATGTCAGAGTTGTGTGACATGATTGGAGAAGTGTTTGGACTTTGTGGTATGACTCTGTGTGCTTGATTGGTGTGACCATATTATAGCGTAGAGTATTGCTATTAGACCATGAGCTAATCAAATGCTAGATCCTTTTGGATTAGTCGCCCCTCTTTGAGAAACAAATGTCCCCATTATGGTAGTTGTCAACTTGAACTTTTGCAAACCATTTCCGTTGGGAAGGTACTTGACTTGCTTTGACGATCTAGTAGAAAGGTATCTCTTAATTGATTGTGCGTTTGAATTTGGTGTTAATGACTTGATCCACTTTTGTTGGCATGTTGCAATCAAGATTAATATCTGCTTGTTGTAGTGCTTATGTAATGTCCCCTTCTTCCATATAAGCTGTCGGCAAATACCCTTAGCCTATTAATTCCCATAGGCTATTAGGGAAGGGACAAAGGGAATATTTAATTAATTAAATTATAAGTTGTCCTAAGTCATTTTTATGATTGCTTATATTTAATTAATTATTAAGCTGAACAAGGGAAATTCTAAAGTGACTTTATAAAGTGTCACTAGATTTGAAGTACAAAAGTAAAAATTAATTTAAAAGGGACACTTTATGAGTTGAGAAAAAAATAAAGGAAATGAAAGAAAATAAAGTATTTTCTTTCATGAGGGTTATAAAAGGAGGATTTGGGGGAAAAGTGATTCATTTTGGATATTTCATTTTCTTTGGAAATTCTATTGAGAGCTTGAGCATTTGTTCAGCTATAGCCTTAGGATGAAAACTCTAAGGCAATATTGGTTTCGTGGATGAAAATCCACCTAGCCAATCCTTGGTGGATTCATTCAGAGTTCACAGGTGTGTAGTTTGATTGAAGATTGAAGAGGTTTGTGCTAAAAGGAGAATTATCTTTTCAGATTTATATTGTTTTCCCTGAGTGCTGAAGAGTTTGGGTCTCACAACCCTAGGCGCAGCTATATATGCATGTTTCAGGGAGTTTGAAGGTTGGACGTTGCCATTTCTTGAAGTTTTCAGACCATTCTTATTTGGCCAACTTAGGGTATTGCTGTTGAGGTGAAGATTTACATGATCAGTTTGTTGTAACAAGAGATTTGGAGGTCCTAGTCGCTCATTTCAAGTGCTGATCAGATTTAGACACAAACTAGTGTCTTTGGCATTCATTATTGCAAGTATATTTGGCATCATTTTGGAGGTTAGAAAAATAAGTATTTACGTATTTCTATTTATAACTTCTGGAACAACATACTATATTGTTCATGTTAATTGTTTCAAGTTCTATAGAAAGATTGCCAACTATTTGACAAAATGCCTTGAGTAATCTATGAACGGTGGTATTATTTTTTGATCAATATATGATATAGAATTCTAGTTACAGCTGTTCTAAGTGATTGCAATCAGAATTTCCGCATAATAGATTGTATGCATAATGTTTGACGAAATGTCTGCAAGCTAAAATCAGAAAATTTGCAAGTGTGAACAAAATTTCTGGGTAGGGATAATACAATGGTATCAGAGCCACAAATCCTGCCAGCCTATTGGGTGTTGAACTAGTTCATGCAAACAAATTATTCTTATGTAGCCAGGTGAAGGAACTAACATGTATTATTTAAGAAGATGACAATTTAACCCTCTCGAAAATATGATAGAAGAAAGAGAGCAAATTGCAGAAGTACCCATTATAGGGTTATTTGAAGAAAAGGTTCCAAGAAACATGGGAGATAGGAATGCAGGTAGCACTTTGCAAATTCTCAATGATCTTGCTAGGGGACAGCAACACCTAGTTCTATTGATAACTCAAATGATGCAAAATATGAATACAAACAGGGTAGATCAGAGCAATCCAGAAAACAATGGCAGCAATGGAGAAGCCAGTAACGTAAACATTGCAGCTAACAACAACTCCAGGGCAGCTAGTGGATCAACATCTAGACCTTTGATGCCAACATTTTGTCAAAATGAAGTTGCAGCAGGAGGAAATCAGTAGAATGCAAAAGAGGGTTATGTGGATTGGTTACACGAGTACCAATCATTAGGAGATGAGTTTCATGCCGCTATGTCATTGGCTAAACTTTGCCAACTCAAATTGAGAAATAGGCCCAGAAGAGAGGGCATAATCAGGAGTTACAACGTAAGATGGTTAAGTTATCCATTCCTAGTTTTGATGGATCCAACAAATGCACTACACGTGCATGGGTGCAAAAGCTAGATACATACTTTCAACTTAATCCTATGACGGAAAATGAAGCCATTAAGTATGCCACATTACAGTTGGAGGGTGACGCATGTAAGTGGTGTGTAATGTCCCCATTTTCATGAGCATCAATTCGTCGAAGGATTAGCCTATTATGCGACCCTCGTAGGCTGATAGGATGGATAGAGGGTCATGATGGAGCTTGGCTTGGCTTCGACTAGCAGAATTTTTATAGTTGGCTTTCGTTCGGGCTCTTTCGGACACGTTTGCCTGAGCTCCTATTTTTTTAGAGATTTTTGACATGCAGTGGAGCACCCCTGTTTTTGGTATGGTCATGTGTGGAATCACTCCCTTGTTCGCCAGCTTCAGACGGATCGAGAATCGGACATGTATCGAGGGAGATTAATATTTAATTGATTTAATTAAATATTAATTATTTGGCGTAATTATGACTTAGGCGTTTTGGGCCAAGGGAGCGCTCATTATGAAGGGGGCCGTTTTAATATTATTTTATAATTAAAATTGTCTTAGACCATGGGAAAATTAAAAGGAAAAAAAAAAACCCTAATTTTTAATTGTGAAGCCCTAATTAGGGCAAGCACACGTTTTCAAGGATATAAGGGTTTCTTATTGGGAGGAGCGCCACATTGATGTTGAAGAAAATTTTTGCTAAGTGTTTTTTTTGAGAACACTGAGCCAAGGGTTTCCAATATTTTTTTGCATTGGAGAATATGCAATTTTCAGTGTGTGCAATTAAGAGGTTGTGAGATATCAGCTGATCTATTGCCAATTGAGAGATAACTTTATACATAAGTTATCACAGATTTACAGGGATTACTATATTCAGGGTTTTTTGTCCAAAAAACTATCCAGAAAGAAATTTTCATCAGTGGCGCAAGATTTATTGAGAGCTGCGGCCAGCCTACAGGGCGTATTATATTTTTATTCGCTGTTGTACGAAATCCGTACAGATCAATACCAGGCCGTACAGGCAGAAAAAGGCGCGTTATTTTTCTTGAGGTCTGACGTCACATCAGTAGGCCGTACCATGTTCCATCACTGCTGTACGAAATTCGTATAGTTCTGTTGCAGGCCGTACAGTACCAGCAGGGGTGTTTTCTCTCTCCTAGGGCAAAACGCCTTCTTTTTGGAAAAATTGATGATACGCTTTTGAGCGCCTACACTTCTATCATCTTTCTGTACTTTCAAAAGTGCAGAGAATGGGGTATTTATTGCAGTCGTACCGGCTGTACCAAATCTAGGGTTTGCTAGAAAAAATCATGTTTTTAACAATATTTTTATATTATTTTGTATGTGTGCAAGAGATCTTTATTGTAATCATCTGAAGTGAATATTAAGATCAGAGATTAGTTATTTGAAAGAATACACTGCCATTTATTTATTTATTTGAATTTATTCGAATTTATCTGGCAAAAACGCATTCTACTTATTTTTATACAAAAACACCAAAAAATCAAAATACACAAAAATAGCCAAAAAAATATATAGTTCTGAAATTCAGGGGAAATAGGGGTTTCTACAGTGGTATCAGAGCTAAATCCTGTCATCCTGAGGGTTTAGCAATCTTATGCAGCCACAAGACTTTGGGTCACCCTGGTATTATACTCGCAGGAGAGCCTTGGTTGATAGACAACAGGGTTTGAGCGGGCAGCCAGAAAACATGTCTGATAGGGCCGGTATTCCTCATAACCCTAGGGATCGGGACGACGCAGAGGTTTTACTTGCTCTCAGAGATATACGAGCAGGGCAAAGACAGTTTAACGAAGTGTTACAGCAATTGGCTGAAGCACTGCAAAGATTGGGTACTCCGAGGAGACCGTCACCACATCGTGACGATGACAGGAGTGATGCAGGATCACGGAGAGCACTTAGGACTGCTTCCCGGACAACAGACAGGCCTACTAGGCCTACTTTTGTGAGGCAGGAGGCCGATGAGGTGATAGCAGGAGAGGAGCATGAGGAGTTGTTTGCAGACACACTTAGGGCAGCCATGGGGAATGAGTTGTCTATATCATCTTTGCAAGAAGCTTCACTTGAGACTTCTACGTTGGAGGCCAACATAGAGCATGCTAATGATATGAATAGTAATGGTATGGAATCTTTGGATGATCATATTGCTACTTCCCCTTCACATCATGAAACATCAGAAAATGAGGATACGGACTCCCACATCAAAAGTGTACAGGTGGAGTGCAGCTCAGTGGCAAATGCTAAACGTTGGATTGTTGTAAATGGCAACGGAAAACATTCAGATAGTGACGTTGCTAGCATTTCTGAAGTCCAAAACTCGACGCAAGATTTTGAGACTAAGAGTGAAGCTGTTGCTGATCAACACTCAAGTACTATACCTATAAAATCATTTATTTCAGTAAAACATATAAAGTCTGAAGATTCAGTGGAATGCATAAAACTAAACCAAGAGGGTTTGAATATAGAGTCAATTACCTTGGCTAATCTGGAAGATGTTCCCAAGAGTGAGCAGTAGGAGTCTCTTCATGAGTCTCAAGCTCCAGTAAAAAGTGTAAAGGGAAGCCAAGGAAATGTAATTATAAAGCGAACTGCTATTGACCATGAAAAAGATTCTGTGGAGGATAAGCAGCAGCAAAGAGAAGAAGATACAGATTCCAAGATTCTGCAAAATTGCACAGCACTAGAAGAATCTGTTGAAACATCAAGGCATTCAAGCACGGTTAAGGTTGATGCTGCTTTGTTGCCTTTTGTAAAAGGCAAAGGAGGGAAAGTGCAGCAGAAAATAGAGGACACAACAGGAGTAAAACGTAGCTTCATATCAACCAATGACGAGAATGCTGTTGTTGTGGAAAGGACACAAAATCTATGTGATATGTGGTCACAAAGGGCCAAGGAGGCTAGATTAGTGGCTGTCAAGGCGAGACAGCATCTTCAAGACACAAAAGGAAAGATCAATCTTTCCAACATGGAATGGGAAAAAGAGAAATCACTGATGACTCGCATCCAGTTCATCAAAGAAGAGGTGGACAGGGTCAATTTGGAGATGCAGGCAGCTAAACGTGACTGACAGAAAGGGCAAGGCAGTTATGAAATTCCAGACTCATCGCCGACAAGTAATGGAAGCTTTGCCAAGTGCTCCACCTCCTGGACCAGATACTTATGTCATGCATTGTCTAAATGTCTTACTCCTTGTTGAAGCACCTTATGGGGAAGGCCTAAGCCACTTACTGACATCAGCTTTAAGCTGTTTGGATAAAATAAACAGGTCATTTCTGATGCTGCTGAAGCGAGGAAATTAGCAGCTCAGTTGTTTAATAGAGTGGTGCTTGGATCAGTCAAACTTGAGGAGCGCATCCTTATCAAAGTGGCAACAGTTTTTGACATTGGAATGGATGATTTAGTGGAGGCAATATACAGTTCAACAAGGGAGTCTGAGAAGTTTGTGAAAGCAAAGATAAATCTGGAGGCATTTATTTTGAAGTTGATAAGATCTCGGAATTATTCCAATGCCGTATGTCTGTTAAAGCAATTTTCTCTTCAGCATTCTACACCCTAGGAGTTTCTGGATACTATGATTCATGATAACCAGGTTGAAGTAGCAGAACAATGGGCATCTTACATGGGGAAAGATATGGTTTGCTCTCTAGTGCAACATCTTACCAATAGGAAAATGTTCAAGAAGGCATATAACATTGTAAAAAAGTACAAACTGAAGCAAGAATTCCCAGATGCTTATTATCAGTATAAAAAAAGCAAATTGCAGAAGCTTGCCCGGAAAGCATGCTGGGAGATTGCAGAGACGACTGCTAATGGTGACCCTCAGCTTATTCAATGCTTGGTTGCTCTGGCATTTGAAATGGGTGATGTGGAAAAGGCAACTGACATATGCCATTGTTATTCTTTGACTATACCTTCATGTCCAGTAGAGGCTAAAGAGAATCATTATCTGCAATTGTCAGACTTTGTTTCAGAAGTAAATGTTGTATGGATTGATACAAATGATGGATTGGTAAATGCTACGAAATATTTTGCCGAGGTCAAGGTGGTTGGAATAGACTGTGAGTGGAGGCCAAACTATGAGAAAGGAATGGGACCAAATAAGGTTTCTATTTTACAGATTGCTACTGCAGAAAAAGTGTTAATATTTGACCTGGTAGGACTATTTCAGACAGAACCTCATGCATTAGACACCTGTCTCAAAGTTGTTTTTCATTTTCCTAACATTTTGAAGTTAGGTTATGCTTTTCACAATGATTTGGAGCAGCTTTATCAGTCTTACAGGGAAATGGAGTGTTTCCAATTCTGTGAAGGTATTTTGGATCTTCAAAAGCTTCATGGATCTTCTAAGAGAGGAGTTTTTGGCCTTACAAAGACTGCATTAGGAGGCCACTTAAACTAAACAAGACGGATGAGCAACTGGGAGCAACGTCCTTTGGCCACTAGTCAGTTGCACTATGCAGCTCTTGATGCAGCTGTCCTGATTGCTATATTCAATATCTCGTGTTGTGAACCTTCATCACATGGAAGTGCAGGGATCCAGCACATATCTCACTGGAGATCCCATGTTGTTTCAAGAATTTCAATGAAGCAAGGTGATAGTGTGCCACACACAGGCTCTAAATCTGATGCTATGGTTGCTATTGGATCAGATTTGCATATACCCATATACTGCAATTCAGATACAGAGCATGCACCAGAGGAGGATTTGGTAGATGAATGTGAGTACAGATTGTATTGGGATACAGGGATCATTTTGTATGATAGATTGCTTTTCGTCATGATAGTGGTTCACAACAGTGCTGAGCATGACTCAGTATCTTTTCGGGCACTCTGCAGAGTCATTTGGGATCCAGGTGTAGAGTTTTCTTGGCAGCTGAGATTGCTTGGGGACAAGCAACTTCAAGGAGGGCGGACTGTAATGTCCCCATTTTCATGAGCATCAATTCGTCGAAGGATTAGCCTATTATGCGACCCTCGTAGGCTGATAGGATGGATAGAGGGTCACGATGGAGCTTGGCTTGGCTTCGACTAGCAAAATTTTTACAGTTGGCTTCCGTTCGGGCTCTTTCGGACACGTTTCCCTGAGCTCCTATTTTTTTTAGGGATTTTTGACATGCAGCGGAGCACCCTTGTTTTTGGTATGGTCATGTGTGGAATCACTCCCTTGTTTGCCAGCTTCATACGGATCGAGAATCGGACATGTATCGAGGGAGATATTAATATTTAATTGATTTAATTAAATATTAATTATGTGGCGTAATTATGACTTAGGCGTTTTGGGCCAAGGGGGCGCTCATTATGAAGGGGGCCGTTTTAATTATATTTTATAATTAAAATTGTGTCTTAGACCATGGGAAAATTAAAAGGAAAAAAATAAAACCCTAATTTTTAATTGTGAAGCCCTAATTAGGGCAAGCGCACTTTTTCAAGGATATAAGGGTTTTTTATTGGGAGGAGCGCCACATTGATGTTGAAGAAAATTTTTGCTAAGTGTTTTTTTTGAGAAGACTGAGCCAAGGGTTTCCAGTATTTTTTTGCATTGGAGAACGTGCAATCTTCAGTGTGTGCAATTAAGAGGTTGTGAGATATTAGTTGATCTATTGCCAATTGAGAGATAACTTTATACAGAAGTTATCACAGATTTACAGGGATTACTATATTCAGGTTTTTTTGTCCAAAAAACAATCCAAAAAGAAATTTTCATTAGTGGCGCAAGATTTATTGAGAGCTGCGGCCAGCTTACAGGCCGTATTATATTTTTATTCGCTGCTGTACGGAATCCGTACAGATCAGTACCAGGCCGTACAGGCAGAAAAAGGGGCGTTATTTTTCTTGAGGTCTAACGTCACATCAGCAGGCCGTACCATTTTCCATCACTGCTGTACGAAATCCGTACAGTCCTGTTGCAGGCCGTACAGTACCAGCAGGGGCGTTTTCTCTCTCATAGGGCAAAACGCCTTTTTTGGAAAAACTGATGATACCCTTTTGAGCGCCTACACTTTTATCATTTTTTTGTACCTTCAAAAGCGCGGAGAACGGGGTATTTATTGCAGCCATACCGGCTGTACCAGATCTAGGGTTTGCTGGAAAAAATCAAGTTTTTAACTATTTTTATATTATTTTGTATGTGTGCAAGAGATCTTTATTGTAATCATTTGAAGTGAATATTAAGATCAGAGATTAGTTATTTGAAAGAATACACTGCTATTTATTTATTTATTTGAATTTATTCGAATTTATCTGGCAAAAACGCATTCTACTTATTTTCATACAAAAACACCAAAAAATCAAAATACACAAAAATAGCCAAAAAAAATATACAGTTCCAGAATTCAGGGGAAACAGGGTTTTCTACATGGTGGTACCATGGTTGGTAACATAGGGTCACGACCTCATTGATTTGTATGTTGATTTCACTCAGAGACTGATAGACAAATTTGATAAGAAAGACTCGCAGTTGCACTTCAGAGAGTTGGCTCAACTTAAGCAAAATATTTCAGTGGATGTGTACATATTAGAATTTTAGGAACTTGTAGTCATGGTCCCTGATGTTTCAGAGAAGAGACTCATTGTCCCTTTTATCGAAAGGTTGACCGAACCGCTTTGAGGATGGATTAAGGCATTTGACCCACCTTCTTTGTAAAATGCAATTAAAAGAGGTAGAAACATGCAGGTTTCAGCACCTAAGACTAAAATTCAGCCTAACACTTTCCCACCTAAGAAAGATAATAAGAAACTACTTCAAAAGGATTGGCCTAAGAAGGCAATTTTTGATGATGAGACCAAGAATGAGCTATGAAGGAAAAAAGCCATGTTTTTCATGCAATGAGCCATGGGAGCCAAGACATAGATGCCTAGGAAGAGGCAAAGTACATTACATTGAGGTTATATTAGTTGGTGAAGAAGAGAAAGAACATATTCATTTTGAGAGTGACCAGGAGGTGGAAGGGGGTTGAATCAAAGGAGCAAGTGACTGGAGAAGCTATTGGAGGAACTTTAGATGGTACTTTTGCTACACTTTCAAGTACTCCTAGATATAATCCCTTCAGAGTTAGAGGAGTATTGCAGGGTCAACGAGTGACAGTACCGATTGATAGTGGGGCAACCCACAATTTCATTGATGAGGGTCTAGTTGTGAAGAGAGGCCTTCAGGTGAAAGATTTTGATGGATTTAATATTATGGTAGTAGGCGGATTCACCATGAGTTGTACGAAGAAAATATCATAGATGAATCTCATGTTGGGTAATCACATGGTGGCCGATGACTTTTATGTAGTTGGGATAGGCAAAACAAATGTTGTTTTGGAAGTTCAATGGCTGCATTCACTCGAGAAAAACTCACAGAACTTTCAAACAATGGAATTGAAATTCAAAGTTGATGGTAAGAAGGTGCTTATTCGTGGCATGTCTAATGGAACACCTCGAGTTGTTACAACAAAGAGGATGGAGGCTATTTTCAGACATGGTGAGGTTGCTTGGGCAGCCAAATGCTTTGTGTCTATCAAAACTCCTACAGATGGTAAGAAGCATTATCATGTTGATGTCCAATCATTATTGGACAAGCACAGTTAGTGTTTCGTGACATTCCTCTTGGTAGGCCACCGGACATAGGATTTGAGCATGTGATTGAGCTTGAAGAGGGTGTAAACCTAGTCATAACTACTCCTTATTGCCATCCCAAGAGGCATAAGGAGGATATAGAGAAGGCTATTAGAGAGTTGCTTGATATGGGGCATATTAGACCCAGTTCTAGTCCTTTTGCTTCTTCAGTAGTTCTGGTTAAGGAGGATGGGACTATGAGGATGTGTATTGATTATAGAGCCCTCAACAAGAAGATAATGAAGAATAGGTTCCTATACCCAGGATCAATGAGCTAATCATTGAGCTTCATGGGGCAGTCTACTTCTCAAAGATTGATCTTCGATTAGGGTACTACCAAATCAGAGTCAGAGAAGAGGACATCCACAAGACAACATTCAAATTTCATTATGGGCATTATGAGTTTTTGGTCATGCCATTTGGGTTGAGCAACACACCTGCTACATTCCAGTCCTACATGAATTATGTGTTTAACCAACAGTTTTTTTTCCTAGTTTCCTTTGATGATATTCTGGTTTATAATAGAACATGGGAGATCATCTTAGACATTTGGATGAGGTCTTCGAGATCATGGAGGCATAGTCACTATTTGCAAAAATGTCCAAATGTGAGTTCAGAATGACAAAGATATTATACTTGGGGCATGTTATTGGTGCAGAAAGTGTTAAGGTTGATATGGACAAAATCCGAGGCATTTAGAATTGGCCACCATTGAAGACTTTGACTCAGTTAAGAGCATTCTTCAGTCTATACAGTTATTACAAGAGATTCGTTAAGGAATTTTCACAGTTGGCAGCCCCCTTAACGGATTTGACGAAGAAGGGGTCTTATGTCTGGACAAAGACAACACAATAGACTTTTGATAAGCTCAAAGATGTCATGAGCTCTTGTCCAGTATTGGCATTGCCATATTTTTCCCAGCGCTTTGTACTGGAATATGATGCTCAGGGATGGGCATTGGAGCAGTCCTCACACAAAACAAGCACTCAATTGCATTTGAAAGTAGGAAGCTCAATGATGTTGAAAGAAGGTATTCTATCTATGATCAGGTAATGTTAGCCATCATGCATGTCTTGGTTAAATTTAGGTGGTACTTGGTAGGACAATTTTTTTTAGTTAAACTGATCATAACAACTTAAAATATTTCCTCAACCAAAAAGATTTGAATGAAAGAACAAAAATGGGTCAACAAATTACATGCTTATGACTTTGAGATAGAGCATGTTAAAGGGAAAAAGAATGTAGTTGCAGATGCTCTATCTAGGAAACGTACTTTGTGCTCACTTTTAGAGATTTCAGCAGATTGGAAGGCTCATCTATTGATTGAGTATTCCAAGAATACCTTTACTTGTGAAGTCATAGAAGGGAAAATTCAGGATGAGAAGTACAAGGTGGTGGATGATCTTATTTTGTATAAGGACAAAATCTACCTCGTTCCAAAATCAAAAATGAAGGAAAAAATATTGAGAGCGATCCATGACACACCTTTGGCAGGACACCCTAGATATATTAAGACATACAAACAGATCAGGGAGAGATTCACATGGAAGGGTCTCAAGGATGATGTCTTGCAACATGCCAAAGAGTGTTTGACTTGTTAGCAGAACAAGTCAAAGCATACTTTCCCAGCAGGGTTATTGCATCCCTTACCTATTCCTGAGCAGAAGTGGGAAAGTATATCTATGGATTTTATTACAGGACTTCCTCGGGTGCGGGGCAAAGATTGTATCTTTGTGGTGGTTGATAGGTTGACTAAATATCTTCACTTCTTCGCCATATCTTTAGAGTATAAAGCACCCAAGGTTGCGGAGTTGTTCTTTAAAGAGGTGTTTAGACTCCATGGCCTACCCAAGAACATTGTTAGTGATCGAGACAATAGGTTTCTCAGTATGTTTTGGCAGGAGCTTTTCAGATTAACAGGTACTAAATTATCTCTGAGCACTAGTTATCATTTGCAGACAGATGGACAGACAGAGATTTTAATAAATGGGTGGAAGGTTACTTGCGTCACTATGTTTCGGGGCAACAGAAGGCCTGGATCAGATGGTTATATTTGGGTGAGCATTGTTACAATACCATCAAATATTCAACAGCTCTTCCTACAATTTGCATTTGATAGCATTGCTCCAGCTGATAACATTGCACCATTTTGCAGAATCTCGTCTACAAATCATGATGTTATTCTGATTGTGCATATATCAAATGAAGCTGAAGTTTAAGATTAACATCATTTTTAACAGAAATGGGCATTTAAATTTTAAAAAAGGTCTACGTGCAAAGCACAATTTTTCATGCAATTGACTGTAAAGATTTCTACAGGCTTTTAACAAAAAAATACTGTGCCATTCTATGTTGGACAATATGACAATCTTCCCCATGCCTACATTATTTATTCTGCTGCTGCATCTCTTTTCAGAAAGTGTGTTCAACTCAAGGAGATCTCCATTGTCCATCTTTTTAAATCACAAGCTCAGATCTGTCTAATGCCACATGTAGGCCATAGAAAGCTTATGTGCAGAAACTTAAGAAACAAACTATAAGCACAAACACAAAGAAAATGTACACATGAACACTCGTGAACATTTCTCTTATGAGAAACCAGACTAAATAACATACAAACCAATGATCTTCAAAACTCTATACAATTTTTCACTTTTATCATGACTTACACGATAATTTACAAACCAACCATACATAGATATAGGATCCAGATTAAGCTCGATGATTGAGGTTTCAGATTTTTGCAAAACCCATCAACCATGTAGACTGGCACTTGATTCAGCATTATGCTCTGGATGTAAGAGAATTGCTCAAAGGATGGGGATCCTTCTCTCATAGGTGTCTCCAAAAATAAACACAACTTCTGCAATGATATTTTGACAAGAAGAAGAAGCAAAAAGAAAATGTAATGTCCGAAGATAGACCCCATCACATATTCCCTACACAACTGGAAATAGACGCTACCAAAACTAAAGAATGGAGGATGGAAAAGATGGAGAAATATGTTCCTCACAAATGCAAAACTTATAAATTCTGCAAAATAGAAAGAGGGTAATGGATTAGGCTTCAGTATTCAAGAGGGACAGTCTATGGGCGGAAAGGGAGCTTTTAGCCAAACACTAGAAAGGAAAAAAATAAATACCTTCAAGCCAGTGCTTGACAATGAAAAATTACATACAAAAAATGCACACTAAGCCATAGAGTTTCACTCCATTGAAGACAAAATGGGGGGAAAATTAATAGAAAATCAGAAAGAAAGAAAAAAATTATATTAATGTCCATGAATGACAAAAATTAGGTCAATGGGACTCGAGCATACATCCAATTACAATAGAAAGTGACGAGGTAAAAGGACCTTAGGATCAAAGACTAACTAAATAAAAAAAGAACTAAAGCATTGAAAATAAACGAGGGGTAAACCCATAGCAGTAAAGCCCTAACCCATGTGGTTAAGGCACCAATACAAATAGCCATGTGGGGGGGAGCAAGTACCCCCAAAGAGCATGGGCTGATGAAAGTCGGAAAAATTGGATGCTAGGCCCATCAAACACTTTGGCCATGCCACTGTAAAAGGACCAATGCAGGATCTGATAATCCTCATTGGATAGTGTCTAGGGCTGAGGGGGATAGATTAGGTAATCCCAGGAGGAAGCAAATTACTCCCCCTAGAATCCCCCCTAACATCCAAGGCTGACGAAACTCCCCTAGTAGTGAAGAAACTCGTAATGTGTGTTTGTCCTTGTGGCCGGGGAAGTAGTCAAGAAGGCATTGATCCACCAATGCCGAGGAGGAGCAGATCCATGGAGTTGGGGAGTAGATCCACATTGCCAGGATATAAGTCCTAATGTAGTTGCTCGAGTCATAGACTCTGTGTTCCTGTAGAAACTTTAGCTGCACTTATTGGTTCAAGGAGATGTAGCATGCTTTGAAACACAATTATTGTATTTTCTAAAATTTGATTGAATGTGTTTAACATTTAAATTTGAGAATTGCATGATCGCTGCCTCAAGCAATTTCATGAACATTATTGGTGTTTTGACAGGGATTGCTTCGAGAAACAGTTTTAGCAGCAACATTTGGGATAGGACCTGTGATTGCTGCATTCAAGTAACATTCCTTTCCGATTCTTATCTGATCTCTCTGCTTCTGTACATTTTTATTTTCGCAAGAGATGAGTCCTCATAAACTTTGTATAGATAAGAATGGTTTCTTGGGGATGAGGAAATTTTCTTTCCACTATTCTAATCAATTGATGACATTTAATCCAAGATAGATACATTCCTTTGCATGAATTACTTTGGAAGTTTTGTGGAGGGTCCTTACATGGATAATATCTCTCTGCTTCTGTACTTTTTTATTTTTGCAAGGGATGAGTTCTCATAAATTTTGTATATATAAGAATGGTTTCTTGGGGATAAGGAAATTTTTTCTTCACTATTCTGATTAATTAATGACATATAATCCAAGATAGATACATTCCTGTGCATGAGTTACTTTGGAATTTTTGTGGAGGGTCCTTACAAACAATAGGAGACCAGGACTATGGATAAGGTGGGTCTCTTTCTGATGAAATCGTATAAATTGACAAACATTTTTATTCTGTTGAGTTTTTCAGTATGTCCAATCAATGGGAAATATTTGTTTGTTTGAGTAATAAGAAATTTATTTGAGTAAATAGTTTTATGGATACATTGCATGTAAAGAATTCCAAAATCTTGACATTTTGGGCCCAACTTTGGGGCCCATCGTCAAGAAAAAAAAAATTTACCTAAGAATTCCTGCATTGTTCATTATATACAACAAAGGTCTATAGCCTTTCACTTTCTATTTAATCATTTCATATTATTTATATCTTGTACATTTATTTTGCTTTTTATTTTTTATCAACTGAATGTGAGGCTTCCAATATTTGCTGAATTTTAAACCTTAATTCAGGATTCTTTTCTATGTCAAGGGTTCCTCTTAGTCACCTTTCATAGTAATTGTCAAGTTTTGCCAGAAATCTGGTCTTCTCTAGTAGAGCACAATGGGCGAACAAAACATCACTCAGATCTGCATAGAGAAGACCAGAATTCTAGCAAAAGTTAATTCACAACGTAAGGAGAATAAGAGAATCTTAATAATTTAAATAGGTATAAAGGTTTAAGTTCAAGCAAATCATGGAAGCCTTTCATTCGCTGATAACAATAAAAAAGGATAAGAATGTAAATGGTATAAATAGAATATGAATTGTATATATTTTATAGATATAAAAGTGCAAGGTCATAAGCCTTGGTTGTTGTTTTACGAAATAATGCCGCAAGGGGTAAATGCCACTATGTCAATAAGTAAAACATGAGACACTAGGAAGATCATGTCTAATACAATAAATTATAGTAATTCAGATTTGATTAGGGCCAAAAACAAGGGATAAAAGTAAGGAGAATAAGAGAATCTTAATAATTTAAATAGGTATAAAGGTTTAATTTTAAGCAAATCATGGAAGCCTTTCATTCGCTGATAAAAATTAAAAAGGATAAGAATGTAAATGTATAGATAATAAAGTGCAAGGTCATAAGCCTTGGTTTTTGTTTTATGAAATAATGCCGCAAGTGATAAATGCCACAATGTAAATAAGTAAAACATGAGACACTAGGAAAATCATGTCTAATACAATAAATTACAGTAATTCAGATTTGACTAGGGCTAAAAACAAGGGATAAATGTACAATGAAACTATAAACCACTGTATTAAAAAACGCAGGTACCCATGAAAAAACCTCTGGAAACTTCTGAAACAGTAAAATGGCAAACTTATTGCTGTTCAGGTAGCAGCTCCAAACCCATGGTTAACGTGTACCCGCCGGGTCCCTGTGAAAATACCTCTGGAACTCTTTGAAACTGTAAAATGGAAAGCTTATTGCTGTTTAGGTAGCAGCCCCAAACCTGCGGTTAACGGCATGGTTTGGGATTGTTACCCGATTGCGATCTGCCAACCTAAAAAATATACCAACACTCAAAAAAAAAGGCCCATTCCGTCATTTTGCCATCAATTTCTGCATTTTGTGCCTATGTGTGTTGATGATTGCAGAACCACTGTGTTGGAGCTTGAAGGTTTACAAAATTGCTAGTGGTTGCCGTTTTGCTTTATTTCTACCTTGCAACTGTAAGTGCTTGCCATGCCCTTAGCCCTTGGGAGTAAGCTACAGGTTTGAGCCTTGGCCCTTGAGGCATCAAGCTATAATGCTAATGCTATTAAATTAGGGGGCAGCAGAGGAGGAGTTGGAGAGAAGAACTTCTATGAGCCATTGTAGTCTCCTTTTTGTTTAAAATAGAGCAATGTACTCTTATTTGCTCAAAACTAATATAAAACGTATTTATGACTCTGAGTTGTGTTCTCTGAATCTCGACAATCATTTCTCTACATTCTTTTTATTTCCTTATGTATCTTATGAATTTATATATTTTTTAAAGTAGCGATAAAATTGCCAAGTAATTGCTGAGTTGCGAGTACGAGTCAAATTTTTTGGCTGCCAATCGTGGTTTACAAGTTTTTCTACTATGCTGTAAACGATTAATAGCAATAGAAAGACAAGGATAGGTGACTGAAATAGACATCCCTGGGTTTTGTATTTGACTTACGACAATGGAAAATAGGGTCTGAGACTAATCAAACCGCAACCTGGAAATTTGATTGCAATTTGGAAGATGACTAGAATTGTGGGACCAATGATTGAGGTCAACTAGAATGGTACGATTGATTGTGGTTACTTTTTGTCGATTTTGGTTTCTCGTTATGATTCTGGCAATTTTGACTTTCAGGATCTAAAAGTTTCTGTGGTGCTTTGGCAAAGGTGGATGAATGGGAATCTGGATTCGCTTCGTGGAATTATAGTGCGCAATCCTCTAAATCAGTTTTGTTTTGACCAAACTCTAATTTGCTACAATGTCACAAAAATAGAGAATATGTGCAAGGTTAGTGGCCTAGGCCTCCGTGAGAGTTGTAGCTACATACCCTGACCTCCTCTCCCTAGATAATCAAATGCAACTTTATGCTGAACTATGACCTTGTTTAGGTACAAGATGTGTTGGCACAAGACTTGAATTGATGATGAGGGCAAACTTGAATCAATGTGCAAGCTCCTTCACAAATGTGCAATAATTATACTTATTGTGCAATGTAGTAAAAAAACTTTCGGGGCAGAATTGATAGATGGGAGATCTTCTACTTGATTCCAAATGGCTTAGCATTCATATATATATATATATATATATATGGTAGGCTTCACAAGAACAAATTCGCACATAGGCCGACCATGAAAAGTAGTGAGCACTGACAATCAAGGCACAAGAATCAGCGTGCGATGAAAGGACCCACAAAATGCAAGTGACTAGAATCGTGGAACTATGATTATGGTCAAGGTGCAAAAAAGGCCCAAAACAGAGAGCAAGTTGCTCAGAGAATGATTGAATAGATCATTATGTAGACAACTGAAAGATATGAGGTGTTTATGAGGAAAAACCTAGATGACACAAGGCTATGGAGGTTTAATGTGGAGTGTTCGAAAAGAGTCATATGTACACAAATAGGCCAAGTTTAATAAAATATAACAAAGACACAACGGAAAAAGGTCTTGTACCGAAATTAGTTGTCTATATAATGCTCAACTTTGATGAGTGTGCATGAATGCATGTTTGCATATCAAAGTAAAACAAAAATTAAGTGCATACTTGAGTATTACTTGATAGGGATGGAAGGATGAGGATTTTGTATTTTTGGGAGTGGTTCACTCACATTCGGATGTCAACAATTTGGGTGTACTTATAAGCAAATAGGAATGCCAACAAGTAGATCAATGTCTCGATAAATCGGGGCAACTTTAATAAAATGAAATAGAAATTGAAAAATGAGCATATGAGCAAATTGTTGGAAGCACAATCATTGAGAGGGGACGTGAATCTATGTTTTAAAACTTTCTTTCACATGTACTTTAACATTCTTTGAACCATCAAAGCAATACAAAGATATAACAATGCATAAAGAGTCATTCGCATGAGCATAACTCAAGAAAACACACATATGAATGGGAAACCCTCAAGGGGAAGAAAACCCACTGTGATCTCTGCAAATGGACTACAGTCTTATAAAACAAAAGATCAAATTCTGTTGAGCACCGACTCAACTTGGAGCACCAACCCCAATGAAGTCAAGCACCCACTTGACTAGGCTTTCGCAAGCACCTACTTGCAAGGAAGCACCGACTCCCTAAGTGACTTAGCACTAACTCAGCGACCTCATCAATTTGATCACCGTGTACACCTCTTCTCTACTGTTATGGTCTCATTTCAAAACCTTTTTCTGCTCTTCAAACAAGATTTCATTTGCTTCAATTGCTTTTTTTAAAAACAAAATAGGCCTAAACTGCCTTGTATATATACCAGTCTCTTGTTCACATACCACTTGGTTGGCCACACACCTTCAACCTCTTAGGTTGGCCATAGAATAGGTCTTAAAACATCTTGTGGATATGATTCAAATGAGCTTTGAACCCCTTTTGGTCTGCAACAACTCAATTAGGCCTCATTTCTCTTTTAGGTCTCATGGAGACCTAATTGCATTAGGTTTGTCCTCTTATGCCAAAATTTGATCCTCGTGGGCCTCGTTGTCTTTCTCCAATAACTGAAAATCATACAATCACTTAGTCAATGACCTCTACTAACCTCCTCCATGCTTGGTTAGATCTATACCCTTTGCTCATACCATGAAAGCTCATTTAGGACAAACTGTTCGATTAGGCTTGTGTACCTCAAAAGTTTGTCTTGCAAAAATTAAGCTTAAACACCCTTAAGCTATTGAACTCTGACAAACAAAGCATGTAGACATGTTTTCCATGACCTCATGGTCATCACCAAATGCTTGGAACACTTCCACTCAGGGGACAAACGCTTAAGAACATCTCTGCAACTCACTCAGAATTGCCAGTTTACCACGAAGACTAGTCATGGTGACTTAGACCTCCAACACTTTTGTAAACACTTATTAAGACTCCTAATGCATGGAAATGGTCCTATGCGATCTCTAGATCATTCTTAGATAGAAAGATCATATGGTCTAATGGCAAATATTGGTCTTGCAGACTAATTTCTTGATCCTATATTATACAATCTTATTTGAACCAGACATGTTATTTTGTGAACAACTTTTCACCATATTCTCTAACCTCAAAAACTTCTTGCAAGCATAAACATGTCTTACAAGTCATAAAGAGACTATTCATGTACTTGGTTGCATCAATCTGACATGCTCAGACTATCAAATCCATCTTCTTATCTTTGTGTGGGTTTTTCACTGTTCACACCATTAAGTCTATTTGCGACTAGCTAACTTGGATGATCAACTTAGGACACTTGAAAGCTGGACCTTGTCCAGAAACCATCATGGACATGTAGTATGAGTCTCCCATTCATTTGCATTTCTTGACCAATGCAACTTTTTAGAGCTACAACAACTTCTTGACAAATAACCCTGTATCTGTGCATTTTCTCTCATCTGACTAACCACCACCACCTGGAGATACCTCGAAGAGTTGACTACATGCTTCAATAGTTTGTCTAGGCATTTGAGACCATTCTGGGCTGTTTTGAACAAGATCTTTCACATCGGGTGCTTATTAGGGTTTTAGGGAGGTTTAACACAAGTTTTGGTGTTAACGATTGTTCATAAATAACTGCCCCTTAAATCCAAAACCAATGCATGGATATCTTAGCTAGGACCCTTTCCCATCTCTCCTTAACAGCGCAGGTTCCCATGCAGAGGTTACACATGCCAACGAACGTCTAAAAGTGCTTCTCAGGTCTTGAGACCTCATTCGATGAACTCGAGAAGGCCTAAAACAGTGGTTCATGCAATTTCCTTCAAACCATGACCTCAAACTTTGTGAACATGCTTGAAACAACTTATCTTACCTTTGTCCATGCTCACATATGCATACTTGCCTTGAAATTTGATCTTCATGCCTCATTAGACTGGGCAGGGTCTAAGAGAGGTCTAGGTGTAGGCTTAGTCTAAAAGTCCTACCCCTAGAGGCTCACTCTGAAACTCTCATGAATGCTTCAATGCTTCGCTCTTAGGTTCAAACAGTGCCGTACATCCTTCACATGCCTTTGTTCATTCATTTTGTTGTCCCGAAAAATGCCACTCATTTTTGGGACAACCTACAGATCAAAATCCTCTCTTCCCCTTTCAAAAATTGTTCTGAGCATTCAGGTTCTTCATTTTTCAAAGCTTTCTCAGAAATCTACGGACTCTGCAGATATGTTTTTACGGACTCAACATGCTTGAGATTAGCAGGTTCAACGGGCTTCACGGCTTCTGCAAGTGGGTTCAATCAAAAGAATCGGTTTCTAACAATTGGTCATTTTCGGAATTGGTTCATCGCCTTGGTTCAAATAGAAATCTCCATCGGCAAACACCAGCAACAGGGTCAACGGGTTCATGGTTCAATGGCTCGATTCAACCAAGCGGTTCGACGCTTTGTTTCATTCAGGGTGGTTCATTCCCTTTGTTTCGGCGTCTTTTGGTTCAATACTTAGTTCATCGGCTTGAACCATCGGCTTGAACCATTTTTGGTTCAACCGATTGGTTCAACGTTTTGGTTCAACGGAATGGTTCATCGCCAAAGTTCAAAGGGACGGTTTAATGCAAAAGGAAGCTTCCCGAAGGACAAGTCAAGGGCACTTAATCGATCAAAGCATCCTTCGGAAGGGTCGTTTTCAAGGAAGCCGAAAGGTAATTCTTTCAGATTTGTTTAAGGCATTTAAAATTGGTTCCCTGGACTTTTTGTTCGCGGGAATTTTCCCCAGGGAAAATGTCCGCGGGAGGAAGCGTAAGAAAACCCTGATGGAATATCCAATGGGTCATTTTTCAATACCCGAAAGGACAAGTTCAATTTGGAAAAATACCAAATAGCAAAGCCGAAGGAATTACCAAGGAAAGTGACGGGCCCGCAGACGTCAAATTCGCGGCAATGAAATAACTGTTGATCTTTGAAGGCTTGAGCGCGGACCCAAATGCATTCGAAAGCCAAAACGCCAAAGGGAAGAACTGCTGAGAGGAGCGTAAAGAGCTAGTAAAGCTGGGAACGTATCCTGATAGCTCAAATCGCAGCAGGAAGAGACAAAGCTGGAAAGTACAAAAGACGGCCTCAGTCAAAGAAAGAACCAAGCCCGACTGAAGAGAAAAGCCTGCAGAAAAACGCCCGATTGAAAAAGACAAAGTGCAGCGAAATACGTCACGTATCTTGTTATGACTCAGCAGAACGTGACAAGTGTTTACATCTTCCATGCAAGAGCGGCAAATTTTGCCGCCCATGCATCCCCATTTCCTCTCTTCCAGGTGCAAGAGCGGCAATTTTTGCCGCCCTTACACGTTCTTCGCCTACTCCTTGACGTGCACAGGGGGCAATTTTTTCCACCTATGCACAAAAAACTTCTCCAATATGCAAGGGCAGCAATTTTTGCCGCCCATACATTCCTTTTCCCCGTTTTTCCTAACTCTGGAAAATTTTTATTTTTTTATTTTCTGCGCTCGCTCTCCTTTTCTTTCGCTTTTCGACCTGCTCTCGCCTCAGCGTTTTCAAGTGCGTTTCCCTAGTCACGATCACTCAAATGTGCAGTTTTTTCAAATTGCTAATTTTTCTCTTAAATTGCACAATCATGATTATTACTGCGGTTTTTCTAAAGAATCCCTCTTCATCAACGTCTTTTCAACAAAAGTTCTTCCAGATCACTGAAGTTTCTCTAAAGAAGTCGAAGACTATGAAGAAAACTGGAAATAAAGATTGAAGCTGTTCTTCCATGCTTTATTTAAAATGCACTTTGTAATTGACTTGAGACATTTTCACATGCAATTTTGTAATATGTAATTACATGTAAAAGATCCGGAAAAATATCCCAAAGTCAAAGATGACTCATCTTTGACTTAGATATTTTTATATTATAATCTTTTTAATTTTGAAGTTTTCTCCCTATATATAGTGGAGACCTCTTTTGTAAATGGATCTTTGATAATTGAGAGCAAAAACTCTGCTGAAATTGAGACACTTTTTGAGACTTTGTGCTCAAATTGTAAATCATATTTTGTTGAATGAATGAGAAGCAGGTTTATTTCAGACTTTGTGTTGAAGTTATCTGCGTTATTTAGGAAATAGTTCTTATGCCCTCTTTCCTGATAATCTCTTATTTGTTTGATTTAATAAGCAAAGTGTGTGTGTGTGGATATTATCTGAGGACGTTTCTAAAAGATAAAAGAGAGACTTTGAGCTAGTTTTATCTTTGTGATTCTTTTATCTTTTGTAGTTTTAGGCGAAGACTTTGTGCTTCGTTTCACTCTACGGTTACGCGTATTCCGAATCGGTGAAGGAGACAACGGAAGACTTTGTGCTTACGTAGGTTTCTTTGTTAACTTTGTTACTTGCTTTAGGTGATTTTTTGCTCTACGCTGGATACCATTCCTGAAAGAAGAGGAATGTTGTTGGCCAACAACCAAGATTTCTCTCTTGTTTTTTGGACATCACCTCTGAAAAAAGAGAGGTGGATGATGTTATACCACCCCAAGTATTATTTTCTGCTTAATTATATATACATATAGTGTATAAATATTCATAGGGAACCTCCCCTTGATGAGAGGAGAGATTTACCTTGTCCAAATCTGGTAAACCCACACTTTTCGTGGCGTAAATCTCTCTGTGTTGTGGTTGATATACCCATTTTGTCATCAGTTAGTTGACGACAAAATATTCACCCAACACATTTTTATGCCCATACCTCTTCATGTCATGACTAGGTTCATGACAAGGCTTCCTATACTATTTTGACCTATAACTTCATGCAATCATAAGGCATTAGTTGCCTTCAAATTCTCTCGTTTGCCTTAAAATTCTCTCTTGCCTTCAAATTCTCTTTCATGACAACACTCTCTCTTTGTCCCTTGCCACATTATACAGTGCCAACTAGGCTTAGTCACCGTTGACATCAACCTCATGCAAGATGCACCTTTAGCATCAATGACAATACTCAACACAAATACACTTGGTGGTACGTTAACCATGATACCACTCTTGGAACTCTGATATTGAACTGAAAATTGAGATTCAAAACTTTTGGCTCCACTTGGTTTCAATGCAAGGAGACAAGAATACTCGACTTCTTGATTAGAGAAGCAAACATATCTTTAGGCTCCACATGGTCTCACTACACAGGGGCAGGGACATATTTTGGCTCCACTTGGGATATGTAACTGGAATATCTTGATATAAAAGTTAGATAGATGCCCCCCCTTTTGAGGTGAGGGATGGTCTTGCAAGTCACTCATCTAAAAAGAAAAGGATTAAATATACCATGTGCAACATAGAAAAAGCAAGCATACTTGTTATAATAATTGAAAGTCCTTTTGGGGAATAAGTATGCAACTATAAAAAGATATCCTTATGTAAGGCTCAACAGGAATATGTAACCCATGTGAGGGTGGGATAGGCATATGCAACCAATGTGAGGGTGAAATAGTAGCAAGGAGGGGCAAATGATATGCATCGAGATGGACCTAGTGAAGAGGGACAAAGGATATGTTCGTATATGGGCAACTTATAACAGTAAAGGTACCCTATATAATGATTACCATGTGATTAGGTATGTGGAGTACATAGGACACCCTAATATATGCAATGTAGGGTACGATGCCCCCAATGGCAAGAGATGATTTGGGTGTAGGAGGACATACCTCCACGAGGGACAACAAATTGTCTATAATATGTGGTGTAGCAGATCAATATAATAATGTGGTATCCTTGATACCATAAGATAGAATTGGTGAAACTCACGAGGAATGTGTGGGTATGTTTCCCCCAGTGGTAATGTAAAGGCCATAGGCTCGATAAGGATAGGGACAAATGACATGCCCTGATGTAGCAATGTGCCCCTAAGAGGGTTAGATATAGCAATGAAACACGCACACAATATGAGTCGTATGCCCCAATAGATGCATGGTAGAGACCATGACAACATGGGCAACACACACAATATATTACAAGTAGTAGCGTACATGATATGGATCGTGGCACTAAGCAGATCATATCACATAGTATAGACAATGCACTCGTGTAACCACATTGAGTAATGGAACCATCGAACAAGCAACATGACCCACAATCAATCAATTATATGCACATGACATGACATGATGATGAGAGGATCCTCTATGGACAACACTAGACAAGGCATGACAAACAACATGCACATGTTGACAATTGAACAATCATAGGGCACACAAGAGAACACAATGTATCCATGTAACACAATACAAAAGATGTAAGCTAGAGCAAGATATTTATAGTCAATATATGTAGCTCTGAATGAAAATAGAATGTAGGAAGGATAAAACCTAAGACCTACTAAAAAAATACCACCAGTATAGGCATGCCCCCAGTGTGAGACTGTCCCATGTTGTGGCATAATAAAGCTGCAAATCATATGTACATGACACGGCATGATGATGAGAGGATCCTCTATGGACAACACTAGACAAAGCATGACAAACAACATGCACATCAATTATATGGACATGACACGACATGATGATGAGAGGATACTCTATGGACAACACTAGACAAAGCATGACAAACACCATGCACATGTTGACAATTGAGCAATCATAGGGCACACAAGAGAACACAATGTATCCATGTAACACAATATAAAAGATGTAAGCTAGAGCAAGATATGTATAGTCAATATATGTAGCTCTGAATGAAAATATAGTGTAGGAAGGATAAAACCTAAGACCTACTAAAAAAATACCACCAGTATAGGCATGCCCCCAGTGTGAGAATGTCCCGTGGGCGTAATAAAGCTGCAAAGCATATGTAAATCCATGATCATATGTTTGTTATATATCTTGCATTTCACCCTCTCAAAGAATACCATGAGAAGCACATGTGTAACATGTATACATAAACATCTAGCATATTTAGATAAGCATTATATATTTTAATCAACAAAGATAAAGGTAAAAAAAGCTTTAGACTTTTGTGTTTTACATTGTTTTTGAATTTTAATGATTTTTAAGGAGGGACCAATTAAGGAGGAAGCCAAGGGGTGCAAGCAAGGAGGAGCAAGATGAACTCAATCAAACAAGGAAGCCAAGGTGCGAAATAATAAGAAAAATGCAATAAGATGCAAGCCAAGGGGCGAAAGCGAGAAGAAGCAAGAAGAGCAGGATTCCTACTAACCTACTACTACTACCCTTAGAACTCAATGCATGCTAGGGTGGAAGGCCTTGATATATATGTTGTCATAATTGGGAAGTCCACACAGGGTTTGGGAGTGGGATCAACAATACAAATAGGCAAGGGCCAATACAACAAAGAAATCAACATGAACCTAGGGGCTAGAAGAATGGCAATGCAAATTGAGGTAAGAGCGTAGATGTCAAACCAAGAAGAAGCATTAGGCGAGGAGAAACTCAAGGGAGGAAGCAATGAAAATATAGAAGGAAGCATGATGCACCCCAAAAGTGACATATGGCACTAGAAGAAGGCACATGAAAGGCTCAACAAATAGCAGATTGGAGAAAAAGAAGCTATATTCAATAGATTGTATCATTGAAGTGCATGAGATAGGCTAGCAAGGCTAACCAATAATCCCATCTAAATGTCCGGAAAGAGAAGTCCAGGAACATGGGAGTCAGATGCATCATTAGAAGTATCAAAATTTTGATCAAGAGCTGTATGGTAACGTGGTTCATCATCACTAAGAGAGCCATCGTGGTGGTGGGTTGGAGGAGCCTTCTTAACCTCTTGAAAAGAAGCACATGTATTAGTTCTAATGTTTTGTTGTGTAGTTGAACTCTTTGTAGGTGCCTTAGTATGAACATTTGGAAGCGGTTGTGCCAAGACATTTTGCGATGTGGATGAGTAGGAATAGTAAGGTGGAACTGTAGGAATTGTAACTTAAGGAGTTGGAACTGTAGATGTAAGAACCGTAGGAGCCATAATTGTGGGAGGTGTAACTCTAGAAGACGTGATTTGAGGTTGGATGGTGTGATGTATAGGAAGCACTTTAGGGAATACCTCACTTTGTTGTTGATGGTGTATGGGTAACTCATAAGGTATGCTGCAAATGTTAAAGACTTTGTTATCATGTAGAAACTTAAGACATTGGTATAATGTGGATGGGATAGCTTTCATTTGAGTTAGCCATGGGCATCCAAGTACTAGATCGTATGCCCCATTATTCGATAATACATAAAACCATACTAAATAGGTTTTAGGACCTATAGTAACAAGTGATGTGATGCCTTCGAGAGGTGTCTGCGTGAGACCATCATGACTCTTAAGGACCATGGTTGTACCAAATATGTGTTGTTGACTGTAGCCTCTACTAGTAAGGAATGCCATTGTATATAAGTTTTGATTTGAACCATTGTCTACCATAATTCCATGTGTAATCATAGGATGTTAGTCAACAAAAACATGTATAATAGTGGGCCATTGTTAGAATTATCCATTGGATTTTCGTGTTCGTAGAATGTAATAGAAGAAACTTGTTGTCATGAATGTGTAACCATGCCTATAATACCATCTAGACGATTAGCATTGGAAATTGTTGGTTGATGCATAGGTATTGGCCTATGAACATTGTCTTGCTTTGGAGTATTATGATTTGGAAGTGGATTGTTGAATATTTTCAAGTGTTTATTTGGTGGAGCAATTGATTCATTCAATTTACTATAGCGTCCTTTCACTTTAATAACATTGCTATCAATTACAACTTGAATCTTTCAAATCACATGGAGATCTGGGCCACCTATTCTATGTACTATAGTGTCCCAAGGTCAAGATCTATCCAAATCGTGTTGTGGAGGTGATGCTATCAATTTGCATTCAAGCAACCATTTAAGCGCTTGGTGAGTAGGCTCGGATAACCATGTAAACTGTTTAGGTGTTGTAGAAAGGACAAGCCTATCAGGTGGTTGTGATACCACATTTTCTATATTTTGGGCCTCATTCTTATCTTGAAAAGTAAGGGTATCATTAGCCTTAGTCTTGAATGTTGATTTACCTTGATAGTTGGATTTAAAAGTAGGGGCATTAGACTCATATTTAAGCATGTTGGCCTTTAAAAGTTTGATCTCATAGTTGTGAACCATATAGCAAAGCTCATTGAAAGATTGATATGTGTTAAACATTATTTTGTCCTTGAGAAGTTGAAGCAAACTGTTAGAGAAAATACTTTGTAACTCGTTATCAGGTAGTTGGTGAGATGTTTTCGTAAACACAGTTTTTAACTTAAGCACATACTCACTAACATTCTCATTAGATCTGTATTTAAATTGGGCAAGTTGTGAAAATGTGAGCTTTTGGCTAATGTTAATAGAAAAGTTTGCTAAGAAGCTATCAGCGAAATCATTGAAATGACGCATGGATCTTGATGGGTGTAAAACCAATACAAGGCATGGTCCTTGAGGCTTCTAGGGAAGATCTTAGTCATCAATATATCATCGTGTGCAAAACCAAAGTGTGAAGGATAGAAAGATGGAATGTGATGCAAAGTATCACCCCTGTAGTTGTATACTTCAAATTTAGGCATAGTGAAGCTGCTATGTAAAGGGTAGACTAGGACTTCATGAGCCAATAGGTTATGTAGTATATTATTAGAAGCGACCACGTGATTAGGTCTTTGAGATCCTTGGGAAAGCTGTTTAATTTGCAACTACATAGCTTGAAGAGGTTTAGAATCAATGCATTTTTAGATGTAGTCACGTGTATGAGCTAAAGTAGACTAGCATTTGCAGAAATGGATGTCCTAACATTGTGACCAAGACCAAGACCATGAATTGTAGCATTACAAGTGGACCGAGATGGTTCAGTAACAATAGGAGCTACTGAAGCAAGGCTGTCCTCAGACAGATATTCATCAACATACAAAAAATCAAAATGACCTTAGACTGGAAACAGGGCAGACTTTCAGCTGTTTATTTAATGAAATAATAACTGAACGGATCTCATTATCAGGTGTTTGAGATCAGTGATCAATTGCTGCAGTTAAAATGAACATTACATATACTGTAAACACTTCGCACAAGATGGATCATTTGTTACTCTTGCTGGTGGCTCTGATACGAAATTGATGCGTTGTCTTTTGACTGACATTCAAAATCATAATTGGCAACCCTGCAGAGTCCGTAGAATCTGGAAAGCTTCCTTGCAAGCTCATTTGCATGCAAAATGTTAGCAAGCTTTGACTGTGCATATGCTCAGAAACCATAGTATCTTGATTTATCATTTATCTTATCAAAACGGATGCCATCCGAATAAGTGATCTTATGCCCTTCTGATGAAACATTAACAATTCTCCCTTCGGTTCCTGTTACATGAGCAGTAGTTCTCATATCCTCTAGTAACATATTTGTGAAAAGAAAATGACCAATGTGGTTTGTAGCAAACTGAAGTTCTATGCCATCTTGAGAAAAACTAAAATGTTTAGAGGAAGATTCAGTTGGAAACGAAATTTCGAACTGATGAGATAACGCTAAGATCTAGCTCCAGAACATCCACTTTAGCATTGTCAGTTTCCTTAATGATAGATTCTTTAACAGTATTACCAGTATTAACGTCACTGATTGCCAGAACTACATGGGCACCTCGTTATGCAAGAACACGAGCTGTTTCAGTGTTTTTTTTTATTCGATCACTCTTAAATGACGACAATTTCATTATGTAGAAAATAATAGATGGTATTCAATTTGACTGTGCAGACCCGAAATCTTTCTTTTCACAATTTAGGTATGTCTCAAGGCATTCGTAAGGAATAAATATACCAAGTTTTCATTCTTTTATCTTGGTAAATATAAAATTATAGACGTTTTACTATTCTCAGCCTTCCACTGGATTACACAGTCCTAGGAACAGATCTTAATAAACAAGGACATTAGAAACTTACTTCTGCCCATGCAAGATTTTGATAGTCTTCTTTAATTCTCAATCCACTCCATTCAATATTCCAATATCTCCTCCTATCGGTGCACATTTCTGATCTTTGACATTATCCCTTGACCCTTTATCACTTTTCATTTCTATCTTCATTGAATTCTTTGTCACGCGTTCACATCTCTATCACAATCCCATTCCTTGATCAAAACTCTCGTACCAGGATCTCCTTGTTCATAGATGTCTGCAATTTCTCTAATAGTCGTGTATATTAATGCACATCAACATCTTATTCTCATAAACATAACAAGAGGAATACATCGACTTTCTTTTTAACCTTAGAAACAAAAATGCTCTTCTTTTATTAAATCTGAAACCACTGATCTACATAGGAAAGAAACAATCTGCTATATAAATGAAATACTTTATTTACAACAAGCTTATTCGAGGCTAAAAACTTAAGAATCCTTCCACTAAGACGTTCTTGTTTGTTTCTCCAATGGCGAACTCTATTCCGGCCTGCCTTCTTGACTCTTTCTCTCCCTAAGGGGATCCTCCCCTGTTTTTCCTCTTCGTCCCTCTCATCCTCCTTTTCCTCTTCTCTTCCTTCCTCTCCAATGAATTTTTTTTTCCTCTTTTTTTTTAAGAGCTTCCTTTCTAACTTCTATGCCCAACTTGGGCTCAAAAACAAAAACAGTTTTTAATTTGTAACAACATACCCAGGTTGAAATATTTTCAACCACTCTTCCCTTATTTCCTCAACAGCCCCAACAATTTTTTTTTTTTTATCTTTTCACTTTTTACTTTTGACAATTACAATTACTCCTCCTTAGATAACATTTTGGAGGCAAAATACAATAATTTGAAATTCGAATTTAAACATGACTTGTAACCATGTTTTGCCAAGAAAATGAATGTAGATGCTCCTGCATCATACTCTCCCTCTAGAAAGGATTTGAACCTTAGTTCAAATGAACTATTTCCTCCATGTATTAATCTTCACTCTATCCCTGGATCCCAAGGTCTTGTTGCCAATACCAATACTTGTCTTTGTTTGGAATAGTCTTTGTCCTTCATTTTGCTTTTCTTCCTCTTCTGGTATGTTCTTCTCCTCATCTCCTTCTCAGCTGCCATCTCCCACTTCCATGCTTCTTCATCTTCATACATATCTTCTAGACCTTTTTTTTGTTCTTCTTGTTTCAAAAATTTGTCCATTGAACTATGGACTTCATTCATCTCCACAACTTTAATACTTGCATTCAAAACATCAAAGGCAATGTTAGAAGTAAAAACTTGAGATCATAAAGTCTTTTGGCTGCCTTCACTCTTCTGCTCTTTGGCCAAATCTGCCTTTGCCTCTTTAGTGTGCTCTTTTCTTGCTTCACTCTTCCCAATGGTGTCTTCACCATGATTTGTATCTTTACACAACTCTCTTGAATGACCAAACAGCTCCTCCAACATCTTCAACTCTTCCTTTAGTGAGATCTCATCTATCTCACCATCTTCATCAAACTTGGGCTGATCACTCACAAGGATTACTTGTCCTTCACTAGCCTTACCCTTCATCTCATCCTTTCTTGAGCTGTCTTCATACAAACCAACTTCTTCAATATACTCATCAAATACAATTGAAGCACTCTTACTTTGTGTTTCCTTACTCTCTTCAACTTCTCTTTGAAGCCATTTTGTTTGCTCTTTGTTTTCAATGAGGCGTTGCTTTGCTGTACACCCATCTCTTTCTTCATTAACCATCCATTTGGAATTCTCTCCTTGCTGCATATTAGTCCACATATCCACTTTCCATTTTTCATTTCTCATAAAAATATCATTGAAGGAGTCAAAAACATCATCATAAACAATTTGTTTACCTTTTACTTCTTTGGTATACCTCTCAAGCGTCCTGTCTTCATGGAATGCCTCTTCCATACTCACTATCTTTCCTTCATTCTCTTGGCTGCTTGAATCACCTTCAATCCTCTTCCATTGACTTCTTGGTGTTGTTGCCTCAACACTCACATCTTCACTTTTTGCCTTCTTAGGCACCCATACTTGTTTCTTTCTCTTATCAATTGACTTCACAAGCCATTTAGGCATCCTGTAACCATGCTCTTTTGACAATACTGAAAAACCAACTTTATTTGTCCTTTTATTTTCACAATCTTGTACAGCTGCATTCATATTAGGAATATGAGAAAATCTAATCTTATAAGGTAAACTTGCCTGCTTGCTTACTTGTTGCTTACTTGTGTGCTTCACCATCCATTTAGGCATTATGTACCCATGGTTAACTGATTTGTGTGAGGACTTCATCTCCCTCTTACCTCTTCTAACCTGTGTATCAACATCTTCATGCTCACAATAATTATCAAAATCAGGGCTTAATACTTCATTTACCTCTTTGATAGCTTGTTCCATGGAGCAATCTTTCTCTTCCTTTGTGCTTGGCTGTTCTCTTTCTTCCTCTTGGCATTCAATGGCATCATGGAATTCAGCTTCATCTTCTGCCTCTTCTCTTGTATGGGTTCTTCAACACCTCCCTCATGCATTAACCAATGCATCTCTTCTTCTTTATCAACAGCAGCAAACTTTTTCTTTTCTCCTACACATTCACTTGTGCACTTGGTGTCTTCTCTTGCACCAATATCTTCATTCTTCAAGGCCTTTCTTTTGACCTTCACAAGGCTGCTCATACCTGCAATTACCCACTCAAAGACAATATTAGATATAAAAATAAGAGACCACAAGGTCCCTATGAGTGTTCTCTTCCCCAGCACTCTCATCTTTTCAAGTGCTCTTCTTGGCACTTCATCTTTTCTTTCTTCTCTTCTCTTTTTCTCCTCAATGAGAACCTTCTTCTCCACCTCTTCCTCTTTTTGTTGCTCACTTGGCAACCTTCTCATCCTCTTCAAGCCTCTATGGGCTTCTCTCTTCTTGGCAATCTCATTTTGCCTTTTTCTCCTCTTCATTAGGACATCAATTGGCCACGTCAACCTCTTCCTCATTGGCCATACCCATGCTTGCTTGTCCATCTGCGTCCAAGACTCATATCTATCTGCAAACTTATGTAAATCTCTTTTCAAACTATCAATCTCTTTATCAATTGCAATACTGTCCATACCTTTATTCTTTTGGATACTTGCTTTCTTCTTGGTGCCCTCATGTACCTTGCTGCTCTGCTCTTTCCTCAGCAATATTTTCATCTCTGAGATCTTCACCCAAGTCTTTTCCACCTTGGTCTTTTGATCCCTTCAGGTCCTCACCTAGGTCTTTTACACCTTAGTCTTTTGGTCCACTTGTCTCACCCAAGCCTTTCTCCTTCACTGGTCTTTTGACAATCTCCTTGATCTCACCTAGGCCTTTTGCATCCTAGTCTTTTGATCTTTTTCTCAATCCTGCAGCAACTCTTTATACAACACTTCAACAAACACAAATCACAAATCCAAGCTTACCTTGCTTTGGATCTTTCTCTTGAGCATTCACTTGCTCTTCTTCTAGAGCTTCTCTTGGCTTTTCACTAAGCCTTCCTTGGCTTCTTCTCCTCTTAAGCCTCAATGGCTTGACTGCCTTCCTCTTCACCTGTTTACTTCTCAAACACAATAAATTCAAATCAAATAGCAAAGATTACTCATACCTTTCCTCAACAAATCCCAAGAGCTTCAAGCTCTGATACCAAAAATGAAGCAGGGCTGTCCTCAGACAAATATTCATCAACATACAAAAAATCAAAATGACCTTAGACTGGAAACAGGGCAGACTTTCAGCTGTTTATTTAATGAAATAATAACTAAACGGATCTCATTATCAGGTGTTTGAGATCAGTGATCAACTGCTGCAGTTAAAATGAACATTACATATACTGTAAACACTTTGCACAAGATGGATCATTTGTTACTCTTGCTGGTGGCTCTAATACGAAATTGATGCGTTGTCTTCTGACTGACATACAAAATCATAATTGGCGACGCTGCAGAGTCCGTAGAATCTGGAAAGCTTCCTTGCAAGCTCATTTGCATGCAAAATGTTAGCAAGCTTTGACTGTGCATATGCTCAGAAACCAGAGTATCCTGATTTATCATTTATCTTATCAAAACGGATGCCATCCGAATAAGTGATCTTATGCCCTTCTGATGAAACATTAACGATTCTCCCTTCGGTTCCTGTTACATGAGCAGTAGTTCTCATATCCTCCAGTAACATATTTGTGAAAAGAAAATGACCAATGTGGTTTGTAGCAAATTGAAGTTCTATGCCATCTTGAGAAAGACTAAAATGTTTAGAGGAAGATTCAGTTGGAAACGAAATTTCGAACTGATGAGATAACGCTAAGATCTAGCTCCAGAACATCCACTTTAGCATTGTCAGTTTCCTTAATGATAGATTCTTTCACAGTATTACCAGTATTAACGTTCCTGACTGCCAGAACTACATGGGCACCTCGTTATGCAAGAACACGAGCTGTTTCAGTGTTTTTTTTTATTCGATCACTCTTAAATGATGACAATTTCATTATGTAGAAAATAATAGATGGTATTCAATTTGACTGTGCAGACCCGAAATCTTTCTTTTCACAATTTAGGTACGTCTCAAGGCATTCGTAAGGAATAAATATACCAAGTTTTCATTCTTCTATCTTGGTAAATATAAAATTATAGACGTTTTACTATTCTTAGCCTTCCACTGGATTACACAGTCCTAGGAACAGATCTTAATAAACAAGGACATTAGAAACTTACTTCTGCCCATGCAAGATTTTGATAGTCTTCTTTAATTCTCAATCCACTCCATTCAATATTCCAATATCTCCTCCTATCGGTGCACATTTCTGATCTTTGACATTATCCCATGACCCTTTATCACTTTTCATTTCTATCTTCATTGAATTCTTTGTCACACGTTCACATCTCTATCACAATCCCATTCCTTGATCAAAACTCTCGTAACAGGATCTCCTTGTTCATAGATGTCTGCAATTTCTCTAACAGTCGTGTATATTAAAGCACATCAACATCTTATTCTCATAAACATAACAAGAGGAATACATCGACTTTTTTTTTACCTTAGAAACAAAAATGCTCTTCTTTTATTAAATCTGAAACCATTGATCTACATAGGAAAGAAACGATCTGCTATATAAATGAAATACTTTATTTACAACAAGCCTATTCGAGGCTAAAAACTTAAGAATCCTTCCACTACGACGTTCTTGTTTGTTTCTCCAATGGCGAACTCTATTCTGGCCTGCCTTCTTGACTCTTCCTCTCCCTAAGGGGATCCTCCCCTGTTTTTCCTCTTCGTCCCTCTCATCCTCCTTTTCCTCTTCTCTTCCTTCCTCTCCAATGAATTTTCTTTTTCCTCTTTTTTTTTAAGAGCTTCCTTTCTAACTTCTACGCCCAACTTGGGCTCAAAAACAAAAACAGTTTTTAATTTGTAACAACATACCCAGGTTGAAATATTTTCAACCACTCTTCCCTTATTTTCTCAACAGCCCCAACAATTTTTTTTTTTATCTTTTCACTTTTTACTTTTGACAATTACAATTACTCCTCCTTAGATAACATTTTGGAGGCAAAATACAATAATTTGAAATTCGAATTTAAACATGACTTGTAACCATGTCTTGCCAAGAAAATGAATGTAGATGCTCCTGCATCAGCGACTAAAGAAGCATTAGATTGAGTAGGAATAGGGATATTAACCTAAGGAGGAACAATAGTTGGAGGCATACAATTATTAGGAGGTGCACGGGGAGCATTAGCGTCCTTACCACTTGATTTAGAAGGAGAGCCTCTATTATGCAGTAGAAATATTCAAAGGATCATTGGAAACGTGTTAATTCCTAGGTGTGGATTCCTTAGCCAAAGCTATATACATGATTTTTTTTAAATTCTTTTCATGCAGTGTATCCAGAAATAGTTTACTTAAACAAAGAACAATGTAAAACCCTGATACAACGAAGAATTTTATGATTGGAATGATTAAATTGTTCAAAAATTTCACAGAGTTCAATGTACACAAATAGGCCAAGTGTAATAAAACATGACAAAGTTGCAGTTGAAAAGGTTCTTGTATGCCCTTGAGCTTTTCTGCAGAGATGTTGGTATGCAAGTCAATACCAGTAAGAACAAAATCATGATTTTCTCCAACAAAAGGAAAAAGACCCAGCACACATTCCTCTTTGAGGGAAATAGTCTTGAAGAGGTAAATGAATACAAGTACCTCGGGTTGACTTTGATAATAGGCTTAGTTGGGAGACTTGCAGAAAGAAAAGAACTTTAGGAGGTTGGAAAGCATGGTATGCCCTTCAAAATAGATGTGGAGAAGCTGAATTATGGGATTGGAAAACTATTTAGACTCTTTTTGGACTATTGGTAATCCCGGTGTTGCTTTATGGGTGTGAGCTTTGGGCTAGCAACTTGTCAAAGTCCAAGTGGAAGCAAATAGAGAGAATTCAAAAACACATGATCACCAAGTTCAGGTTAAAAGTTTCAACTCCGTATGAGATCTTGTTAGCTGAAATATGGACTGTTTCGATGGAAGCCATGGCAATGGTGCGTCTCCTAAGATATGTCAAAAGAATTGAGCAGTTGGAAACAAGTAGGTGGCCTAAGGAAGTTTTCAGTGAGGTGCCCAGCAAAAGAAAGAAGTCTTGGATGAAGCGAAACAACAAGTGGATGATCAAGTCGAATATTCTATTTGAACGCTTGTCCTACTGATAGCAAAGATATAAAAGTTTTTGTCATAGATAAATTCCGCAAGTCTATGTGGGGTGGTATGCTAGGGAGAAAGAAGAATTATTACCTTGATGTGTTCAACTCCACATGTGATCATCAACAAAAGGCTTACATTGGGGAAAATATCGTTTGGAGAGCTAAGACTTTGATTGCTCAGGTTAGAACTAATTCCCATCAGCTTCGATGTGAAACAGGAAGGTGGAAAAGGCCTAAAGAAACTTGGAAAGAGAGAGTATGTGAATTCTGCAATGTGGGGGCAGTTGAATTGGAAAAACACTTTATTTTAGATTGCAATGCTTACATGGACATCAGGGCAAAATATGTGGACTCCCTGACAACAACTTCTTAGCATGGTTTGTTTATAGAGGGGTCTTTGGAGAAAGTTGGAGAGCTCATTCTTTCTTTGAATAAAAGAAGAAATACAAGGCAAAAGCAAATTTGACTGGGCTGGTTGTCTCATAGGCTATTTATTTAGCCTCGTGGACGTTAAAATATCTTCTTCTTCTTCTTCTTGTACCAAAATTAGGTGTTTACAGTTGTATATAATGAACTATGGGGGATTTCCCAATAGATATTTTTTGTTCTTTGACAAGGGTTCCCAAAGCTGAACCTAAAATGTCGAGTTTTGTTAATTCTTTCCATGCAGTGCATCCAAAAACAATTTATTCAAACAAAGAACAATGTAAAAGCCTGAAACAATGAAGAATTTTATCAATGAAATGATTAAATTGTTTAGAAATTACACAAAGAGTTCAATGCATCTTAGAACAAGGACAAAGATGAAATTGATGGGACTGCAAATGCAAGTAAAACTCTTCTGTCTATTTAATGAATGTCATGATAGCTTTAGCTCTCTGATATCCTTCAGTTAGAAACTAGGCAAGGACATTTATTTCTGACGTCCTATTGTTTGTGGATGTGATATTTGCAGCTATGCTTCAATTCTACCCAGCTTTTTCATTTCACTTCTTGGTGGTAAGGATTCTAAAGTTAAAAGTACTTGTTCCAAGTTTGAATCGTGGATACATAGAGATCATTATTTTTGAAACGTTCATGTTGTTCTGCAAGGGATGTGAAAAGTGATATAGAGTATGGACAAACTTGAAAAATAATCCTAGGATTTTGCTTTTCAACTTGGCAAGTCCATAAATCTAAAATAGAAACTAATTGCTATGCAAGGAACTTCGTTCCAAAGGGACACCTCCCTACCCCTTGGTCCCCCTGTACCCATCTTATTTTCCCGTTTTACTTGTATGCATGAAGTCTGAGTAAGTTTGGACTGATGACTTTGATTGTTATTGTACAGCCAATATTTTTCGCTAGAAGTAGCATGCATTTAATTGTTAAAATTTTAATTTTATTGGGAAGCAAGATCTCAATTCTTCAATAATTTGGCCTAGCTTGCTTTGTTGGCTTTGTCTGAAATGAGTGTACAGGTATGAATGGTCCACTTCACACAACAATTACGGCTGCCTTGAGGTATTTCTCATTAATTTAGCTCTCTGTTTATCTTTGTCCAGTTTGGATTTCATTTCTATTTAAATGAGTGAAGTGTGCATAGGATTAATTGTTTAATTGATTGCTAAAAATAAAAAATCATTGGGTGTGGATTATCCCATGTTCATAATATTTGTGAGACAAGGTATGCTTATATTGCATTTTATGCACCAAAATAATCTCTAATTCAGAAGATGGCCTTGTATTAAATTGCTGGATGTTGTCCAAAATTTCTGTAGCTACCGTAAGACAAACACCACAATGCATGCAATAGATAAACCTAATGAATGCTTAAAGAAAAACAATACATAGATTTATTTAGAGGTAACATTTCTACCTCTTTATATTAAGAGCTCTGGCCACTAGCCCTCTATGATCTTATATAGATAAGGAGGATGCTAGGGTTAGGGTTTTGGAGAGTAGTTATTTGTAGAACAAGCCAAGCCCATTATTAACAAAAGTCAACTAAATAAGTATTTAATTGATAATCTTAGTGCACCAATTAGTGTTTATCCACAAATTATATTACAAATGAATATTAAAGGTACATTCTAACCATATAAAAGTGTATTCGTTATCAAATACACTAATATCCTCCCTTATGATGTACTTTGATAAAGGGAAGGACAAAGGAATCACTGAACTATCCCCCCTCGATGACACCTTCTTTTACTCCTAAAAGTTGTCTAAGTTGAACAAATCGGGCTTCAAGCAAGGGCTTTGTGAAGATGTCTGTAGTCTGATCATCTAACGGGCAATACTTAATATCAACAACGTTGTCCTGTATCAATTGTCTGATGCATAGTTTAAAAACTTGTACTCGACAATTACTTGGCAGCCCAAAATTTTGACCCATACTTGGGACTCGACAATTACCGGGAAACTTTATTGATACTTTAAAAAATATATAAATTCATAAGATAAACTGAAACACATAAAAAAATGAATTGAATATAGAGAACATATAACTTAGAGTCATAAGGATGTTTTATATTATTTTTTGAGCAAATAAGAGTACAATGGTTAATTTTAAACAAAAAGAAGAGTGCAATGCTCGTACACAAGTCATCAATGCATCTCCAACTCCTCTGTTGTGCCCCATAAGTAATATGAGATTTGGCTGATCATTGATGTATTATCACTTCCTTAACAACCACCTACCAATGATGTAATATACTATTATGATCAATGGCAACCTATTATGGACCCACAGCTTACACAATTACACTTTGCTGTTAGCCTGTTGGCTGTTACAGTCTGCTGAAAACCTAAAAGCTTGAGCCCTATACCAGCTGGCAGCAAGTAATTCGAGCTCAAATGACTGCTACAATTTGTTGAAACCCTGAAAGCTTGAGCCCTATACCAACTGGCAGCAATGCCAAGATGGCAGCAAGCAGTTCATTGTTCGAGCTCAAAAGGTGATGAAACCTCAAACAACAAGCATTTAGAGAAGTGAGTTGTCACTGTATCAAAAGTAACACTCATGGTTTATAATACCGGCACAACCTATAGGCTATAGCAAAGATCAAACGACGATGAATCCTCAGTCAGAGCAGTTTATAACAACAATAGTAGAGCGAGAGCCAAAAATCGCAATTAAAGAAATGCAAGTGACATTTGTTTTTACACTTTCAATATGTTTGCCATATACTCAGGGCAGGGTTGAGTGGAGCCCTGATAGCCACAATTATCGGTGAGTAACTGTGGTTAGTTACTCGCCGATAACCGTGTTTAGTCTCTTGTCGATAACCGCATTTAGTTACTCGTTGATAACTGCAGTTATTAGGGATCTACCCAGCCCGCGATAAGTATGAGGTTACCCTTTTGCATAATTTTTTTTTTATTACTTGCAGGTAAGTATGAAGGTTACCCATTTGTATAAGTTTTTTCGGTTATAGAGTTTTGATGTAGTGCTTATGAATTTCAATGCGCTTGTGTGTTAGTGCCTCAGTGGGTTGCAAGAATTGTGGATAGCACTCTTATTATTGCACCAAAGCGTTGTGGGTTGGGTCTATAGAAATTTGAACTCAGAGAACATGTGTCGAATCCACATTGACTCACGACAGGTAGTCACAACTCCACTATGCTTTTGTAGTAGACAAAACAATAGTAGTTTGTTTCTTGCAAGACCAAGTCACGAGACTTACCCCAAGATGATAGATGTATCATGTGGTCAACTTACAATCATTTGAATCTCTTGCTCAATCACTATCTATGTAATCTACAACTGCAGTTTTGCTGCTCGAAGTGTAACCAACAATTGAGGCCTTTCCACTGGACTTATAAGCAATTCCATAACTAGTAGTATTGCGAAGACACCTTAGGATGTGTTATCAGCTTACCAATGGCTATCATAGGGGTGCTGGCCGAAGCGTGACACGAGATTCATAGGAAAAGAGAGTTAAGGACGAGTACAAGTCATGTATAGAAGGCCTCCCACCAATTCCCTATAGAGTGTACTATCAACCGAAGGAGAACACTTGGTAGAAAGCTTGATTTGAAATTGAAAAGGAGTTGGTGCGGACTTGCAGTCTTCCATGTTGAAGTGATGTAGGATGTGTAGGATGTCTTGAGCATACTTAGATTGATTGACAAAAATTCCATTATCAGATTATGAAATTTCAAATTTGAAGACCAAGGAAAAAGTGTAACAAATCCAAGTTAGTCATCTCAAAGTACTTTATTAACCATGCTTTTACATCAAGAATCTGCCCAGTCGAACTCCCTATAATAATTAAGTTGTTGACATAGAGGAACAAAGTCAGGGGTTGCATGTTTACTTTCTTGGTGTAGATTGTGGGGTTAGAGGGACTCATAAAATCATAATTGATTAGAAACATGTTGATCTTTTCATACCAAGTTCGAGGAGCCTGTCTTAAGTTGTACAAGGAATTTGTCAATCTGTGCATGTAGTTGGAGTTCTTGCTACTGATGGACCTTTGAGGTTGGGACATATATTACTTCTTGCAAGTCTCCATGCAAGAAGGCATGTTAGATGTCCATCCGATGGACTTCCCACTCTTGTGTTGCAGCCAAGGAGCATACTAGCCTTATGGAATTCATCTTGGCAAGTGGAGGAAAGCTTTCGTGGTAATCAAGACCTTCTTGTGAAAACCTTTTGCTACAAGCCTAGCTTTTTATTGGTCATTGGACCCTTTTGCTGTATACTTAGTGTGGTACACCCACTTGCACCTCACTATTTTTCTTCCTTTCGGTGGTTGAACCAAGTCCCAAGATTTTTTTTCTTTATAGAAAGTTCTTTTTCCATAGTTGCCAACCATTCACGATGCTTAGAAACCTCATGATAGGTCTTTGGATCTTGACTCACTATGAACTATGCCAAGTTTGCAACACCAAACTGATGTTTTGATATAGTGGATTGCTAGGATCCCCTGCCCATGCACCAACCTTATCATGAACTGTGCAGCCATTTGGGTCGAGGTTGTGTTGGATGTGTAGGTGCATTTTGAATGACTTGTGCCATTGGTGGTGGAGGAGCAAGTTGTTCCCCTTGTGGCTCATCATCTGAACTATAATGACTCTTAGAATGGAAGCCATCTAAACTACCTTGTTCTTCATAAGAAACATCAAGAATTATATATGAATGGAGAAAGATGTTTTCTTGTAAGCCTGGGATTGTTCATCAAGGAACACATCCCGTCAGTAAAGCACTTTAGTGGTGTCTGGAACTAAAAGACAATATGCCTTCACATCTTTACAATAGCTGACGAAAATACAAGGATGGCTCTTCCTTTCCATTGCTTTGTGCTTGTCTAGGATATGCGTCCATGCACCACATCTAAAAATCTTGAATTCAGAAACATTGAGCTTGATGCCAACCCATTTTTCTTCAAGGGTCACGTCTTGTACCGTTGAGTGGGTTGTGCGATTTTGAATGTAGTTTGCACCTTGGATTGCCTTTGCCCAAAACTAAGGAGGCATGTCTTTAATGTGCTGCTTGCAATTGGACATTTCCTTAAGTGTGTGATTTTTGCATTCAATTACACCATTCTGCTGAGGGGTGTAGGGCACAATATGCTGAAGTTGAATGTCTACTTGTTCACAGAAGCTGATCATCTAATTGTTGACAAACTCCCCTCCATTGTCTTGAGATGTTGGGTATTTCGCTCCGATAGGTTTTCAACAAGGGCTTTGAAATTTTTGAAGTGCTCAAAGAATTCACTTGTTTTTCAGATAGTAAACACATGTTCTATGAGAGAAATCATCAATGAACGTAAGCACGTATTTATGTTTTTGAAAATAAACATGAGGGAATGACATGAGATCACTATGGATCAGCTGTAATCTGTCACTGACCCTCCAAGATTTGCCTTTGGGAAGTGGGTCTCTATGTTATTTTCTAGGTGCATAACGTGGACAAACTCCATCTTTGAAAGAAACTTTTGGCTAACCAAGAACCGTGTTGTGCTTAGTGAGATGTTTCAAAGCGATAGTTTAGGTTATCAAACGCTTATGCTAAAGTTTACTCAAGTCATTTGCATGCACAATCATGACTTGTGAAGATTGAGAAAACACAAAATTGTCAAATTTGTACAATTTGGCTTGATGATCAAGCTTCCCGATGGCTACAATAGCAGATTGGTCTTTTGCATTTTTTATGACAACATTGGTAGGTGTAAATTCAGTTTTGCCTTCACTTGAATGGGTGATTTGATAGATGGATAGGAGGTTCATAGACAAGTCTAGAACGTGGAGAACTTTATTGAATATGCCATTCCCCATCTTAATGGACTCTTCGCCCTCAACAACTAGAAGATTAGAGTTGCCCACAAAAAAATCAGCTATGTGGTTTTCGTCAAGATTGTGAAATAGAGAGCCATCGTGCGCCATGTGGTGAGAGGCTCTTGAATCCAAAATCTATTCAGACAAGTGATACATTTGTGTTGCAAAAATGTAACATCCCTAATCAGAATATTATTTGATAATCTGGATTGCTCGGAATTACTTTTATAATAATATTTTATAAATGTAACTTGTACTAAGAATAATATTTAAAATAAAAAAATATAAATCCTCAAGGGATTTCGCCCTTGGGATATAATGATTACAAAGGTTTTCGTCCTTGCAATCAAATTACACGATTAAGGGATTCCGTCCTTAAAGTGGTTGTAAAGCATAATGCTTGTACATGGTTATATATTTTTAATAGATGATTGAATGAATTCCTTCCATACCAACGAATGACTATAAATACTTCATCACCTTCCATCGAAAGATGTGTCTCTTCCAAATGTTTTTTCCCAAGGGAGGCGATTTCCCAAAGGGTGGCATCCCTTGGTGTTTAGGTGGGTCGGCCTGCCTATATAAGTGTTTTTTTTTTATTAAATGTGGCGCTCCCCTCAAGAGGGGCAATTCTAATTGCTGTGCCCTCCTTAATGGCTATGCCCTTGTCTTATGCTTGGAAAGGAATATTACAAAAAAGTGCTTCTTCTGTCTTGGAGGGAGGGAGCTGCATCTTTTTCATCTTTATTTCCAAGTATGCCATTGTATTCAAACACTATTGTTCAATTTGGCTTGGTTTACTATAAAAGTTGCAACACTCTTTGTTAACATTTGCATTCATTTTCCCTTTGCCTTTGTCTTGACGGGGGGAAGAATTTTGTTGAGTTGATTGATTGCCCTTAGTCTTAGGCTTTGCTTTCCCTTTTTCTTTTGCCTTTGCCTTTGCTAGAGTTGGGTTGTGACATCGCATTAGTATCATTGACATCTACTGCCTACTGCTTAGTACCTCTAGGTCGCATGTCACCAATGGAAATCATTTTGTCTGTTCTTTCTGAAATTGTTGAAAGAACTTATCAAAAGTTGGTGCCACATATGCATTGCCCAAAGAATCTTGCCTTTTTATAGTGATTTGAGACGAACACTGGGTATGAACGACTCAATTTTGACAAACCTTTATGAGTTGGTCATCAATCTTGGGTACACCTATATCAACAAGCATAAGTCTCAAGCACTTGCCATGAGTGATGAAATGCTCAATCCGATGATAGTTGTATGGACTACGAGTGCCAAGTTCATTTTCCAGTTGATGTGCCCACATCTTGCTATGCTTCCCAAAAAGATTCTCCAAGATAGTCCAAACTTTTCATGGTTCCATAGTCTCTTGAAAATGAAACTTCAATGCAGGAGACTCTGATTGACCTAGGATACCTCTAGGTTCGTCACAATGATTTTGTCATTTCATCTGTTTGATTAGGTCAAGATGAGCAGATTCTTCACCCTTTGTCATGCAGTAAGGAAAGATCCTTTTTGAGAAGCACATCTACAATGAACCTTTTGCAACTGATGTAGTTGGGGCTGGTGAGGATTACCTTTTTCTATCATTTTTAGCAAATAAATTGGTTTAAAAGAAGTCCTAATTTTTTTTAAGGGTTTTTGGAGTAATATTTCAAAATGATTAAGCTCGATGAGAGAATCCCAATGTGACAATCACCATATGGGAATTTTTTCCTGAAAAAGGTCTCCAAAAATACATGTTAAAATGATCAACTTGACAAGGGGATAACAACGGTGCAGTTGCCTCTTGGGCAATTTATTTTCCATACTCAATTTTTTATATTTTTTGTTCTTTGTTTAAATCATGTGGAAAAGCTGTGTTGTGGCCTTGGTTGTCTGAATTTCAGACAAAACTGCCAAATTTTACACGGATCAAATGCTGACTGCAGAAACCTTGTTTTCTACCAAGTACACCCTCTACATTGCCCTCTCACTGTTATGAAAGTGAAATTGAGACAAGAATTCTACAATTGTAATAGAACTAGGAATTCTAAATCTAAAACTGAAATACTGCATTATAATGCAGATCTGCCAAGTGAACCCATGATTCATTTGTAATTACTAGGTTGGGTGTGTTTGATTTGTAGGCTCTCTACTATACATATCTTAGGGGTAAATAATGATCAGGTCTAAAGGGCATTGACTATGGAGGGTTCCACCATATTTGTAGCTACACTACATTGTCTTTGAGGTACATAGAGAGTAACTTCTCGAGGCTAACCGCTTACTAGTGCATCATAGAATCAAACCGCGGATGGCTTTCTATTGGCAAAAAAGAAAAATCCTAGGCACTTCTAATATACTATGAAGAATGTGGAAGCTAAAATCCGCATACAATGCTATTGGAGACTTGGGTTTTTGGGGGATTCCCTTCACTTTACCAATAACAATGAGTCTACTTAGCTAATAACAACTTTTTGTGATTTTTAAACTACCGGAACACAATTTATAACCTAGGAGATTTCCATGAAAAAAATAGCTTTAACCCTTAGTACCCCACATTAACCAATTTTTGTTCAACCAAGATTCTTTAAGGGCGAGGCAAGAGCATAATATTGGGTATTTGCAGTAGGCCATTAAGATTCGGGCTTGAAACTTAATATGTAGAAATATAGAAAGTTGTAGATTTGAAAACAAAATAGAACGAATATGCAAAAAAATTTTAAATTGTAGATTTGATCTTTATACCTACTATGGACATGAAATCAGAAGCTCTGTATGCTTCACAAAACTGCACTGCAAGAGATGAAGCGTTATAGCTCTGATAGCATATTAAATTGTCAGATATTGTCCAGAATCGCTGTAGATACTATAAGACAAACACCCACGATACTTGCAATAAATAAATCTGATGAAAATGTAAAGAAAAATAATACATAGATTTATTCTAGGTAGCATGACTACCTCTTTAGATTAGGAGCTCTGCCCTAAATTCACGAGTATAACAATAGTAAGTCTCTTTCATAGTATGTGTCACCCACTAGCCTTCTATGCTCTTATATAGATAAGATAGGAAGCTAGGGTTAGGGTTTTGGAGAGTTGTTACTTGTAGAACAAGTCAAGCCTATTATTATTAAAATTCAATTAAGTAAATACTTAATTGATAATCTTTTCTAATAATGTATTATGGATAAGTGTGCACCAATTAGTCCTTATCCACGAATTATATTACAAGTGCATCTTAACCATACAAAAGTGTATGCATTGTTAAATACACTAACACCTTGGACCCAAAGGCCCCAGGTTGATTTGCTAGCATCCTCCTCTTTGGCACTAACGTTACTTAGATATGTTGTGTGCTTTGTGGGTCCCCTTACCTTACAAATGTACATGAGAGAAAGGTCATTAGGAGAAATGACTACTCATGGAAATAAGCCTTCAAATGATGACTCGAGTATTGAATACTACACAGTTTAAAATCCCACAAGAAATAAGAATATCTAAATAATATTGCATTGCACTAGAACTCCAATTACAAGGTAGGATTGTAAGGCACTAAATGCCCCAAAACCTTTGCCAATCTGGATGCAGGACTTTGGGGTTAAAGCCCCCAGGTTGATTTGTTAGTGTGTTCCTTGTGTCTGCTACGAAGATCTCTTACCATTGTCTGTCTGCTTTGTGGGTCCCAATGCCTTGTGATTATTACCAATGCACATGAGAGAAAGGTCATTGAAGAGATGATCACTCATGCAAATAGGTCATCAAAAGATGACTCAAGTATTAAACACTACACACAGTTAACAATGCAACCAAAATAAAAATATCTAAACGCAATATCTGCTTTTGTTATTCCTGTTCCTTCCTGCTGTTTAAACTTCAACCAAGAAATTATGTTTAAAGAACTTGCAGACTTGGCTGGATCCTAAACTTTTAAGTGCAAAATATCAACTAACAATTGGAAACAATCAATTTGGCACTTTATTCCTGTCATTTATGTAGAGCTTTTATCTTTGTTAGCAATCTACTATGCTTATATTTCAATGTACCATGAATTTGTCTATTCTGTTTCTGTGTCATTCATTACTACTTTTATTCATCATGTGATTGCTTTGGATAGTTTAATTTCCTTTTTTCACTGAAGTCCCTTGTTCACTTCACTAATATACTTTGTACACTTCTGTTTTCGGTATAAAAATATCGCTAATATACTTGCCTTGACAGCAAGTTGTAGGTTCTAACAATGCACAAAATGCAGTACAGCTTAATAAACAGTCTTAAGTGCATTATATAGGTTTCACTGGTTTTAAATTTGACAAAAACTTGATACCATCAGTGTGGCAGTTCACATGGGATGTTCTGCTACACTTTAGCTGAAGTCAATTGTTGGATACTAACTGACACAGTAATGTAACAGTAAGCGTTCGAATTTGGATGGGAAACAACTTATTGAGAAGATTAATTCAATTGTATTCCTGGTATATTCTACCTTTTGCAGTTTCTTTTGAATTGGATTTACTTTTATATTTTTGTGAGGCACATCTGATTGCTATGTTGATTATTTGCCAGGTCAGCGCTGTTTTGAGCATTGCGATATTCATTTTTGCAGACACAATCATTCATCTTGCAGCTCCTGGGTAGAGACCTTTGCTATAGTTGTACTGTATTTTTGATGTCTCTGCTTCCCGCAATTGATCCTAATACTGTTGCAGTTACTGTATTACAGTCCTAATACAGTATAAGTATTTTGGGAAAACAAAAATTGATGTTTCTTTTTTCTTCTTTGACACTCAATCACGTATAAACAAGGAACATGTCATTTATCTGTGTGTCTATCGGTGTTTAGGTTTCCATGCTAAAGTTCACATGTGAATGCACAATTTCAAAGCCTTAGCAAAGACAAATGTTGCACTTGTATGATCATGACGATTAAGGGTCATACGATTCAATGGTGGTTTTAGTTATTTATATGTGCATATTTAGTATAAATTAAATTATATTTTCCAGATTTAGAGTAGCAGGGCTTTGTTAAGATATTGAGATACGTAAAGTAGCATAAAATATGTCATGATTAGTCTGGGTTCCTGTTTCAATATATTATTTGTTTAAAATAAAATCAAACTGAATGATTGTAAAATACGTGTAATCATGCATAAGAATGATTAAATTTATTTGAGCCTATCAATGTCTAGGGACGGGTTCTCTGCCTAAAGTTAAGATTGGCTGGTTTTTTCTTTGTAGGACTTTCCAACTCCTATCCACTGGTATTAGTGGTGGGACCTTGGTCTGCTTTGATAATAGATTTCTCTGGGCAGTGCTATCCTGAAAATGAATCTCATTGTACAGAATGTGAACGAACATTTGTGTTGTCATGGATAAAGCAAAATGATAAACACATTGTGGTAGGAGTGATAAGAGGGGTATCCTTGTAGACAGACCATCTAGGAGACTTGTCCACTATATGGATGACAATACCACATGGTCATCCTACATCATTTATTTCTTTCACTAAATTATACTAAAGAACATTATGTTGTACACCATGCACATCCAAATGTTGGTCAAGCATTACAATGACCATATTGTGCTTGCGCTTAGTATTTATGTAACTTGCCATGTTGAGATGCATCTTCCCAAGTCAAATTACTGTTATCATCTGTAACAAAAAGCCTAAGGCAGAAGTGCGCTCTAATTGGGTAAGAAGTGTGCTACCAAAGCATTACAATGACCATATTGTGCTTGCAATCATATTGTTAACATCACTCCAAATGTTGGCCAAGCATTACAATGATCATATTGTGCTTGCACTTAGTATTTATGTAACTTGCCATGTTGAGATGCATCATCCCAAGTCAAATTACTGTTATCATCTGTAACCAAAGGCCTAACACAGAAGTGCGCTTTATATTTATAATTGGTTAAGAAGTGTGCTGCCACAGCATTTCAGTAATCATTGCATGCTCTATACATGTTGTTCAGACCTATTAGCTATTTTATTTACTGCAAGAAATAGTGAGTAATCTCGGGAGTACTGCGTTTGCAAGATCATTGTGTCAGATAATTTGTTTAGTGAAATTGTTGTGCTATGTTATGAATGTTACTTGTTAGAGTGTTTCACTATGCATACTAGTCTTTATCAGACTTGAGGGTGCAGATGAGGAGTGTGGAGGATGTGAGGAGGAAATGACAACTTTGTAATCCTTGACTGATTTCCCTATCACTTGAGTGAAGAATTTTTATGTGACATCGTGTGAAAGATCTCTTATTTTGTATGGAGAGTCAACATGATCTTGTAGAAGTGTAGCAGAGGAATGGGTCATCATTAGCTTGTACCAAGGGTGGAGATGGAGATTGAGATTGTGATAATGTGGTTTTTGTGATTGTGGCTCGTAGTGATGCCAATGCCATGCATAGAAGAGAAGGACAAGATGAGACATATCGGAGGATGACATATTTGGGGCAGAAATGGGTGCCCATTCAAAGACCGACAATTCAAGATCATCTTTTTAGAAATTTGAAGGAATTGGTCAAAGACTACAACTAGAATGTAAAGGAGAGAACAATGTAAAGGTGAGCCGAGTTGTTTATTAACATAGTTACCAAATCCGGCTGGATCTAGACAAAATCTGGCCAGATCTGAATTTTTTGGCCGGCCTAGATAAGTTCGTCTGGGTCAGCCTTCTTTTTTTTCATATATATATATATATATATTATTTTTAGGTTTTCTATGCAAAAAAGCGCCCAAAAACCATAAATATAGTATAATATTAACATTTTATATTATTTTATTAACGTTTTTAATTGTCTTTGTCAGTTTTGCATATTTATAAAACCATGCTCACACACACACACACACACACACACACACACACATATATGTATATGTTCGGAATCAGATTTTTCCAAACTTTTTCAAGAATTCCGGATTTCGGATATTTTTGCCCTCCCGAATGGATCCGGATTTCCGAACTTGGTAACCATGCTTATTAACCAATATTTCTAAAAAGTAGAATGTTAAAATAGTAATAACTTGGAAACAAATGGGAAATAAAGAATGATCATAAAGAAGAAAGTACTTAAAAAATAATGTCCAACCAAATGGAGATGTTTATTGTTTTGAAGTGACTATATCAAATAAAGATGATCAACATAGGCTTGCCACCCAAAAGCAAAAGGAATATGAACATACCCATGAAGATTTGACTTGTATTTGCTGGAAGCATCAATATATGCTATTGAATCCTTCACCCCAAGGGAACTTGATCTGAAAAGGTTAGTTAATGCAACTGGTCACTAATTCATTCGTTTCGGATTCATATGACATCTTTCTCAATTTCCTGTAATTTAATGTGAAAATTGGCTTAAATGATTAAAAACCAGATTAAAACTGATTATAAATAGTAAGTAAATGATAAAAAACACATAACAATGCAAATCGAATTGATAATGGAGTTTATCCAATGTGGAATACAACTTCGGGTCCGCCTCAACTTACGAACCGATCAATGAAAACAATGCAAAATACAGTCTTACATCAGTTTTCTCCCAATATGGGGCTCTTAATCCGCATACAAGTCTCTGATGACCTCTAGGAAGGCTCTGTAATAGGCTCTTGGCCCTACAATTTTTTCTTCCTGCAATAAATGGACTATAACTTGCTTATTTCTCTCTAAACGAGGCTATCTCTCCTTACAAAGGGCTATCTTTGCTTACAAAAGGCAAAATTATTTCTTTATCCTTTACAAGGGTCAACTAGCTTATACTCTCCTTTACAAAGGGCTGAAATCGTTTTCTCCTTTACAAAGGGCTGAAATCGTTCTCTCCTTTACAAGGCAAAATACATTCTCTCCTTTACAAGGGCAAAATTTCCTCTCCCAATAAGGGGTTAAAACATTTACAAGCAAGACATACAACTTGCTTTCTCTTTCTCAAAGGAGGCTAAAAAGGTCTACTTCAAATATACATTTACACCTCTTATATTGTTTTCGGGCTTGTGGCTTGTCGGTCAAAGCCTTACTTCTTTTGCTAGAAGCTAGGGGTTCGAATCCCCTTGGAAAACACCTCATTCTAGGCTTACTTAGCCCGGAATTAAAGTATGTATACCAATTTCTTCACTTGTGCTTACCAAAATAAGGTGTAGATCAAGTGGTATGACCTAAAATTAGCTTGAAGGAGGTTTTGGGGTTGAATTTCTATGCCCCATATTAAGCTTTTTGCTTAGAAAAGCCCAAAATTTAAGGGACAAGTATAATGTCTTGTAAAGCGCTTTCCAAGAAATGACATAGCAAAGTTGTTAAAGGCCCATAAATGGGCGTGGGAGGTTAGAGGTTTGAGTCTCTACTTCGATGTTAGCCTTTTGGATGAGCCTTAGGTGCATTTTAGGCGCTATACATGAGTTTAATCACACATTGGTGGGGATAACAAACAAAAAGCTATTCAAATAGGATTCTTCATCCCATGTATATCGGTCAATGAGACCACTCTATGCTTGGAACTCACCTTAGACTCCGTCCATGAATGCTTCGACCTTGTTGTTGGCTTCGCTGTGTGGAAGCTTAGCAAGGTGCCACGTGGTGGCCTGAGAGCTCTCCATTTGGCTTAAAGCACTTAAGCTTTGTAAACCTATGGGAATTTAGTCCCACATTGATCATGAGAATGCACTTTGAAGGGTTTATATGCAAAAGTGCTTCCTATGCATTGTGAAGAAAGGCGGCAAGGTCCCCCTCCTTACAAAAAGTGGACCCCAATTGGTTGATTGGCCCCCAACTGGGAAAAAATTTGGGCCCCACATGCAAACAGGTATGCTTGTCAAACACTGGAGGTAAAAACCAAACCAACCCATTTATCATCTCTCCACCATGTGTCACCAATTGATTGGTCCACTCGACAAGGTGTGATTGGTCCATGTGTCAAATCTGTATAGGGCAGTTAGCTGCTGACTCAACAATGTGTGTATTTTTCCCTGTTGGACTTTACCTTCAACGGGCCATAAATTTTGCATATGGTGTCGAAATGAATCTGTTCAAATTGTGTTGGAAAGCTATCGACGAGCTCTTCGATGTGCGGGCAATTTCGGTAGAATTTGGAACCATCTAAATGTGTCGAATATGGGGATCCTCTTGGATCACTCCTCGCTACTAAAAAGTTTTTGGACCACCAAAAATTTGATTCATTCAAAACATGATTGAAGGTACAACTTATTTACTTTCTGGTTTCCATGCATCATGTTCTACTTGGACGCATTCCTTTTTCAACTCACACAAAGCTACCCCTTTGCGAAGTTCTCTTCTGTCAAGAATTGCTTCCAACAACTCATAAAGTGATTCAGGAGCAAAATAATAAACAAAAGGAACATTTTCTCTTGGAGGCGGACTGTTCAAATTGAAACTTGCAAACCCATGTTACAAAGAGAGTTCATGACTCCCTCCCATAACTACCAAATGACCTTCTTGCACTCTTGGTGTCTTGGTCTTCTTCTTGGCGCATTCTTTTAGCCTATGCATTTCTTGTAGGCTAGAATGAAGCTCTCCCATCAAGAGATGCTTTGTGTACTCTCCTTGTTAACACATTCTCTACAAGGGAAAAATTACACTACATAATGAGTGGTGTTATGATAGGTCCCCACTTGTACAATTTGCCCTTCGTGGGGTCTTACAATTGAATGCAACATACATGGATTGTAAATACAATTCCATTTTCAAACATTGTCCAAATTTGGGTCTTTGCGAAATGTGCATACAAATAATTACACATATATATGAAAGCAAACGAGTGCCAACATGCATCCATAAAATATCAATACTTTTATTGAGTGCTACTCACCATGGAAGCACTTCTCATGTTGACTTCATGCCACTTCGTCTCCCTCTTGGAAGAAAACTTCAGCATATCAACATGTCTCTCAACTGCTGTCTAACTTGGAGAACCTTTGTTTGGAGTTCTCTCTCAATGGAGTGCCTCTTTACCCATCTTGCTAAATTCTACAAGAAGTGGTAAGCAAAACATGCTAACATGAATGTCAAAATGAACACGAGAATACAAAATAGAAAATTGATACAACCTCTTATAATGGGCTGCTCATAATGTTTTCCTCAACTTGGATGGTTGTTCTATATTCACCCTCAATGAGTGATCTACGTCCACACTTGCTCATACACATGGGGTTGGTTCCTTCATGCTTTTTCAACAATGGAAACGCAAAAAGTGATTTGGAGGTGCTACATAAGCATGCTAAATTCAGCTATGCAAATATGCTATCCATGAAACTAAATAATCTCTTACCAATCCAGTCTGGTGGATGTTCCTCTTTGGTTTGCTCCCTCTTGATGAGATCTTCTATGGATAGGTGGGCTTCTTCATGGGCTGCCTCTTGGACTGTTGGTCCTTGACCAACTCTTTTATTTGCTACCTCTTGCTTTGTAGGGGTTTGAAATACCTCCTTGCTTGTACGTGCTTGCACAAATTCCTTCTTGTCGGTATTTAGACAAAGTTGTAGATGAAGCTCCCAACACTTGTCAACCCAATGGCCACTCATATCACAATGATAGCAATAATTCTTGCCCACTTTCTTGGACAATAAGCCCATCTTGCCATTCTCCATATTTTGACTTGGAGAGTGGTCTTTACAACGAGTCTCCTTCCTCTTGAAGGATATGGACTTCTTAAGGATGGACTTTCTCTTCCAACACATGGCCACACAATGGTTATTCATTCCACAAAAAGTACATGGATATGCATATCAATTTTTTTGTGTTAAAGAGCCATTCTTCTCATAATCGAAGTAAACATTGGAATACTTATGCTTTCCATACCTTTTAGGGGTGTCCCTTGTGCAAGCTTGATGAGGGGAAGATGTGTTACCTCCTCCTTTGGGATGTTCATCTCTCTTTGGAGATGCTACACATTCTTTTTGGATGCTTTTCCCATGATTGAAAGGCTGGCCTTTTCTTGATTCTAGCTTGCATTCACTCTCACCATCATGGAGTGATGGTGTGCCTTCTCCTTGTATGGGATGTTTTTGAAGAGCTAGTGGCTTGGGCTCTTCTCTCTTAGAAACTTTTATTGCTTTAGCTTGTCTTTGAGCATTCTTTGATTTCTCCTTTGCCACTAACATATCCCAAACCTGCATAACGAGGTCTTTCCTCAACCTATATGGGATTAGTCATTTCTGGGCTAGTGATGCCAAGTCCCTTTCCATTAAATTCCATCTTAGTTAGCAACTTAGAGCCAATACCCCGAGTATGCTTCTCAAATTCACCAAAAGAAGCATCTACATCTTGATGGGAAGAAAGAGAACATGGTGAATTACGTACTGTGCATACCTCAGTCATTGTTTCTGTATATGTGGTAGAGGATGGTCTCCTTTGCATGGTAGACTCTTCTTTCTTCTCCACTCCACCATTTGGAACTTTGCCAAAATCTCTTCCTTGGCGTGCAACTCAAGTTGCAACTCCTGAATGGTTCCCTTGAACATCCATCAATCTTGCAGCTCTTGTATCTCATCCTCCAAGGGCTGCAATCTTTGTTTTAATTCAAAGTTCTTCTCTTGAATCTACTGGTTTGTGCTTTCAAGCTCCTAAAGCCTTTCTCTCTTCAGAGTTTTGCCCATTGTTGTACTTTTGCAACCAAGAAACCTACACTTCCAAACTGCAAATTGCACAAATAGAAGAATGCTAACACAAAGTGAAAAAGTGTTAGCAAACCCTTTGGAAAACCGCTTTGATACCAAACTTGATCCAAAAAAGTTCGTTAATGCAACTGCTCACTAATTCCTCTGTTTCAGATTCTTATGATATCTTTCTTAATTTCCTATAGTTTAAGGGGAAAATTGGCTTAAATGATTAAAAACCAGATTAAAATTGATTACAAATAGTAAGTAAATAATAAAAAGACATAAAAATGCAAACCGAATTGATATCAGAGTTCGTCCAATGTGGACTATGTCTCCAAGTCCGCTTCAACGTACGAATTGATCAATTAAAACAATGTAAAATACACTCTTACATCAACTTTCTCCCAATACGGGGCTTTTGATCTGCATACAAGTCTTTGATGTGCTTATTTCTCTCTAAACGAGGCCATCTCTCCTTACAAAGGGCAAAAATTCTTTCTTTCTCCTTTACAAGGGCTAACTAGCTTATACTCTCCTTTACAAAGGGAAAAATTGCTGATACTCTCCTTTACAAAGGGCTGAAATTGTTCTCTCCTTTACAAGGGCAAAAATTCCTCTCCCAATAAGGGGCTAAAACGTTTACAAGCAAGACATACAACTTTCTTTCTCTCTCTCAAAAGAGGCTGAAAAAGTCTACTTCAAATATACGTTTACACTTCTTATATTGTTTTTGGACTTGTGGCTTGTCGGTTAAAGCCATACTTCTTTTGCTACAAGCTAGGGGTTCAGATCCCCTTGGAAAACACCTCATTCTAGGCTTAGACTGAAATTAAATCATGTATTCCAATTCCTTCGCTTGTGCTTATCAAAATAAGGTGTAGACCAAGTGGTAAGACCCAAAATTAGCTTGAAGGAGGTTCTGGGGTCAAATCTCTATGCCCTACATTAAGCTTTTTGCTTAGAAAATTCCAAAATTTAAGGAATAAGTATAATGTCTTGTAAAGCGCTTTCCAAGAAATGACATAGCAAAGTTGGTAAAGACCCATAAATGGGCGTGAGAGGTTAGAGATTCGAGACTCTACTCCTAGGTTAGCCTTTTGGATGAGCCTTAGGCGCAATTTAGGTGCTTTACATGAGTTTAATCCCACATTGGTGGGGATAACAAACAAAAAGCTGTTTAAATAGGATTCTCCATCCTATGTATATTGGTCAATGAGACCACTCTATGCTTGGAACTCGCCTTAGACTCCGCCCATGGATGCTTCAAGCTTGTTGTTGGCTTTGGTGCATTGGCTTGGCTGTGTGGAAGCTTAGCAAGGTGCCACGTGGTGGCTTGAGAGCTCTCCATTTGGCTTAAGGCGTTTAAGCTTTGTAAACCTATGTGAATTTTGTCCCACATTGATCATGAGAATGCACGTGGAAGGGTTCCTATGCAAAAGTGCTTCCTGGCATTGCGAAGAAAGGCGACAAGGTCCCCCTCCTTACAAAAAGAGGACCTCAACCAGTTGATGGGCCCCCAACCGACAAATAGCGTGGGCCCCACATGCAGACAAGTATGCTTGTCAAAGACCGGAAGTGAAAACCAAATCAACCCATTTGCCATCTCTCTACCACATGTCACCATCTAATTGGTCTACTTGATACGCTGTGATTGGTGCAGGGGTCAAATCCGTATAGGTCTAGTCAGTTGTTGATTCAACACTGTGTATTTTTTTACCTACTGGACTTTAGCTTCAATAGGCGATAACTTTTGCATACAGTGTCGAAATGACTTCATTTAGCTTGCGTTGGAAAGCTCTTCGATTCGCAAGTAGTTTTGATAGAAGTTGGAATCATCTGACTCTATTGAATGTGGGGATCTTCCTGGATTAGGACTGGTCCCAGTATAGCTCATCAGGTATTGGTTCCGGTGTGATGTCTTCGGATGAACCCATGCATACTCGACCTTGTTGGGCAGTACCCGGGCCGTATTCTGCAAAGAACCCACATTCAAAAAACCTTTTTTTCTTTCTTTTATTCTTTTGTTTTAACTTAAAAAAATTCAAAGTTGGACTTTAAAAAACAATAAAAAACAAATAAAAGTTGGGGAAACCCTAAAAGCACTCGCACATTATTTTCATTAAAAGTAAACAACGCAATTACCTCTCGTTGCACAATTCCCTGTCATTGTACAATTACTCTATATTAAAGTTCGACCACTTAATATGTAATTGGTTCGTTTTTGGTTCTGGTTCACGTTCGAAGAACCAAGTTGGCCGGTACGACGATTTTTTTCTTTCTTGGGTTCATTTTGGGTTCATCCATACAAAAAAAAATGTAAAAAATTAAAAAATATAAAAATTCTAGCCTAATACTTAGGAAACTAGTGACATTGTCATTAATATAAGTATTAGAAAATAAAAACTTATAACTTTAATTATATATTTAATATCCATATAAATATTATACAATGAAATAAACATTTGAAACTCTTGTCTTCTACAATTAAATCAATATTTAATATTAATATAAATATTATGCAATTATTTAATATTAATATAACTTCTGCAACAAATCACAATATTTGATACTACTACTACAACAAATTGCAAACATTTGAAACTTGTCCTGATACATGCCCTAGCATGACTGCAACAATAGTCTTTCCTTCCTCCCACAAATTTACATTACTTTTGGAAAAATCATGACCATGAATGCGAATCGTCGTATTTCTCTTTCCTGCAGTTGTAAACTCGAAACTGAACTGTATATTCGTGTGTGCTATCGTTCTAGTCTCACATCCTCTTTTTGGTTTCTTATTCGCATTTTAGTCTCACGTTTTTTTATTTTTATATTATTTAAAGTCATTGATTTTTGTCAAAAAATGATAATTAAAAAAAAAAACCCTATCGTTGACCATTTTTTACTGTAAAACCTTGCAGATTCTGCTCCCCAATGCCCAGGTTTTGTCACTGGGCACTCAGATTCGATTTGGTTCCTCTGGTAGAACTCGAGCGAATCCGGGTGCCTAAGGATGAACTCTGGGTGTTGGGGGTTGTGTTTCGAGCTTGTGTGCGGTGTGTTTCAGATTGCCCAACCCCTACAAAATAGGGCGAACTGGTAACATAGCTTAATATCATGACATATGGCATTGAATAATTTGTAGTGTTTTCGAAGAACTAGGGCGAACCCTGGTGCCCAAGGATGAACTCTGGGCATTGGGGTTTGCATTTAGAGCCTGTGTCCGGTCTGTTTCAGATTGCCCAACACCTGCTAAATAGGGCGAACTGGTAACATGCTTAATATCATGACATTTGGCATTGAATTATTAGTAGTGTTTTCTAAGTTCAACTGTTTTATGTTTATTTAACATATTTTGTTTAATTTAAACCATAGTTACCAGGTTCGGAAATCTGAATGCGTTAGGGAGTCGGAAAAAATGCAGAATGCGGAATTTTTGAAAAAATCCGGAAAAAATTCGGTAAAATCCGGTTCAGAAAATAAAATTATATATATATATATATACATATATATATGCAAAATATTTCAATCTACTAAGGATTGAACATTAATTTAACACTTGCAAAAATGAGAAATGCATAAGAATTTCAAACTTGAATTACATTAAAAGATAGCAAAATATTCATAGTTTAGAGCCTAAGCTCAAAATTGATATAGAACTTAAGTTTCAAACATTTGCAACATCAAACCCAGCTTCAAAATCAAAACTAGCACTAGCACCATCATTCATTCATTCATTACTTCAAAGACAAAATGTACATTCAAATCTAGAATAAATCATCTCGATTGTCCACCAAATCATGAATGCCACTCCCATTATTTTTCAACTTTATCATTTACTGACACTTTCTCTCACAAGGGCTCATCGGTGCATTGAATCTCATAGAGTGCATGCCTTAAGGGGTGCACTGGGAATGGGGTGGGATCGGCTTGTGGCACTTTGCAAGAGATATTCTCATTCTATTCTATCACGCATACGTCCCTTCATGCAGCCTTCATACCTCCTATGATGTCTCCTTGAAATCTTGAAACCCTGAAATATGGCTAAGTTTGAAACCCTGAAACCCTGGAATCTGACTAACTCTGAAATATGATAGGATCCTCCAAAACCTAGAATTTGCATTATAGCTCCTAGCGGTCCGAAACCCCTCTCAAACACCCTGAAAGTATATAAATAAAATATAACTTAAAGTATTGTAAACTTATACTTAAATGTTTATTTTATATATATACTATTGGGTTCGGACTAGATTTACATTTTCTAAATTTTTTTGTTGACTTCCATTGTTTCTCCCTGGCGAACCGAATTTATTAATCCGGAAGCCCGCAAAAAATGCGGAACGTTCCGGATTTCGGCCAAATGCGGCTGAATCTGGTAACTATGATTTAAACATATTATGTGGTTAAATTTTGATTATTTAGTTATATATATATATATATATATATATATAACTAGATTTACATTTTCTAAATTTTTTTGTTGACTTCGCGAACCGAATTTATTAATCCGGAAGCCCGCAAAAAATGCGGAACGTTCCGGATTTCGGCCAAATGCGGCCGAATCTGGTAACTATGATTTAAACATTATTTAAATCATAGTTACCAGATTCGGCCGCATTTGGCCGAAATCCGGAACGTTCCGCATTTTTTGCGGGCTTCCGGATTAATAAATTCGGTTCGCCAGGGAGAAACAATGGAAGTCAACAAAAAAATTTAGAAAATGTAAATCTAGTTATATATATATATATATATATATATTACGGCCGTACCTATGTTTAAATCATAGTTACCAGATTCGGCCGCATTTGGCCGAAATCCGGAACGTTCCGCATTTTTTGCGGGCTTCCGGATTAATAAATTCGGTTCGCCAGGGAGAAACAATGGAAGTCAACAAAAAAATTTAGAAAATGTAAATCTAGTTATATATATATATATATATATATATATATATTACGGCCGTACCTGGGCCAAAAACTGCCATACCAGCATACCCGAACCCCATATTGGTACCAGAATTGGCTTCTTAGGCACCAACGAAGGAGGAGTGGAAGCAGTGCTTTCCTTGACATATCTTTGAGGTGTTGAATGGAGATAAGGAATTCAAAGAATATGTGCATAAGTTTATGGAAATCATCGCATTCATGCCACTGTAGAATTTGGGAAATTATTGCATACAAAACTTAAGGATGTACTCTCTCAATCATACACAAATTTGAACTATACCTAGAGCAGGGTCTATAAAATATTGATTGTACCAGAACGATCCTATGTTTGTGCTCACAGCGGAAATATAGATTCATGAGATGCTGGATGCAAGATTTATAGTCAATCAAGGTGGAGGCATCACAATGGGTTTTACTGATGGCAGTGGCAACAAAGAGTGAGCCTAATTTATTCCAAATATGTGGGGCTTTTAGAAGCTTAATGTAGTGACAGAGAAGGCTCTCTTTTCTATTCCTTTCACGAAAAAGCAATCTGGAAGAATTTGCAGGACATGGGATCTATTTATTTATATCCAAAATATAGGCCTTAAAAATGGCAGTCCATCAAAAAGAGCACATGGTATCTATCTCGAATAACATGTAGTACCAAGACCTAAACCTAGCATAAAACAACAAAATAGATAACAAAGTATCACAAGGGTTCAGGTCTGGATGCAGCCAGCCATGCCATGAAACCATAATACCAACTTCATGATTACAATTTTTTACTTATGTCTATCATTCACCACCTTCTTAGCACGGTCTTCATCTAGGAGTCTTGCAACCTCAGGAACAGCAGGAGCATCAACAAGCTCTTTACCGTTAACATTGTCCAAGCCTCGGCAAGGACAAGACAATCTGATAGGAATGAGTTCTGCTGTATCTTTCCTTGCACTTTTCTGCTTAAACTATCCATATTCTGAGCAGCAAACAAAGGTAGATTTCCACCAGGTCTATGCAAAGAAGCCCCAGTAACAATGAAATAACTTGATCTGCCTTGTCAATGTCATACGGCCACTTCGATTCAATCTCTTTAGTTTTATCTGAACCAGCTTTTATGTTATGTTACTTTCTACTTTGAAGACCTTATCAGATCATGAAATGGGGTGCTTTTTAGTGGTTGAGGATGCTACAAACTCTATTGCTGCTACAGAAACTCTTGATTAGTTTTTTTTCCTCATGTGGCTGTTTTAGACAGAAGTTGTCTTTCACTGCTCGTAGTTAAGAGATTTTTGGGTTTAAAGATTTTAGTAAACACTCTTATTGCTTTTTCTTGTAGTTTCCCTCTCTTTTCTTTTTCTTGGGGGTTTGGTTCACCACCCTTGCCGGTGATTATTAGCAGGTGTACTTTGTACTCCCATTGACGAACTTTGGTCATCTGTGGACATTAGTACAATTTCTTTCTTTCTTACAAATGGTGAAAATTTCCAGTTTTCAGAAGATTTTTTTTTGTATGCATTTAGTTTCCACTTTTTTTTAACTTAAAATTATTCAATCTTCAATCTTCCCTCACAAGCTTCATAAATGAAATAAAAGTTTGGTCAAATTTTTTCTGTGGTTTCTCTATCGTATGGGTCCATTCTAGACAGCATAGACCTCATTGAACTAAATTTTTGTTTTCATTCATTGACTGAATCAATGGCTTCGGATTTGTTTGTGACTCTGTTGTGTGTTAAATTCAGATTGTGGGCACTGGGAGGAAATCACGGAGAGTTGATTAGACACATGGCTACCATTCAGGTACATCTTTTATGTTGATGTATGGTTTTATTTTGGTTTATATTGTTATCACTAATCATTTTACATTGTTTCAATACGATTATGAAATTGAAAGGTTTGATAACTTAATGTGTATTAATTAATAAATTGAGTGTGATAATTTGAGCTCCATCACAAGGGACCAACCTAAAAGGTACCAAAATGTAGAATAATGTAATGTCCTCTTTTCTGAAAATAAATTAATATTAGTATTAAAATAAAAAGTATTTTTAAATACTTTAAATAAAATTAATAATATGCTTTAGTTGCCAAAAGTAATATGCTAGCAACTCCTTTCTTTTTTTGATTTAAGAAAGTGACTTTTGGAGCATGGGCTAACTTAACCCTTAATGAAAATAAGGTATTATCTTTTTAAAAGTATTCTAACTCTCTCTCCAAGTGGAACGCCCCTTTTTGGAAAGGGTTTGTAGAAAAAAAAGGGTATAAAAAGGGGAATGTGGATCATTCGAGAGGTTACCATGTTTTTGAATAAAATCTATGAGTTTGAGCATGCTTGCTCAATTTTATATTTTGGAAGATGAAAACCTTCTATAGTAAGTGGAATTAGGGACGAAAACCCTTAATTTCATGTAATGTCCCCCTTTTTGGCGTAGCTTGCTTTTGGACCCTTAGCTTGGTTGTTCCCACAAGGCTAAGGGAAGAAAAGAGAAGGGAACGTTGAGGTGGGGGCTATGAACAAAAAGGTGAAAAGTATTTAAGTATTCTAATTTTTAGTTAAGTTTGCAAAAAGGTACTTTTGATCTAATGTTTATTTGAATTGAGGACCTTAAAGGGTCATGAGAGCCTAAACCATCAAAAGGGAGTTTTAAAAAGACAAGTTGCTTATGTTTTAAAAGTTACATCCCTCCAACTTGGGCGCCACCCTTGGAGGATGATTATAAGAGCAATTGAGGAGTCTTTTGGAAAGGTATGCTGAATATTGAATTGGAATCTTTGATCAAGTATGTCAAATTTGATTACCACATCTTGAGGACGAAAACCTTCAAGAAGTGTCAAGGGTTTGGGGATGAAAACCTTCATTTTTACTACTTGAACGACTCCATTCAAATGCTGTAGTTGAGTTTCTAAATTGCATGTTTACATGCAAGTGGATTTACAAAGGTGTTTTTGGACACTACTTATATTGAGAAATATTGCAAATCCTATAGAAGGCTAGTTTTTGGTGAATTTGTAGGTCTTGGAGAGTGGCGACTTGCATTGGGAGCTTGTTCGTGGTGTTGAAGGCCATTTCATTGGGTGGCGATTTGCCTAGAGGGTTAAGCAAGTTGATTGGAAGGGTTTGTTGAAGCCTAAAAATATTGCATGATGTTTATATGATTTTTTCTGCTTTGGTGACTTGAATTGAGGGTTGGTTTTGTGGTCTTGGCTCTGATTCAAAGGGGTGAATCAATTTGAGGAGGAATTGAACATCTTCAGAGGGTTTTTAGACTCCGTTCTGACAAGTTTTGGCATGAATACGAGTTTAATTTTCTATGTTATTACATGCTATTTATTCATAATTGTGGCAACTTGGTTTGAAGATATTTGATCATGTTTTAGGCCCTAACATTGGCCAATTTTTACATGATATGCATTCTGAAATTTATTTGCATTTTATCTTCTGTTGTGAAGGGTTTGCGTAGTTGGATTTGATTGCAAAAAGAGGGCATTAAAATTAGTTTGGAGGCATTGAGGGTTTGGAGTGAAAGACATACCGATTTAGCTCCTTTCTTCATACAGTGTGAGCCAAGGTTGGCTAAGTTTCACGAGGTATTTCTCTTTGAATTTGTTGGTTGATTGGAAGTGTAAATTTCAGTTTGGTGGTGCAAATACAACCTTAGGGTTGGCTGGTTTTTATTTTCAAAATTCAGATTTTTGTTTCGGATTTGTTGGAAAAACCCTCATTTGCATTATTGTCCAAATTTGGGGACATCAAATTTTAGAACTAGGGCATCTTCACATAGGAGTTGTATTGAGCTTCAACATTCTGTTTTTTCAGTATTTTGAAATTTTTAACTTTGGAAGGGTGGTTATTTTACCTTAGGGGTTGGTGATAGCTTTTGAGGGTGGCGACTTGCTATTGGAAGTTGGCAACTTGGTTTGGAAGTCCATCTAGGGCAACAATCAGCATTTTCAGGTTGAAGACTCCTTGTTACAAGGGCTGCGTTGGTTTTGAGGAGTTAAGACCCCTATTTTAGGGTTGCATCGGGTTTTTGGATAGCAAAATAATTCATGACAGTTGGGCAACCTCCTTTTGGGGTCTAGTTTGAGGCTTTCAAGAGCTGTTTTAGCCTAATTTGCAGATCTGAACATTTGATAATATTATGCTATTTTTTTATATATTTCCCAGCCATTTTGATCCGGAAAATTCTGAAAATAAGATATTTATATCGACATAAATATTCAGAAATTATTGATGAATATTTGAGGGTTAGATATTGCATTCCCAGAATTTTGTAATTTTTATCTAGGGCTTGCAAGTGTAAAAATCAAAATTTCATAATTGATTGGTTAGGGTTTGATATTCAAAGATTCAAAAAATTGCATACATTTGCTAGGTCTACAAATTTATTGCTAAAGTTTGTTGGAAAACCCCTTTTTTCTAATTCTGCCCCAAAAGAGGACAAATATAGTGGTATCAGAGCCATTTCTTGGCCAGTTGTAAGTTTTGAGTGGTCTACAATGTATTGACAACCTAAGTTTTTACCAAAGGAAGAATACATAGATCCTATCCAAGAGGTGTGAATGCGAAGACAAAATGAGCAACCTTTTATACGGAATGATGTGGCTGCAAGTTATTAGGAATATATGACTTTTCCATCAACAATTAGAGAAGAAATAAGCCTTGTAGATCTTGTGGCACTGAAAAAAAACAAGTATGGTTCTAGGGTTGGTCATAAACCAAGGAACAATCCAAGAGATCTTCAACATATCTTGAGAAGGGAAGAGGAAAATGAAGAAAAAACAAAGTTGCAAGTAATTTTGAAGGAAAATGATGGAAAGTCAAACTCTCAGGGGAATTCCAAGGAGGAAATCAAGGAGCAAGAGAATTCAGATTTGAAAGAAGTTAGTGAGCTGCCCATAAAGGAATTCACCATGCAATTTGAAAATGGAGAACCTTTAGTAGAAACATGTATGGTTCTTGATAAACACAAGGATGGTTGTGCCAAGATAAGGCCCTCAAAAGTTCCTACTTCTAAATTTGTAAAAAAAAGTAAACAATTGGTTTCTAGCCCAAGGTATGAAAATAAGAGTCATATTTCAGGTTTGTTGTTTCATAGTGAGCCATTTCAAATGTGTTGTTATCATGGACAACATAGTGAAAATGATGATAGAGTAATGAACACTTTTGAGTAGCAAAGGGCACATAGGTCCTTTCATACAAGTTCCAAATTGCTTGTACATGAAAGTTAGGGATCCAGGTAATCTTTGGAGATAAACGAAGGCATTTTCAGTCATTATATGGTTGATTCCAGTCACTATATCACTGCCATTTCTGAATTTTGTAAAGAAATTAAAATATAACAATTGTCCTATTCTTTTTGCTGATATGTGCAACAGAACCAGCCCCCTAACAATTTTTATGATAGTCACAAGACTAGTTTTAGTCACAAGATAGAAGGATGTTCCTCCTACCATCCATGAGGGGTTGTTTGTAGTTGTTATGGAAGAGTTTCCAACCACTACAATGCTGATTATGAGCAAGAAAATGCAATGGTGCAGTTACAACCATGTTTGGGACAGCAAGAATGGACCTTCGGAAGTCCATTCCATGAGTTTAAACTATGAAAAAGATGCAAGCATGGGAGGAGAGTTGAACAACATGCCTACGAGGCATGGTGAAGCGGTTGGATTGGTGTGAAGAGCTCTTGATTTCATTGACATGTTTGTTTTATGTGCAGGTTTAGGATCAACCCATATGAGTGTGGATAAAAAGACTTATGAGTCAAAGACTGCATAGTTTGCATATGATCAAGGAAAGTACAATGATCATGACATGTGACACAAGCATGAGTGGGGACAATTGAGTTTGTTTCAGCCCACAGTAACAATATGGGACCCATTAAAGCTCAAGACTATGTTCATGAAGCAATTGTTTGGAGTTGCAAGTTCCCGAGATTGAAGTGGGATCCAGGTATTTTAAAGACAGTAGAAAATGGGTTTGCATTTACTTGAGGACAAACAAATTTGGGAAGAGTGGACTGTAATGTCCCCTTTTCTAAAAATAAAATAATATTATTACTAAAATAAAAAGTATTTTTAAATACTTTAAATAAAAGTAATAATATGTCTTAGTTGCCAAAAGTGAATATGTCGACAACTCTTTTCTATTTTTGAGTTAAGCAAGGGACTTTTGGAGCATGGGTTAACTTAACCCTTAATGAAGATAATGTATGATCTTAAAAGTATTCTGACTCTCCCTCCAAGTGGAGTGTCCATTTTTGGGAAGGGTTTGTTGAAAAAGAAGGGTATAAAAAGGGGAATGTGGATCATTCGAGAGGTTACCATTTTTTTGAATAAAATTAAAGTTTGAGCATGCTTGCTTAACTTTCTATCTTGGAAGATGAAAACCTTCTATGGTAAGTGGAATTAGGGATGATGTAATATTCCAAATCGGAATATTTTACATTATTTTGGATTTTCCGGAATTCCTTTAAATAATATTATATAAAATAATAATTTAAATAATAATAAAGTCAAATTGGATTAATTGTTTATTTCCGAATATAGATTTCGAATATTACAAAGTTAGACCACAAGGGGTTTTGTTTTTGGGTTTGATTACAAGGGTTTCCGTCCTTGTATCTGGATTACACAGTTTAAGGGGTTTCGTCTTTAAATGCACTTGTAAGCGGCTGCTTATACATAATTAAATATTTGAATTCATAATTCGATTCTTTCTTCCATTCCTATGATGGATAATTTATATATTCACCCTTCCATTGAACGAGATGACTCTTCCAAAGGTGGCACCCCTTCATTTAAATGAATGCTTGTTAACAAAGTAATTAGTTAATAAATAAAGATCAATTAATGCTACTGTGTTTTGGGCGCTTATCCCCACTGTTGTGATTTCCTAGTAAGTGTTGGATGCTCCTTTTGCAAGACTGCGATTTAAAGTGCTACTATTTATTGGCAATGGGCAAGTGCTTGGTTGTTGGTCTTTGATGATTAAATGCAAAGGAATTACAGACTGTATTTGGCGATCCACCCTTGGTGGTTTCTCTTTGGCGATTTCAATTTGAATTGCAGTGCTCCTTTCAGGAGTTATGATCTGAATTGTTTTCAGTGCTGGCTTTATTGTTGGCTGTACCTTATGACCTGCGATTTTAATAATAGTCTTATGAGTTGGTGTTGGAGATATTATAGACCTCCCTTCTTCAAATTGCTTGCCCTCGAGCAATAGTAAATTGAGTTTAAGAATTAATGCTCCTTTCAATGTTATCTGTTATTGGCCATCTCACAAATGTGATCAAATACCGTAAGACAACAATAGTCGTAATAGGAACCATAAAAATGTCAGGGGGTTTTGTATATTTTTTCCATGAGAAGATCTTATAAATAACCAACACTTTGTAATCTGTAGTTTTCTCATATTTACTCAATAACGAAGAGTAACAATAAAAATATGAATAACTTATATCAATTGAAAGGTAGATGCCATTGCCATGTATATTTCAAGCAAACATGTATTTTGTCTTACTCAAACCCTTTAAGCCATTCCTTATGATAGAGTACCAAATACATGTAGAACTTTCATAGAATGCAAACATGAAATTCCATATTGGTCTTGTGTTGATCCAAATTTGTCTCTCTTTCAAAGTCATAGAAAATCGCAAAGTCATAAAGGCATTCTTCATTAATACTATCAGATTTACAATCCCTTTGTAGCCATGACTACCCAACTTCACCATTAATTTAATTTTGTTGGAATACGGTTGCATTTCTAGAAGCGAGGATCATGGATCTATTATCTACCTTTTTGGTACACCCATCTCTTCAAATCTGAATCTATTTTCTCCTAGCTGTTGAGCCAGAATTGAGCTATGAGTTGGAGTCATTGTACCCTTAATTTTCATTATAAATGCAACAGTCTCCAAGTTTGGAGTCAGATTCACAGAGCACCAAAGTAATATTCCTTCTACAAGTGTACTATCGTAATCACATGTGAACAAGGCATTCTCACATTCTACCCTAGCATCTTCAACTAATCTTTGCACACAAAATTCTGATTTTTGTTGTAGCTGCTCACCACCTTGGCTTATGTTATTAAGCTTAGTGCACTTGTTTTGTTCAAAGATTTGCACTATGTTGTTCAGTACTTTGGTTATGTAGTCTGAACCAATTCTCACTTGTATACGTGACTTCCCTTTTTAAATTTCTCTTACATTCGAAGGAAAATTTGTTTCTTTAGATATATTCAAAGGAGCATAGTCTATGATAACTATGTACTTCTTATCATACATTACTCCATGCCATAAATCAACTTGTATGTTAATGGTCATTTTTGGAACCTTTTTGAAAACATCCCGCAAAGAGTGACATACTTTAATATGTAATCTAGAAGCTTCTTGTATCATAGAGTTACCCAATTTCCCATAAATCCCAACAACCATATTGATGCTTGATATCTTAGCTTGAATGACATCGAGATGTACAACAGATGGATCTCTGTCCCTGTAACCATGCCATTCAAACTTGTCCTTTGTTTTTGAAAATTCCTTCAACATTCTCTCATGGTATTTGGCAACTCCTCTGTTATGAATGGCCCTAGCATCCCTATTTGTCCAACTAGCTTCTAAAAGCTTTTTGCGATCTTGAAATTCTTCCTTAAATCGTTTTTCACGAATTTCCTTTTGAAAGACTGTGACATGCCTAGGAAGATCAGTTCTTGGGTGTTCAAAAAGACTCACAAATTTATGATATGGTCTATCAGACATCAACATAATTTGCTGTTCAATTTCTTCCCTTAACCGCTTTTGAACATATAATAGACGGAGCTTGCATTCTTCAATTTGGAGTGTTTGAACAAGTTCGAATCTAATCTGCTTTCCAACTAATGCCATTCCCAAAAGTGAATTTAATACTTGCTTCTTCTCACTATAATTCATTGAGAATTTTTCCGCATATTTTTTATGAAGCATGATTTGGTTTCTACTTGAATACATGCATATTTGTGCATTTCCATCTTTGTTAGCAATTATATGCCTTGTCTCTCCATTTAAAAATAGAGTCTCAGGGTCTCTTTTGGTTGTCACCAAAGTTGGCCTCTAATTTCATTTTTTAAACCATTTGTTAGTTTGATATGTAGAGTAAATTTATTAGTTGATACTATTGTTGAAACAACTTGATCTTGATGTTGGGTAGATGGTGGTGGCCCAATGCATCAGAACATATCTGGGGGTATGGTTTGTCCACGTTTTAATTGTTTGGAAGCCAATATTTTAACCCTAAAAACAATGAGCTGTTTTGTTCTGTGAAAACATAGCTCGGTTGGTGTAAGTGAACAGGGTAATTGACCCGCAATGTTCTATTATTACTAACCAAGCTCAAAGGGGTTGGATCCAACTGTTCTGATTGATCCAAATTTTGCATTTGTAAAGTGATTGGGGGCAGATTATTTGATACATCAACGATTGTCAGGCTTGATAGACTTGATATACTAAGAGACAACCCCACTAGTTTATTGATTGCCACTTTCAAGGGTTTCAATGGCATTAAGTCAACAACATTGTCGGGTATAGTCTCCAATTTATTAAAAGATAAGTTAAGCTCCTCCATATCATCTTTTGTTGTGGATCGCTGAGAATCATGGCTAAAATTAAGCTTTTTATTAACCTCCATAAACTTTTTTGTTCCAATATTCTATGACTTTGATACTTGATTTTCCCATATTCTATCAATTACTTTGGTTGGCTCTCCATCTTATTTATTTTTAAGATCGTAGCCGATGATATCTTGTTGATAGTGTGCATTAATTAGACAATCAATTGGTTTATTAACTTGGAACTTGTGTTCAAGGAACAATCCTCAAGACCTCTCTCTTGCACACACTGAAGTTTATCTTCACTCTGATGCAGGGAACACATATCAACATCATCATGTGTTTTGGATAAATAACTCGTGTTCATCTCTAATATCCAAAGTTTTTGTCGTTCTTCCCAATAGACGAGTCTCCATAAATATCAACTTCTTCTTGGATAAGTATGTTTGGACATTCTTTTAGTTCAACGTTGGATGCCTCATTTGTTTGCTCCTGGATAGGGAAGTTAGTCTTGGAATTTGTCATCTTCCTTTCTTTTGGGACCTCTTGAAAATTGAATTTCTCTTCATATTCAGCATTGCCATAACTATGATTCACAAACTCGTCTTCCTCATAGTGCCTGTTTCCATTCCATGGCTCTCTCAAATCCAAAAAGTTTGAAAAAGAGATTTCTTTTTGAATCTCTGCTAAAAGGATGTTGTATGACTCATAACTGTCCATAATTTCCTTATGTAGTGACCCCATGGTTCACAGGCTAACAAGAAAAATAGCTCTGATACCACTATAATATTCCAAATCGGAATATTTTACATTAATTTGGATTTTCCGGAATTCCTTTAAATAATATTTTATAAAATAATAATTTAATTAATAATAAAGTCAAATTGGATTAATTGTTTATTTTCGAATATAGATTTCGAATATTACAAAGTCACACCGCAAGGGGGGTTTCATCATTGGATTTGATTACAAGGGTTTCCGTCCTTGTATCTGGATTACACAATTTAAGAGGTTTCGTTCTTAAATGCACTTGTAAGTGGCTGCTTATACATGATTAAATATTTGAATTCATAATTCGATTCCTTCTTCCATTCCTATGATGGATTATTTATATATTCGCCCTTCCATTGAAAGAGGTGACTCTTCCAAAGGTGGCGCCCCTTCATTTAAATGAATGCTTGTTAACAAAATAATTAATTAATAAATAAAGATCAATTAATGCTGCTATGTTCTGGGTGCTTATCACCACTGTTGTGATTTTCTAGTAAGTGTTGGACGCTCCTTTTACAAGACTGCGATTTAAAGTGTCGCTGTTTATTGGCAATGGACAGGGGCTTGGTTGCTGGTCTTTGATGATTAAATGCAAAGGAATTACATACTGTATTTGGCGATCCGCCCTTGGTAGTTTTTCTTTGGCGATTTCAATTTCAATTGCAACGCTCCTTTTAGGAGTTACGATTTTAGTTGTTTTCAGTGTTGGCTTTATTGTTGGCTGTACCTTATGACCTGCGATTTTAATAAGTCTTATGAGTTGGTGTTGGGGATATTACAGAGGAAAACCCTTAATTTCAGAACTAGAGTGGCTTCACACAGGAGTTGTATTGAGCTTCAACATTCTGGGTTTTCAGTATTTTCAGTTTTGGAAGGGCGATGACTTTACCCTAGGGTTTGATGATTGCTTTTGAGGGTGGCGACTTGCTATTGGAGGTTGACGACTTGGTTTGGAAGCCCATCTAGGGCAGCAATCAACATTTTTAGGTTGAACAGACCCCTTGTTACAAGGGCTGCATTGGTTTTGAGGAGTTAGGACCCCTATTTTAGGGCTGCACTGGGTTTTTGGACAACAAAATAATTCATGACAGCTGGGCGACCTCCTTTTGGGGTCTAATTTGAGGGTTTCAAGGGTTGTTTTAGCCTAATTTGCAGATCTGAACATTTGATAATATTCTGCTATTTTTTTAATATATTTCCCAGCCATTTTGATCCGGAAAATTCCGAAAATAAGGTATTTATATCAACAATAATATTCAGAAATTATTGGTGAATTTTTGAGGGTTAAATATTGTATTTTTTCTTGGAAAATTGCATTTCTAGAATTCTGTAATTTTTATCTAGGGCTTGCAAGTGCAAAAATCAGAATTTCATAATTGATTGGTTAGGGTTCAATATTCAAAAATTCAGAAGATTGTATACTTTTGCTAGGTCTGTATATTTATTGCTAGGGTTTGTTGGAAAACCCCTTCTAATTCTGCCCAAAAAGGGGAGATTACAAATAATGATAGAAAAAAGAACTCCAAAATGTAAGATAATGCATGAGATGATAATGCACAAAGAAAAGTATCATTTTCTGTTTTTTAATTCTGCGAGGAGTTTTTTCCACCAAGGCTTTTACAATTATCTTATTGGTATTCAATTTTGTTTTTCTATTGGAGTAAAAAAGCTGGCTATCATAGGGCTCCATCCCGATCTAAAAAATGATTATTGCTTTTCTTTGTAACCTACCACGGACTAAATTTTATTTGTATCAAATTTTATATCTTATATGGTATTCTTATGAACCTACTGCTGACAGATAAGATTGAAAATTTGGGTAAATTTTTTAACTTAAACCATCTTGATTCTTACTTGAGTATTTAGCAGCTCCCATAAAACAGGAAGGGAAACTAGTAAAAAAACATATTGAATATCTTATTTTCAATAGGTGAAAGTTGAGTTGCTTTAAAATATTCTATTTTGACAATATTGTGCCTTCAAAAGGCTGAAAATGACCCAAATGTGTTTCTGAGGCTGGAAACAGCCAACCCATGCGGCAAAATGTCTTTCAAATGGTTGGATAAATGTTTTATATTTTTCATGTAAACAAAACATATGTTTTATATAAACAAAACAAACATAACTGGACGTGTTTTGTCAAAGATAAAGATACAATGCCAATTGATGGTTATTTAATTCCAAATCTACAGCAGACAAGACTGACTACCCCAACCATATAGCTATGTCGGAGATTTGCTGCTCACCAACCCCTGAGCCAATATAGAGAGAGTTGGCAATTCACATCCCAAATGATGAAATGCTGAGTGGGTGATTGATTGAATGAAGTTCCCTTTTGAAAATTTCATTTATATTTATATACACTTTTAAAGTTGAAACATTCTCATGTCAGCGACCTATCTAAGTCTGATGTCAGCTTGAGGATTATGATATCTTATTCATACAATATTCCTTAGGCCTACTTAGCCCTTTGCCACTGATAGTGTCATGAAGAGAGGAACGTCATGTGATCTATATTGCTGCATTTAGTTTCCTAGCCTCAAGAGCATGTGATTCCATCTTCAGTAGCATTGGGATAAGTAAAAACCAGAGTGAAAAGTGTTAGGAGGTGAAGTCAATATCCAAGATCTTCTTCATTGTTGTTGTGTGATGGTGTGGTGTATGGCGATCCCCTCTTGGTTATTATATGTCGCTATTGCGCTGCAGCACAGGGGGGGCGGGCCAGAGGGGTGGAGGTGGTTGCAAGGGGGTGGCTGTTATCCCCCCCTTTGCTTGGGGGTTCGGGGGCTCCACCCCCAAATCAAAATATACCGATCATACAATCGCACGATGCGGTAAAAAGCAGTGCGCTCATACAACATAGTACAACACGGGGACCACATGTTTTTCACATGTTTCTAGAATACACAATTTTTGGAATCCTCCTTTGTTTCTGCTATATAAAGGGTACGACTCTTTGATTGGATGTACGGAAAAATTTAGAGTCAATAAAATATTCGAAGTTGCCATTGCCTTGTGGTTTTACTTGCACACAACAGGGTTTCCATGTAAAAATCTTGTGTATTATCTTTTGGTTTTATTTCTCTTTTGTTTTTCAGCTTGCTTGTTCTTAACTGTTATAGATTGTTATTTTCTTAACATTTGGTATCAGAGCTTTGGTTCCCTGAAGCTCATGTCTAGGGTTTTGAGCAAGTAGGAGCTGCAACAATGATAGGAGGTGTAACCAAGTTTGAGATTGAGAAATTTGATGTAGGAGCTTTATCCTTTGGAAGATGAAGGTGGAAGATTTGTTGGTTCAAAACGACCAAGCCCTAGCCTTGAAAGGAGTCGCGAATAAGGCAAACAACATGACAGATGAAGAGTGGGCAAAGCTAGACAAGAAGGCGATTTCCACAATTCATCTGTGTAGCAGATTTTGTTTTGTTTAATGTTGCTCAAGAAAAGATTGCGAGAGAACTCTAGGAGAAGCTTGAAAATTTGTAAGAGATAAATCTGCAACAAATAAGGTTTTCTTGAAGAAGCAACTTCATAGTTTGAAGATGCAGGAGGGCTCATCTATAGTAGATCATCTAATTGAGTTCAATACCCTTTGCTTTGTTCCCTCTCGAAAACGAGGGATCATTTGGTAATGACCATCAACAATGAATTATTAGGAGTTATGAAGTCTGATGATGTGGTAACCACTTTGTTGGCAAAAGAGTTGAGGTAGAAATCGTCTCTAGAGTCCTCAACCAATGAAGCCCTAGTTACAAGAGGGCGATCAACTGAGAGGAGTCGACAAGGCAAATCTCAGTCCAGATCTAAGTCTAAAGGATGAAAGCAAAAATTGTTGTCATTGTGGGAAGCCAGGACACTTGAAGGACTATTGGCATCTGAAAAAGGGTGGTGAAAATCAGATCCAGCATTAGTTGAGGCCAGTATAGCAAATTCAATAGAGACAACATGTGAAGCCTTTTGTACCAATAGCAGTAGATCTATGCTTTATATTTGGGTTTTGGATTCGGGTGCATCTTTCCACATGTCGCCACATAAAGACTAGTTTGTGAAATACCAACCCTATAATGGCAGGATAGTCTTCCTGGGTGATAATCATCCTTTACAAATTGTGGGAAGAGGGCATATCAAGATCAAATTGGACAGTGGTAGAGAAAGGATGTGTGATGTTCGACATGCACCTGATTTTTAGAAGAATTTGCTCTCAATCAGAATGATGGACAAACTTGGGTATTCTACTACTTTTGGTAATGATCACTGCAAAATCACCAAAGAAGCCATGGTGGTAGCAAAAGGAAAGTCTTATGGAACCATGTACCACTTGTGTGGTGATACAATGACAAATCATGCAGTAGCAAAAACTTATGGAGATGCTCAAGATGTAGTGATGCTATGGCATTAGTGGTTAGGGCATATGAGTGAGAAAGGTTTGAAAATTCTCCATGACAGAGTTGTTGATCAATTTTGGTCCTGCAGGCCAAATTGAGCACCCCTCCTTTCCCTTTCCTTGCAGGGTCTTATAACCAGTTTCTGACAAGTCCATCTCATAGCTGCCTTATGGGATTTTCTTTGACAGACCTCTTGCCATGAAAAAACCAACTATCTCCCCCTTCTGAGCGCCAAGTGTTTTGGGTCCGACAAGCACTTGGGTCGTTTTGGAACTCATTTTGATCTTGAATGCTTAACAGGGCAAACAAGAATTCTTTCGAAGGGCCTTCTATCAGCAAAACGGACCACGTGCAAAAGGGCAGGTGTCTTTTACAAAGAGCCCGAAGGGTAGGTGCCCTTTCAGAGGACACTTGGCCATGAGAAGAGGACCTTTCCATTTTTTTCCGAAGGGTCACTTTCCCTTCGGAAAAGTCCGTTTGCAAAAAAGCCGAGGAAATTGCTAAAGGGTAGTGACAGGCCCACGGACGTCAATTTTAAGGTGATAAGCTAGCCGTTGGAGTTCAAATGTCTGGTGACAGGCCCGCGAACGTCAAATTTAGGGTAGGGAAATAGCCGTTGGTTCTCAAATGAGATGACAGGCCCGCGGATGTCAAATTTAAGATGATCGGTTAATCGTTGAAGAGAAGCCAAAAATTCTTTCGGACAAAATGTCCGAAAGAATTCGTTTAGGCATTTGGTTTGAAAGAACTCATGAGTGGAGGCCTAAGGGGTCGTCAAGGCGGGTTTCGAGAGTGGCAAGTGTAAAGAAAGAATTCCTTTGGACAACATGTTGGAAGGAATTCCTTCGAACATTTTGTCCAAATAAATTCAAAGGCTCGGAAGCTCGAATGTAGACTCTGCGACCCGCCAAGGAAGGAGCCTGAATTGCCAAGAAAAGGACAAGAAATAGCAAGAAAAGAGAAAGCCAAGTAGGTAATTCAGATAACAGCCATGCACAGATAAGACATGCTCAGAACCCGCTAGGTGGCGTGGCAAGTCAAATGCAGGGATGAACCAGACCAAGGTAGGTGGCACAGGAGACGTCGACGGGAGAAGTAAATGCTTTAAAGTGGAATAGTCTCCATCGAATAGCCATTAAGAGAGCTGCACAAGAATTTAAGGGAGCGGCCTGATTTTTCTTGTTTTGACATTAATAAGTAGCCAGTTGCGCGAGCATCCAAGGGAAAGCACGACCCAGAACGTGAGGAGAGGTGGCCTTGTCGGTTGATGAAGGAAGCGACCCATGCTCTTGCAGGAGTGTTTAATGTAGCCTGGGCAACAAAGTCAATATTTGGGACACCTACAACTTGGTTTTCACAGGATCTTTGAAGGAGAGATGACAGCAGCATGAGTGAATTATTTGTTGCAAGAGTGTTTAATGCAGTATGGGTCTCTTTCTCTTGACTGGCCAATGATTGTTTTCCAGAAGTTCTATATATATTGTAACCTCTCATTTTGAGAAGGGATCTCTCAGTTTTGTATGGCGAAGCCTTGAAAAAATTCACTTTTAATCAAAAGAAGTGTTTTAACTCCATTTGAGCTTGCACTTTTGCATATACCTATGTATTGTCTTATGCTTAGTAATTTATTTTGATGCTTTTATAGGTTGATGCCAGCATATCTATTGTATTGTAGATCCTCTTCTGTAGGTCAACAAGAAGCGCCCAGGTTGAAGTATAGACGCAGGTGAGCAACTGTCCAATAGTGTGTCTCTGGGACACCTCTGGTATGTTCTTCCTCATACCTCCATAAAACCCTTTGTTGAAGCATTGATGCAGTTAGTTCTTATTCAAATGAAGTTTCTGTAAACCAAAGTGTGGGTAAAACTGAGTAAACCAAATCATTTTGGTGCATCACCACCTTAGTTAGGTTCTGCTTTTGTAGTATCTCTCTCTCTTTTCACCCCCCCCATTGTTAACAGTAGAAACCCGAGTCCTCAAGGTGCATCAAGGGGAGCTAGCCCTTAATTTAGAGATTCATTCCTCAAACCTGCTACCCACAACAAGTAGAATGTCTCCATTGTGTCGCGTGGAAGAAAGGATCCAAGTCTCCTTTCAAAGGGTGCAATCCACAGCGTCAACAGTTTTTGGCACGCCCGGTGGGACAAAATTTTATGTCTTGTGAGTTTCAAGATTGGTGCTGGTCCTGTTACTGTGAAAATCTAAAAGAAAGAGCTATATTCCAGCATCTGGCGACTCCATTTTAAGAACTCAGTCTCTGGTTACTGATCAGCCTGGCATCCCATGCCTAAGGTCACCACAAGATCTTCTTCTAGGGGTGTTCCTTTCGAATTTGTTGAGCTGCCTTTCAACTCAACAAAGAGGCTAAGGTTTGCAACAACTCATCTTTACGCAACAAACTAATTTCCCAGACCTGCCATAAAATAAACCTACACAAGGAGACCCCGGTTGAACCCTGTTACAGCCATGGCTTTACCTTTTGTGGCCTTCAATGGTCAGAGTCCTTTGAACCTTCTGCAATATGACCCAATTCCAGGGACAGCTCTCAATTGTGTTCCTCCTTATAGTGGAGAGGAACCAATCACTGCTATTGAGCATATTAGAAACATAACCAACCTTTGCAATATCCATAATATTACCGAGGAAAATGTAGCCATCAGATGACTGGCCTTGTCCTTTAAAGGGAAAGTTTTGGATTGGTATGGAACCTTGCCTATGAATTCAGTTGGCTCATGGAATGAATTAGGGACCCTCTTAACAAAAAGGTTTGGAGAGAAAAATGACCATTTGTCTCTAGCTAAGCAATTGACCACTATGAAAAGAGAGCCCCACATGAATTTATGCAAGATTTTAACACTAGATTCCAAAATACTTGGGGTAGAATCCCAATTCTAGTGACGCCAACTCCAAGCTATGTCTGCCTTTACTACTTGAAGGCCTTAAATAGTGACATTGCTGTCATGATACAGTCCATGGGTGGACATGTTCTACCCGCTGCTTATGAAATAGCCATAGCTGCCGAAAATTGTTTGGTCCAAGCAGGAAAGATAGCTCTTAGACCTCATATGCCGCTCTTTCATGATTTGCAGCCCTCAGTTCAGACTGCTGCGTCCACTTTAGCTCCTTTGCCAAGTATAGAAAGGCCGGCTGCTACCCTGGCAAATGATCTCCATGAAGTTAAGAGCCTACTGTAGAGTGTTACCAACAAATTAGTTGCCCTCAAGAGGCAGCAAGCTTAGAGCTATCAGTCGAATCAAGGATACCAGCAGTTCAGGCAAACAAATAGACCTTTTCAAAACTATAATGAAGGGCAGGGTCATATTACGCAAATCAAGCCTTATCAGAGTTACAATCCAAATGCCCCTTCATTTTCCAAGGCTCTTGTCCCCACTCAAAATAATTTGATACAAGAACCTAATTATTCACCCTTGGGGCATGGCCAAGAATAGGTTGCTTATACCAATGAGTTACCAAATCAATGTATGACCACACAAGGTGATCAAGCAACCTAGTTTTCAAGTTTTGAGGCGTCAACACAACCTAGGATGGACAACAGGCAGGCTCAATCTGATTCCACTCTTATGAACCACCTGGAGGGAGAGTTCTATGCAGTCAATTATGTGGGGAGCACAAATAATCAAGATGATTGTGTTGCAGCTAACACTAGGTCCAAAAAGAGAGCTATGGAGGAAGCTCAAGCAGCTACTCAAACATCTGCAACATCTCTTTTATCACAAGTAAATTAGAAGTTTCCCAATTACAGACCACCAGTTATAGCTTCAGCTTCTTGGGTTGCACCACAAGTTACAAATGTCCCCAAAGAGAACTCGAAGGGGGGCAATCCTCCAATCAATGTGGTAGACCAAATGAAGAAGCTGCACATGAACATCTCATTGTGGGATTCCTTAGCAATGCCAGGACAAAAGGATATACTTCAAAATGAATTGCACGGGTTGAATGAGCAAGCTGTTCCAACAAAAGTTGATAATGTGTTGATAGTGAATGGGGCTCCTCCTATGGGAGGTCAAGCAAAAAGGATGAAAAGGCCCCTCCTTTTTATCTATCCTTGATTATTGGTGATTTCTTGGTCCACAATTGCATCATTGATAGTGGAGCAAGCACCTCAGTTATGCCCAAATGCATAGTTGACAAGCTAGGACTCAAATATGAGCAAATGACCAAAGGAGTTCTGCAGTTGGATGGATCACTAGCCAAGACCTTGGGGGTAGTAAGAGGCTTGAATCTAACTCTCCATGCCTGTCCGACCTTCTCAATTTCCCATGATGTGGTAGTGGCAGATATTCCCCTTTACTTCGTTTTTTGTTTATCCAGGGATTTCACGTCCAAGATAGGTGGGTACCTGGCAACAAATTGGTCTTATATGGTCTTGAGGACGAAGTATGAAACCAAAGTGAAGATTGAGTCGGAGCCCATCCATAAAGATCACCTGGAGCCATACTCGCCCAAGGCAGTGAATGTCAGCTACGCCATCATTGATGAAGAACTCCAGGTAGTCCAATCCCCATCATCTTCCCTTGTAGGAGTTGCTAACCTGCTCCTAGATGAATGGGGAAATGACAATTTTGAACATGATCCTTACAAGTTCATCGATGAGGCAGGTCTTGGAGTTTACCGCATGCATAAAAAAGATACTTTCATGCCAAATTTGATGAAGGCAAACCAAGAGAGCTATGGTTTGTGGCAACTTTTCTTTGACGGATCTAGAAGCAAGTTGGGAGTTGGTGGTGGAGCAATGCTGGTTTCACCTTGAAAGGAAAAATACTTTTCAAATTTCAAGTTCCAGTTTTCCTGCACTTGCAACGTAGCAGAATATGAATCTCTTGTTCATAGTTTAGAGTGGGCAAGAAAAAAAGGAATAAAAGAATTGCAAGTGTTTGGAGACAACGAGTTAATTGTGAACTAGGTGAGGGGTCAAAACTTGACCAAGAACTCCTTGCTCAAGTCTTACAAGCACAGGGTGTGGGACCGAATGGAGAGCTTCACTGTTTTCAACATCACTTCCATCCTAAGAGAGGAAAACAATCATGCAGATAGACTAGCAGCAGTTGGTGCTCAGTTTGATATTCCCAAGGGAGTGAGACAAGACAACGATTAGCACCATTTAAAGGTGATAGTGAGGCCCTCCATACCAGACAATGTTATCAATTGGCAAGTGTTTGACAACGACCAACAAATAGCACTTTTCTTATAGGGGGAAGCTGAGTTCGCTTCTAGGAATCAATTCAAGCTGTAACAACAATATGAGGGGCAGATCGTTCAGCGGAAAACCAACAAACTTCCCAAAGGTTTGGTCACTCTTGAGAGCATCTTCAATGATGATGACCAACTCAAGAGCGACAAAGCAAGCATGTCAACCAAGAAAGAGAATTACGAAAGGGTAGAAATATTCAATGATAAGCTGCTTGCACTTGGCAAGGTATGTACAAATGAGGAAAGACATTCTTTCATTTTGTTATGCCAAGAGTTTGCCGATGTCTTTGCTTGGGAGTATGGCGATTTGAAGGGTTTGACCCAAGCTTGGCCCAACACATCATTGAGCTGGAAGAAGGTGCCAAACCTATCAAGCAAAAACAAAGGCCAATCAATCCAAAGATTGAGCCTCTCATGAGGAAGGAACTCACCAAGTTGATAGAGTCCAAGATCATCTTTCCCATCAAACACTATTCTTGGCTGGCCAATTTGGTCCCCGTTAGGAAGAAGAATGGAAAATCAGATTGTGTGTTGATTTTAGAGACCTGAATAGAGTCTCATTAAGAGACCATTATCCCCTCCCAAGTATGGAACAGATTCTCTAGATGGTGACAAGCAGTGAACAATTCTCCCTCCTGGATGGGTACTCCAGGTATAATCAAAATTTGGTGCAAGACTGCGACCAGTACAAGACAGCCTTCACCACCAAATGGGGAACTTACACCTATAGAAAGATGCCTTTCGGACTGTCAAATGCTGGAGCTACCTTCCAACGAGCTATGGATATGGCTTTCCAAGGTTTGATAAATGACATTGTGTTAGTTTATCTTGATGATGTGACGGTCTTCTCTAAGGAGGCATGACAACATCTGAAACACCTGAGGCAAATCTTCGAGAGGTGTAGAGAGTTCAACATCTCTCTCACTCCTAAGAAATGTGTGTTTGTTGTCCACGAAGGCAAACTCCTAGGTTATGTCATTTCAAAAGGGGGCTTGACCATTGATTTGGAAAGAGTGCATGCCATCTTAGCATTGTCCTTGCCTAAACACAAGAAGGGCCTACAAAGCTTCTTTGGCAAAATAAACTTTATTAGGAGATTCATCCCTAATTTTGCTGAACTGGTCAAGCCACTAACTTCCATGTTGAGGAAGGACGAGACGTTCACATGGACAGCAAAGAGGAGAGATAGCTTCGAAGGCATCAAACAAGCTATCGCCCAAGCTCCCACCCTGACTACTCCGGACTTCTCCAAGGACTTCAATCTCTACACCTTTGGCAATGAGGAGATAATTTCTGCTATTCTCACGCAAGCGAATGGTGAAAATTTGGAACAGTCTCTTGCATTTTTTAGTCAGGGCTTAGAGGGCTATGAGATTAAGTACACATATGTTGAGAAGCAAGCACTTGTAGTCATACGAAGCTTGAAGAAATTCAGACATATGTTGTCTAATAGCAAGATACACATTATGGTGCCACATCCTAGTGGGAGGACTTCTTGCTAAGCTGTGACTTGAATGAAAAAAGCGTAGGGTGGATCACCAAGGTGATGGAGTACGATGTGGAGATCAAAACCACCAAGCTGGTGAGGGGAAGAGGGCTGTGCAAACACCTCGCTACAGACTTCAAAGAGCTGAATGAAAGCATTTTGATACTCCATGATGAAGTTGCAACATAAGTACTTGCAATTATGAAGAACTGGGCACAAGACATGGTTCATTTCCTTCGGACTGGTGAGTGTCCGCAAGGTCTTGATAGAACTAAAAGGAGATATTTCAGGCTTCAATCTCTTCCTTATGTCCTGGTTGGAGTGTTGTTTAGAAATGACTTTTCAGGGGTACTCTTGAGATGCATCGATTCAGATCAGGTCAATAGGGTACTGTCTAAATTTCATGATGGACCAGTTGGTGGTCACTTTGCTCCCAAGCCCACAGCTGCAAGGATTATGAGAGTTGGCTACTTTTGGCCCACTTTGTTCAGAGACACTTATGCTTGGGTGAGAAGATGCCAGAAATGTGCCCTTTTTGATGGGAAGCAGTGGCTAGCTGCAATGCCTCTACATCCTATTCAAGTGGAACAACCATTCATGCAATGGGGTTTGGACTTCATAGGGATGATCAACCCTCTTAGCGCTGGCCACAAGTGGGTCTTGACTGCTACATACTATTTTACGAGATGGGTAGAAGCCGTCGCTCTGAAGGAAGCCAATGAGAGTGCGGTCCTAGACTTCTACGAAGGCCTGGTGACAAGATTTGGGGTCCCAACCACAATCATTTCGGACAACGCATTGGCTTTCTTGGGAACAAAGACAAGTGAGTGGGCATTAAGATATGGCATCTATCGCAACACTTCCTCCAACTACTACCCACAAGGGAACGGGTTGGCTGAGTCCACCAATAAGACCCTGATCAAGATCATTAAAAGGACAATGGAGAAAAATCAAAGGACTTGGCATGCCAAGCTGAAGACCGCCCTGTGGGCAGATAGGATCACTCAAAAAAGGGCGGTTGGCAATTCACCATACACACTTGTGTATGGAAGGGAAGCTAGACTTCCTATTTCACTTGAGTTACCAGCGTTGGATCTTGCCCATCAGCTGCAATTGGAGGAGAGTGACAGCATGGGGGTCAGATTTTGTGAACTAATGGAGCTTCAGGGGGCAAGAGACCAAGCCATGGATGCCATGACCAGCCACTAGCAACAAACAAAGAAGCATTTTGACAAGAAATCTTCGTCAAAAGGCTTCTCAGAAGGTGACATTGTCTTAAAGTGGGATGAGGACCGAGCCAAACCTGGGAGGCACACAAAGTTTGATGCCTTGTGGAGTGGCCCATATGTCATCACCCAATGCAAGCAACATAATGCTTTCCAACTCTCCAAGTTGGATGGTAAATAACTACATATCCCAGTCAATGGGATATATCTTAAGCATTGTTACTAGCCTTCCCTTGTTATGTACATAGTTTTCCTGTTTTTTCTCGTTTTTCTTAAGTGCTGTTATGCATGTCTGTAGGTTTTTAGCCTTGTGTCTGTTTTCTTTACCATTTGGGGTAAAATCTTTATTGGTTCCTAGGTTTTCAAAGTTTTTGCCAGCGTTTCAAGCTGCATCTTGACTCCATGCCCAATGGACCTTTAAGCCACCAGTCTTCTCAAGCATAGCAAACATGCTTCCCCTATGAATTGCCAAATGTGTTGACCAATTTTGGCCTTGCAGGCCAAATTGAGCACCCCCCCTTTCCCTTTCCTTGCAGGGTCTTATAACCAGTTTCTGACAAGTCCATCCCACAGCTGCCTTATGGGCTTTTCTTTGACAGAGCTCTTGCCATGAAAAAATCGAGTGTTTCCTCCTGATCTCCAAGTGTTTTGGGTCCGGCAAGCACTTGGGTTGTTTTGGAACTCATTTTGTTCTTGAATGCTTAACAGGGCAAACATGAATTCTTTCGGAGGGCCTTTTATCGGCAAAACGGACCAAGTGCAAAAGGGCAAGGGTCTTTTACAAAGACCCTGAAGGGTAGGTGCCCTTTCGGAGGACACTTGGCCATGAGAAGAGGACCTTTTCATTTTTTTCCGAAGGGTCACTTTCCCTTCGAAAAAATTCGTTTGCAAAAGGCCAAGGCAAAAAAGCCCGAGAGGGAAGAATTCCTTTGGGAAACTTGACAGAAAAGAGAGATTTCCTTCGGACCTTTTGTTCGAAGGAAATCCAAGGAAGAGTGCCCAAGGAACGAATTTCTTCAGACAAAATGTCCGAAGGAATTCCTTCGGACTTTTTGTCCGAAGAAATTCGGCAAGTGAAGATACCTGGAAAAATTTGACAAGACAAGAGCCCGAAGGGTAGGTGCCCTTTCGGAGGACACTTGGCCATGAGAAGAGGACCTTTCCATTTTTTCCGAAGGGTCACTTTCTCTTTGGAAAAGTTCGTTTGCAAAAAAGTCGAAGAAATTGCTAAAGGGTAGTGACAAAGCCGCAGACGTCAATTTTAAGGTAATAAGCTAGCTGTTGGAGTTCAAATGTTAGGTGACAGGCCCGCGAACGTCAAATTCAGGGTAGCGAAATAGCCGTTGGTTCTCAAATGAGATGACAGGTCCGCGGACATCAAATTTAAGATGATAGGTTAACCGATGAAGAGAAGCCAAAAAGCAATTTTTCCGGGCATTTTGTTTGAAATAACTCATGAGTGGAGGCCTAAGGGGTCATCAAGGCGGGTTTCGAGAGTGGCAAGCGTAAAGAAAGAATTCCTTCGGACAAAATATCCGAAGGAATGATATTTTGTCCAAAGAAATTCAAAGGCCCGGAAGCCCGAATGTAGACTCAGTAACCCGCCAAGGAGCCCGAATTGCCAAGAAAAGGACAAGAAATAGCAAGAATAGAGAAAGCATAGTGGGTAATCCAGAACACGACCACACACAGATAAGACAAATGCTCAGAACCCGCTAGGTGGCGTGGCAAGTCAAACGCAGGGACGAACCAGACTAGGGTAGGTGGCACAGGAGACGTCAGCAGGAGAAGTAAATGCTTTCAGGTGGAATAGTCTCCACTGAATAGCCATTAAGAGAGCTGTGCAAGCATTTAAGGGAGCGGCCCGATTTTCCTTGTTTTGACATTAATAAGTAGCCAACTGCGCGAGCATCCAAGGGAGAGCACGACCCAGAATGTGAGGAGGGGTGGCCTTGTCGGTTGATGAAGTAAGCGACCCATGCTCTTGCCGGAGTGTTTAATGCAACCTGGGCAACAAAGTCAATATTTGGGACACCTACAACATGGTTTTCATAAGCGCTTTGAAGGAGAGATGACAACAGCATGGGTGAATTCTTCGCTGTATGAGTGTTTAATGCAGTATGGGTCTCTTTCTCTTGACTAGACAAGGATCTTTTTCCAGAAGTTCTGTATATATTGTAACTTCTCATTTTGAGAAGGGATCTCTTAGTTTTGTATGGCTAAGCCCTGAAAAAATTCACCTTTAATCAAAAGAAGTGTTTTACCTCCATTTGAGCTTGCACTTTTGCATATACCTGTGTATTGTCTTATGCTTAGTCATTTATTTTGATGCTTTCATAGGTTGATGCCAGCATATCTAGTGTACTGTAGATCCTCTTCTGCAGGTCAACAAGAAGTTCCC